>VWYP01030901.1:250290-406798 GCA_013400435.1 Pycnonotus jocosus | reverse complement strand
CCGCGCCTTCGCACCTCCCCGGCCTCCCCCGGCCCTGGCCCGCCGACCGGCTCCCCCTGCCCCGTGCCTCTCACCTGGGCGAGCCGGGGGCCGGCTGCCCTTCTCTGTTCAGCCCCTCGAAGCTTCCCCTCTCCCAGAGCGCCGCCCTCTCGCCTTGCACGGCGTCGTGGCGCATCCCCGCAAGGCTTCTGCACTGTCCCTCCTCGGCAGGTGCTGGCGTCCCTCCTGGAGACGCTGCCCTTGGTGTTTTGCAAGTCTCCCTGGCTCGCTTTTTGCCTTCTTCTCCTGATGGGTTTATGCCTCAGAAGTGCAAGGAAACTTGCACCTGCATTGTCCACTTAGTTTCATGAGGTCCCCGGTTGTCTCAGCATTGCCTGTTGGGACTCCAGATGGGTGTACAGCCTGATGGTTTCTACCAACACACCTCCAGGTCCCTACATTCACCTCTTCCTGCCTGTTACTGGCATGAACCTCCTGTAGTTCTCTGCCTGACCTTTCCTTCCCCTTTCTCTACTACCGTGCCTTCCTTTTTGCCACCTCTTCCTCATGACTCCCTTGAGATTTAAGCTGTCCCCTTCAGTTCATCCTGCACGTGATGAAACTATCCTGTTTCTTCCCTACTAGGCCTGTGGTTTTCCATCCTTTCTTGACCTTTCCTTATGAGCTCTGTCAACAGCAAACTAACTACACCAGAGGTTACTTACTCTCAAAAACAAAAGAAAAGAAAGTTCTTTCTCCTGATTCTCTGCACCAAACCAGACTTCCTGTTTGGGAAGGGGGACAGCGTGAGGGAGGATCTGTAGCCAGCAGTACTGCAGCCTCCCTCATGTCCCAGCAGTAGCACACAAAATGACCCAACTGTGTAACATTCTTTGATGCTGAGCCTGTCAGCTCACTGCCGGCTGTAAAGGGAAAAGAGCTGCCTTGGAGTTGCTGCTTGCCCTGCTGCAGTCTCTCCCATCCCTCCTCCCCCTTTTCAGCTGGCAGAAAGTTGGAGATGGCAGAGATGCATTTTCTTCTCCATTTGGGGATGGCACAGATTCTCCTCCCCCTCCCGTTATCCCTGCTGCAATTACGCTCTTGGTAATGGCTGATGCGCAGTTTGGTTTTGCCACTGATACAGCGGTTGGTTACATTGTATGGCGTGTCATTATTTCTCTCTGATCATGACTTCTGAAAAATTACCAAACCATGGGTAAGTTGGGTGGCATTCCAGGGCAGAGGCTGGAAGACCGTGCCAAGTGCCAGGTTTCAGCTCTATAAAGAACTGGAAGTGAAAACAGAAAGAGCATCGCTGTAAGGTGTAAATAAAAAAAGGCTGTGTGTGGTTATTTGACTGCTGAAATAACACTGTGCTGACTTGTGTTCTCTCAGGTAATGTTATGACATGTAGTTATAAATAGATAAACCAGTTAAGAGCAAGGCACCTTCAGGTCACCTGGTGCCTCACATCTCTATGCTGAGCTAGACATCCTGTCTTTGCTACAAGTCCCAGAGGATGTGCAAGTCTCAAGGTACCTCTTTCCTGAAATCCACCAAAGAATTTAGTAATTACACTTAGATTCTCTCTGTTCCTACCCTCCCCCCGGCTCTCTATAGTTTGGGTCCTTACTTGCAAACCTGGGGATGGAATTCCTTAAGAAAGAAATAATTAAAAGAAATAGTACTGGTGTATCAAGAAATATAAATGAAAAATGTTGTAAGTAGTGCAAGTGTGTGTTTTCATTAATCCATCTGGCAGTGAGTAGTAAAAAACCCAAAATTGCTTAGCAACCAGTATTGAGTGAGTGAGCCAAAAAGCAAGTGAAACGTGCTGCTGATACCCACTTCATTTCTGAGCTGCTGGGTTTACTCTTCTGTTTGCTCAGAAAGCACGAACCAAGCTGCCTAGGTTTGAGAACTCTCTAGTCTGAGGAAAAAGCCACTAGAAAATGTGTTCGGCCAATTTTGCTCATACTTGATAATGCTGCACAGCTCAGGCTTTCCTTTTGAAACTTACTGTTTATGAAGTGCAGTGTTCTTGCCTTTAATTTTTTGGCTCTGTATGTGGGGAGGGGGGCGAAAACACCCAGTTTCTAAGCCGACCAGGTTTCCATTTGCAGTCTCGTTGCTGGTGTCTGCCGCTGTGCCACAGAGGGTACCGGGTCGCCCTTGGTGTCCCAGTGCTCGGCAGGCGGAGGGGCCCGACCTCCTGCCCGGGAGCCCGGGGCGCTGTCCGCCGCCCCCGGTGCTGAAGCCACTCCGCCGGGGGTGGAGGACGCGTGTCCCGCCTTGCCTTGTTCTCCCTGTCTGTCCGTGGGCTGGCAGCGCACGTGTGTGCACAGGGATGTGTGTATCTCTTTGCCTGTGCAGGAGGAAGATGGTAGGAAGGAAGTAAAGCTGTTTCTTCAACCCACGGTTGCAGCCGAAGCTAAAGTGATGCTTGGGGCACAGGAAAGAGCTTCTTCCTTGTGTGCATATTGCTTGCTTTCCATTTAATGCATTCCATATCTGCACTTGCTGCTCAACCACTGCTTACAGAGCTACTTTTCCTACAGCTGTTAAGAGTCAAGCTTCATTCCCTAATCATTGTCTTCTGTCAGGACCTGGCCAAAGTTTGGCTGCAGCATGCAGCTGCTGCTCTGCTGTATTGGAACTTCAACTCCACTTTTACTAATGAACCATTACCAGATACAGTGAATACTGCTCTTCTCCACCCTTACTTGCAACCACTAGTTAAGAACTATCAGGTTTTTATCTACTTCAGCTGTAAGTTATAATTATACCATTACTGCTGTTATCTGTATTGTTGAACAACTGAGATTGCATACACAGTCAATTATACAGTTTGGTTATAGCATGTATTTCGTCTGGGTCTTTAAAAAACGCAATTTGCAAGTGATTAACAGTGCAGCTTCTACCTCCCCTGTCTTTCAATTATATTAACAGCTCTGCTTTGTTTGATTTTCCAAAACATACCAGTTTATTATGTTTGTTTCTAAATATTGATCAATTAACTCACAATTATTACCTAGCATGAGTTGACAAATGCTGTTCGATTAGTTGTGCCTGGTATGGTTTTTTGTCTGGTGTTCCCAAACTGATTAAAATACCGCATTGTTTTCCAAATCCAGGGTTATTCTCTCTATTATTATACATATGCAAATCCTATTAATCTGAGTTATGTGCTCATATCAAGAAGCTAATACTTCCCAAAGGATTAAAATTACCTCTTCTGCCAAAATTAATGTAGCTACGTAACTCTGTAAAGCTACAGGCAGCTATAAATTCTTTTTCTATATTTGATACTAAATCAGTTCCATACAGAAATTATTTTTTTTATTTTCTCAACAACTTCCTCCAATGCAACACTAGAGTAATGTAGAATGTGCTTTCACTTTTGGGTGGTGGTGTTTTGTTTTCTTTATTGTGATTAGTAATCTGGCATTGCACCATCTCTAAACATCCATTTTCATACACGTCTTCTCAAAAGCAGTTTTCAAATTGTCTTTCTAACTTTCTGATTCAGGCATCTAAAAGCTAATCCCAAATTACTTTTGAAAACTTGTCCATCTGTGACAGTTGCCCAATAGCATAATCACTTTCCTGGTCCTGTGCCAGCTGATAAGTTCGAGTGGTTTTTATCAGTTTTGACCTGTTACAGGTTTTGGCTGAATTCTATTCTTCCTGTTGCAAAATACTGTACTTTTTAAATGGCAATGCATGGTATGTAGCTTTCAAGCTTGATAAATTGGCAGAGGTGATGACTGATAAGGGAATAGACTGCTTAAAAGTCACTGAATGATCCAAGATTTATGAGCTTTTCTCCTGGCTCCACCTTCATGCAGCTACTTGGGAAATCCCCGTCAGAATTTTATTGATATTTGTTACGGAGGTGGGGGGACTGCTGCATTGAGTTGATCTGGTCAGGTTCTTTAAGCCTTTTAAGTGTTAGTCATTATTGAAGCTATTTCTGTATACAGACAGATACTCTTACTCCTCCCTAGCCAAAAAAGAGGAAGCTTTGCACTGCAGTTGTCTGCAAAGCTGGTTCTAGTAGACTGACTTCTTGTTAGGTGGCGCAAGAAGCTGTCTGTATCTCAGCTCCTCAGTCATTCAGGGCAGTCACCAAATGTTGGCCTTTGTTTGAGCAGAGCTGATTGTCTACTTATTTAACCCGGGAATGGAGACTCAGGAGAAAGCAAGCCAATACCTTGGAGAAGGTGTAAGGCCAGAATGACTGCAGTAGCTGTACTAGGGGTCAGCAAAGAGGGGATGTTCCTTCAGAAAGAGTTAGCTTCCATGCTGTGAAATGGGGGAGGGGAGATTTTGAGTGTGAATATATTCCTCCCACCCTGGCTTCAAAGTGTGTACCAGTGGCGCAACCAAACCAAAGCCAGAGGAGCGGCAGGAGGAGTGCAGGAGCTGGGCTTTGAAAAGAGAAAAGAGGGAAAGAGGTAGTTTCAGATAGAACTCGATAGAGATGGTGCAGCCTGTGCAAGCCATGGAGCCCAGCTGGTTTGCTCGGCCCCTGGAGTGTAGCAGAGATTTTTAGTGCACTGAAGTCACTCAATAATCTCACTGAAGTAGCTGGATCCTCAAGTGATTTAAGTCATTTGTTGACTTCAGCCAGGGATCTGAGCCAGACTGTAGAAATATACATCTCTGCTCCCCTTCAATGATGAAAGACCTGTTTTATCTCTTTGTGGTGTGGGGCCACATGTTGTCTTGGAATGTGTTCTGGGAATGCAAAGCTGAGAGGGAAAGGACGGAGTGGTTGTGCATAATTTTGCCATGGGCACAGAAGAAAGGTCCTTGTGTCTAGAAAGGCAAGTGAACTTGGTACCATTTACTGTTCTTAAGCAGTGACGAATATATCACACTGGGGAGAGGAAAAAGATCTACATCAGCCTGTGTTAGTGCTGCTGCAAGCAGAATTAATTCACAGGGTGTAAAAAGGGAGGAGGACCCTGGCAGAAACTGCTGAATGGCTGAGACAAATGTTCGCAAGCTGGGAAATGTTCATGGTCGGCTGTTTCTGTCATGCAGAGCTGGTGGGGGAAAGCCAGGACACAAAGGGTGACTGTTAGTTTTAGATGTGGGAATTTACCCAGTCTGAACGAGGCACAAAGTTGAAATGAAAAGTGTCTTACATTTTCAGTGTCCTGACACCTTCCGTGCCCAGCTTGGGCCCTAGGGTTTCTTGCAGCCTTCATGGTAGGCTGCCTCACTGTTACTGTTTGTACTGCTGCATTCACTGCATTATGCAGCTCTAGAGCTAAGCAGAATACTTTGCAGGGATCAAAATGATGTATGATTTTGCTTTCTAATGGAAAGATAATGTTATTTGTGTATTAGCCTCATATATGTTGATTTGTCTGGAGGGATATGATACATTTTGCTGCAGTGAACAAGGAGGAGCTTGTGAACTTTATTTTGTTACTTTGTAAAATAAGAAAGAATATTTGTATAGCTCACTGAGGTGGGTAAATTGTAAATAGGTGAAAATAAAGTGAAATTACTTGACTGGATTTTCTGCAGGAAATCTCCATCCCATTAATTTTTAATTTTCTCTAAATCCCATCATTTTATTTAAAAGTCTGTTTTGAAGTTGCTGAGTTTGCCCCTGGTCATCCTTACAAATGATTTAACACAGTTAATCATCTCTGCAGTCGTTTGAAATGCTATCACATTTGGAGTTGTGTTATTTCTTCCCTGTTTATCCAGTGTATGTTTGAATGTATCTGTAAAAAAATACTCTGCCTGGTTTCATGATATATGGATAAATGCTCCCTTAAACTATATATGAATTCCATCAACTTTGGATTTATGGACCTCACAGATTAGAAATAGTGTGGAAAGGTTAATCTGAAGGACATAATAGCATTTTAAAAAATACTTTTAAATTATGGTAACTTTAGGTTTTCAGGTAGAAAAGATTTGTCTCAGGAGAACAGGGGAGAGAGAAATAGGCAGTAGTAGGCTTTCTAATATGTGTGGGAGGTTTTATTTCTTTTTGGAGAAAGATTAGTAAAAATGCATGCTTGGAAAATTTCCACTTCTTGCTCCGCTCTAATCACTCCCTCAGATTATTGTCATGGAGATCCTGTCATACTTAAGAACCCAAATCACAGCTTTTGGCAAAGCATTTCTTAATATCTTTATAAAGGGGCCTGAAGAGCTGGCCTCCTTTGCCATAAGGTATTGCCTTACAAAACCTTCTGCCTGCACTTGAACTGACTGATGACTGATAGTCTTAATGCTGCTTTATTTGTAGTATAGCTGGAGATCAGATGTGTGCCTGTCATTCATTTCCTGGCTGTTTTCCAGCCCTAGGAGTATGAGTACACATACCAGGAAAAATGAGCATCCAAGCTGAAAGCCACCCTTCATGTGGCAAAGATAGGCCATTTGAGATAACCTGCCTTTCCTAGGGCTAAGTGCAGTGGCTGAAAGCACCTCTGTATCAACAGGCAGTTTAGAGGGGAAGAGACTTATCAGCAACTGAGGTTTTAACTCTTGTGCTTGAGTTTGGAGACATGACTGTGACCTTCACTGAGTGCCAGATAAGAGTAAGTTTACATGTTCTCCAAGTCCTGTTAAATGGGAGAGATGCCCTTTCTTCACCAGCTGTCATCTAACAGGAATTTTTGATGCAGACTTGAGTGAAAAAATATGACTGAGAACAGTTTGAAGGGAAGGACAAAGTTAAAATGATGGAATTGGCAAGAGTAAAATGATGTAAGCTCCATTTCTCTGAATGCTGGAGATGTTCTCGTGTTATGATGTTCTTGTGGTACTGGACATATGCATCAACTTTCTGTGTCGGGGGCAGCTGATATACATGCAGTCAATGGCATCAACACTGCTGTGAAACAGCTGTGGCAGGAGATAGAAGGAAGGAAGATGTGTGCATGCTTTGGGATCAGAATGATGCCTCATAAAACTCTGCAGTATGTGTGACTTAGGGCTGCTGTAGTTCTTTGTTATTAACTCAATCCTTCGAGAAAATTGATACTGCAGAATTTGCCTGGATAAGAAGTTATCTCTGTGTTTTGCTTGATGATCTTTTTGGGTTAACACAACCAAGTACATACCTGCAAGCTGGGATGATGCAAAATCCTTTTATTTTTTTTTTTTTGTTTGTTTATTTGTTTCATCCAGAACCAAAATTTTCTTCTTGAAACTAGGTCTTTAAGGAAACAGCGTTTTTCCAGAACTTCAAAATTGGCTACCCTGTTCAGAATTATTAGCTGTAAAATCTAGTAAAAAGAAAAGACCTAATCCTCAGTAACAGGTATAATTAGCTTTAATGCTTAATTACTCTGAGTCAACTAATTGGTTTCATTGGGACTACTCAGAGTAATTCTCAGAGCTAGGCATATAAGTGTCTTCAGGATCAGTCTTAAAGTTGTTTGTAAGTTTTTGCAAAACTCATTAGTCCAGAAAGAATGTCCTGGGCTATCTGTTTTCAAATAAAAAATGTCAGTGTTAATGAAACATTGTGTTATTTCTTGTGCTTCTGCTTTAGACCACAGAGTCAGTGTGAAATGTTATACTTCCATAGTGAAATAAAACTTGGCTGCCTTCGCGCCTTCTTGGTGATGAATCTTCGTGACAACGTATCTCTTGTGGATAAGGTGCAAAAAAGTGTCACTTTTAACATTTTCATCATATTAATGTGATACATTTTACATGGTAGTACAACTTCTTGATATAGTCCATTAAAATGTTTTCTTCATTCAGAATACTATTAGGGTAAAATTATTTATAATCATGCAATAACCATTTTTAGTCATACAACTCTGTTGCCTTCATTTATAATGCATTGGTGGTCTTATTTTATATCGATACGCTGAAGCCATAGCTAGACCCTCAGTATATGGTCACTACCCCTAAGTTTCATTGTAGAGACAATGTTTCTGAATATTTAAAAGAAGATAATTAGTGCCTTTACTGAAAACTCTGTAATAATTTTCATATCGTGAAATTCCAGTTCCGTGTATAAGAATATGAAGATGACGTCCAAACAAGAATTAAATGAGTAGCAAATTCAGTAAGAGAACTGGGAGGCAGAGTTGAAAACTTAAATGCTCATGTTTCTTCTGTGTTCCAGATTCACTGTGGTTTCATTCTGATTATGAAGTACAAAAGACTAGGCAAGCATGTGACAAGAGTTTGCATATACTTGTGGTTTTATATACTGTATGAACACATGCCATTTTAGCTGTGATGGATAACAACTGCAGTGCATATTTTGGTTAATCAGAATATTCTTGCTATGCATAATTTATGTTGGAATATCACTTTTACGGTTAGTGGGTACAATACTTGGACAGACAGACATCTGGTTAATAGTTTATAAGCAAATTAAATACTTGATGTATTATTAAAATGAAAGAGAAATTTCATCAGGGCTAAATCTAATTCTATGCTAGAATGTTGGAAAGTTCTTTAAAGCCTGACTCAAGTTTGATGCCCCAAATTTGGGAGGACCTGTTTTGACTGTGGCACTTGTCTACCAGTGTGTGCTTATTTCTGTTCTGTGGGTAAAAGGCTAAGGAGTCTACTGACAGATTTGAGAACTGACAGGGGAGTCTGTTCTTGGGAAGAATGTTCCTATGTTCCCTCAGTCAGTCAAGTGTTAAAATGGTGTTAAGCCATCAGAAACAGCACTGAAATACTCCCTTTGAGCTAGTCCCATTTTGCTACAGTTTTGCACTAAGACATAGGAACCTATCAGAACAGAAAATATCCCTCAGTTAAGAAGAAATGGGAAATTAGTAGTTGTATTGCAGTATTCCTTGAGAAAGAGATTACTCCCATCTGACATCTGTAATGGGCCTTTGTTTTCCTTTCTGAGATCACTGATAGTGATCTCAGTTTTCATACATAATATTTTTCTTCTGTTTTGTCTGGTTTTTTTGCGTTAGAGAAGTGCTAGAAACAAATGCGGAGACCTTGACAAGGCTGTGCTTGATGCATGAGGCATCTGTAACATTTGGAGGAGAATGACTCTTCCACATGCCCAGCCTCAGTTGCAGGAGCATGTGGGTGTGAAGGTCATGTTGTGCAGTGTGCTGGTGAAGAGGTCTGTAGCTGACTCTCTCATGTGAGGTCTCAGCTCCTGGCTTCTGTGGGGTTGTGTCATTGTTGGCATCTCTTTTCCTGTTGCCTTTTCCATTCTCTGGTGTCTATCAGGGCTATGTATGTGGGCAGCAGCAATATGTTGGCCTGCAGCTTCCTGAGGGCTGTGCCTGCTGTCTCGGCAGAGATGCCATACCAGCATTTAAAACTCTGAGTTGGGAACTGTAACTTTAAATGGTCACCGTGCATCCTTAGGAGCTCTGGTAAAGAGCTATTAATCTACATGGTGCTTCCATGAACCCAGTTAAAGCAATCGTTCCCCAGAGCAGTGATCACTCCTGCTCTCTGCATAGAGACTGCTCTTCTGGTTGTGGGTAGAGATGGTTTATTGAAAATACTGAGGTGGAGAGTTAGGAATAAACTGCATTAAGCTGCTAATGAGTAGTCATTGTTTATATTTAAAGCAGTTTAGCATGTTCATCCATTCATGAACAATTTAATTTTTTCTTAACATATTTTTTGTTCATCATCCTTTATGATTTACACTACACATTAAGGCACTTTTTAGATGTGCTGAATGTTTTTCCAAAAATCATTAAGAGCTTTTTTCAAAAATTACTTTTTTCAAAATTTTTTTTTCACAATTACTTACTACATTGAAATGGCAAAGAAAAAAAATGATAAGTAATTGATCATTTTAATTTTCTCTGTGTGGAAGAACAGCAAAATCTTTCAAAGCTAATAATAAAAAATTAACTGAGGCTAACTAATTACATGTAAAATGATAGCCTATAATTATAAGGCAAGAAGAAATCAATAAAGCTCAATTTGTAATTTAGTCTTATCTCAGGGCTCAGAAGAACAAACCATTCTGTGAGATAAATTTTATAAGATTGCTTCAAATAATATTTTTTGAGCTAATTAGTTGATACATTTTATTTATTTTTTGAAGAAAACGAGATAGGCATCACTGAATAACCTTGGAGTTTAACCTTGCAAGCTTTCCCCTCTGGAAGCAGTTGGTCTAACAGCTTTGTCAATATTAAAGGAGACCCAATGGCAGAGTGGTAAAAATATTTGGTTGAGAAGTATCATTACACAGATGGAATAGCGCTTTTTCTTAACATGCTTCATGATGTAATAGTAGGAAGCCAGGTGAAAGAATCACCAAAATTAAGGCAACGCAGGATGTGTGTTGTCACTAAAACTTGTCAGGGCTTGCTAAACTTAACTGCTCGCAGTTAGTGCTGCCCTAGGCAGCAGAAACATGATGTTAGCAGGTACCCACCAAAGTGGCTGTATCTATACCTAGAGGTGTGTGTCAGCAGCCCAAGGAGGAGCGTGCAGGGACCATCTGTTAACCAGCATGAGTCTAAAAGGCTTAAAGTGGGCAGCAGAGGGATCGCTCTAGAAGCTGTGCTACTTACTCTCTCAATTATGCAAGTCAGTGGCAAGTAGACAGGTCCCAAGCAGTGACTGGTGTTCCTTCCTGCATCGTAGCTGTTTCAGGATATATTTCTTCTGTGGCTTTTGGCAAGGCTTACTGACATTTGTAGCCAATTCTGATTTAAAGAAGCACCTGGTGTTGAGAGGGAGGAAAATGCAGATCCTGCTTCCTTATCATTTTGGAGAGGTATTATGCTTTTAAATTTCATTCTTCCCTCTGTTGCTAAAATAAAACATTGTATCAACTATATATCCGTGTGTTTAAAAAGGCAGCACTTAGCTTTCATTACCACTCACAACAGAAAGAAAAAGATTGTTATCAGTGAGAGGTAGAGGGATATACTGAAGAAGTGAATGTAATGACAGTATTAGCCATACATGAAATCCAAAGCTGTTTTAGCAGAACACCATTCAAAACATCTGACTCCCATGCAACTTTCTGTTGCTGTGTTAGAAAACATTTGGTCTTGTGGGTTCGCTTACATGGGACTACGTGACTATGTGTGTGCGCAAGCGAGCTTTAGTGTACTGCAGCCCCTCGTGTATGGCCAATTTCCCTTGTTGAATGGTACGTCATGGGTAGTTTGCCTGTGGGAACTGGCTGTTTTACCCCTTTAAGGATTTTACACTGAATTTAAGACAGAATTTGAAAGTGGAATATACAAAGAAAAGTAGGTTGGATCTTGAAGAAGGTATTCTCAGTAGTTTAGACCAATTTTTTATGTTTTGGTTTGTTATCTTAGAAGAAGATCCAGGACTTTATATAAAGGTGGTCCTCATCTGTTTGTTTTATTAGGTGGGAGGGATAATATTCCTGCTGCTCACAGCATGACCCCTTAACATGACTCCATCATTCAGTGACTGCAAGAACATATCTGTTGTCTTTCCCCTTCAAATGTGCCCTGAAGTAAGTCATTTCCAACCTCCATGTACATCCTTTCCATGAGGAGGAAGCTCAGAAGACCTTGAAAGGATACATAAGGAAAAGATCAGGATGGTGAAGAGGACCTGTATTGTGTCTTTCTTCAACCACAGTTGCTTTTCAATAAGTAAGCTTAATAATTGTATTTGCTAATGCTTTTCCCTTTCCAAATTATGATTGAGATATTTTCTGGGAAGAAAGGGTATTTACAATGTAAGAGGGAGAATGGCAAAAGTGGTTTCAACCATCTAGTTAAATCCTGCAAAGGATTTTTGGACTGAAGAAAGGTGTTCCTCTATGCTAGAACCAAAAGTGCTGGTTTTGGGGTTTTCAGCCTAGAGGATGGTATTTTTTAAATGTAATATCTGACATTGCTTCCCATAGGACATTGCCAAACCAGTTTCTATAAATCTCTGTGCAGTGTTTTATGTGAGAAAAAGATACTCTTCCTTGATATATTTTTTGCGCCTTGCTGTCCAGCTGCACAGGTATTTAAGTATATCCTTAGAAGTTTTTATTCTCATCTGCAAATGAAAACCTTGAGTGTGAATCTCTTTCTTGTGAGACAAAGTCCTCTGATGCTTTTCCCTCAAGAATCCCCTTCCTTAATTCTGTGCCATTCTGTGTGGTAAGGGGGATGCTGTCTCTGAAGGACTTATCCTCCCTTTGGAAGTGTGCGTCACAGTCATCTTTCTTTTGCGACTGGAGAACTAACATGTTTGTAACAGAGTTGCCCTGTGTTGGTGTTCATACTGGATAAAGAAGTGACTACCAAATCCAGTTAAGGTTCCTTTCAACTCCCTGTGTACTGGCTCAACAGTACCCCAAAACTACATCGGCCTCAGAGCAAAGGATGAAGCATACATTTCATGCACTGAAGTTTCTTACGTCATTGCCATATCTTGTTGCTGCACTGACATGATTTATCGTGTGAGTATTTGTGTTGTGATTGCTATTACATGCCCCTCACCTTAGAAACGTTTTCTGGTATCTTCATCATTAAGTAAAAATTACATATTTGGAAATTTTTTCAGGCTTCTTTCTCCTCCCTCTCCCCTCAGGAAAATAATACAAAATATGAGCAGGTAAGTTTCCATTTAAAGACATTTTCAAGTAGTCTACAGTGGCTTGAAAACAAATGAAAAGTGTTCAGAAATGTATGTCTGTTTTCCTGTTCTTTTAAATAACATGTCTATCCTACGGCCCTCTTATATAATAAGATTTTTAGTCCCAGATGAGTAGGGAATAGTTATCTGCAGCTCTGCTTACTTTTTGCACTCTATCAGAATGAGTCTCCCAAAACAACCCTCAAATGGTTGCAGGGTAATTAAGGTTCACTGGTACAACGGTAACTAGATTCTATATTTAATTAGTCTCTCTGTAAAGTAGAGTTGCTGCATCATATTTGAAATACTCTTTGATGATATTAATGAAATCTCTTACAGGAACTTTAGCTTGATGATCAGTGCAGTTAGTATTTAAATTTTCTGCAAATTGAGCTTCTATTGCACAGATAATATAGCTTCTGATAGATCAACATTACAGCATCCTTGTTCAAATAGATACATACTCTATTACAGTTCTGTAGCCATGGGAAAGAACTGCTGCCTCACAAATGGCTTACTGTGACTCTGGAAGGACCTAGTTTGGGAAAACATTGATGCATCATGATTCATCTTTAATAAACATTAGAAGTATGTTCTGAATTCTTCTCTAATTTGCAAAGGAAAATCTACTCTCTGGAGACCATAGAATCATAGAATTGTTTGGGTTGGAAGGGACCTTTAAATATCAATTAGTTCAACCCCCCCTGCAATGAACAGGAAAATCTTAAACTAGATCAGATTGCTCAGAGCCCCATCTAGTCTTACCTTGAATGTTTTGAGGGACAGGGCATCCATCTATCACCTTTCTGGTCAACCTGTTCCAGTGTTTCATCACCCTTATTGTAAAGAATTTCTTCCTTTTATCTAGTCTAAGTCAACTTCCTTTTAGTATAAAACCATTGCTCCTTGTCCTACAACAGACCCTGCTAAAAAGTCTGTTCTCACCTTTCTTGTAAGCCTTCTTTAAGTACTAAAAGGCTGCCTTTAGATCTCCCCATACCCTTCTCTTCTCCAGACTGAACAACACCATCTGTCTCTGCCTTTCCCCATAGGAGAGCTGTTCCATCCTTCTGACCAATTTTGTGGGCCATCTCTGGACACACTCTGAAAGGTCCATGTCTTTCTTGTGCTGAGGACCCCAGAGCTGGGGTCTCATGAGAGTGGAGTGGAGAGGGAGAATCACCTTCCTTGACTTGCTGGCCACACAGCTTTGATGCAGCTCAAGATGCAGTTAGCTTTCTTAGCTGGGAGAGCACATTGCTGAGTAATGCATAGTTTGTCACCCACCTGTACCCCCAAGTCCTTCTTCCTGCATCCCCCAGCCTGTATTGATATTTGGGGTTGCCCTGACCCAGGTGCAGTACTTTGCACTGGGCCTTGTTGTAACTCATGAGGTTCCCATGAACCCACTTAACAAGCTTGTCCAGGTGCCTAATAATTTCAGCACCTTCTTGCTTTGTCTGTATGTTTCAGAAAACAGCAAACCAGCCCCAGTCTCAGTAAAAGTGTTGGCAGGATGCAGAGTAGATGATGTTCTTCTCATACCTTGCTCTTGGCACTTCTGCCTTGCCTTGGGAGGCACAGACCTCTTCAGAACTGTTTGTGATTCTACAAAGTATTGTGTTTAGAGCCATGCTGTGTCCATTCACAGGAGCCTGTAGGGATCAGACGTTGGAGAGGAAGGGGAAGACTTCAGCACATCAACTCAAATAGTGGTTCCTACTGCTCTTACTCATAAATATTCTTCAGAGCCTCATGCTTTCCCTGCTTGCACAATTAGTTACAGTTGGGTCAAATTGAGTTTACTGAACCAATTTCTTGGAAACTAGGGTCACAGATGTGTGTGTTGGATGTGCACCCTAATATTTGGCTGGGCTGTACCAGTTATAGGAGTGCAGGAGTGTTCCCCACTTCCCTCATTGTGGTATGCCACTGATTTTGCCTGGTGTCTTCCACCTGCCTTGGGCTGCTGGCCCACACAGCCTCATAACAGCTCTCAAGTTAGAGAGACTAATGGTTGCCAGATGTGCTGGGCTGCTTGTGATTTCTGCCCATACACAGTTTCTCTGTGGTCAAGAAAGCCAAATCTGCCAAACATTTGCCAGATCTTTCTAGATGTGAAGCAACTCAGTCAGAGCAGTAGTATAAGCCTGTCCCTGGATATCTGTAAGTCTACATACTTTTATTTGCATTCAGAGAGTATCTCCACAGAGCATGCATGGCAGATCTGACACATCCAAGAAATGTACGTATTTCTATCTGGGAAAAACTATGTCCCAAGGAAAGTGACCTACCCCAGCCTTACTGCTGTTCTTGGAGTGCTCTCTGGGAAGTAATTTGCAGCTGACCTCATGGTGCATGCACTAGAAGGAGAATTTTCTGGCCTGATAAGGGTGCTTGTGTGCTATATACTTCATTCAATACACTAGTGCACTTGCAAGGGAAAAAGTCACTTTCTAGTATTTCTCATCTTAGAAATGCTAGCTAATAATTGACTGTATTGAAATATTAGTAGACACTGCAGCGTTAGATGGATCCTCTGTTGATACAGACAAATGATGCACTGAATGAGTTCTGAGGTGTTGTTCTGAAGCCTTGTGCTCTTGTTCTTTTGTAGTGTCAGTGTCTTCGGGACAGACAATTCAGGGAGTTGTTACTGTTGCAACTCTTAATTGTTGCAGGAAATATTGGTCATACTCGTTGGAAGGTCAGCAAAATAATAGAAAAACATGATCTCTGTGGGTCATTGAAACAGTTCTTTGTGGTCTTTTGGAGCGCAGGAAAATTACTTCATTGCTGATTGACATCTTTAAAACATTGAGTCTTTTGAATTTGTGAAGAGGAGCAAAAGAAATGGATGTAACAGCTAGCAGGTGATTCTGCTTCATTGGTCAAATCAAGAGCCTGTAAGCTTAAACTTTTATAGCAGTGAGAAGTGGGTCTGGATTCTCCTAGATAAGGCTTACCCATGAGTGGTGGTAGTGATGGATTCAGTTCTCACTGCTTCTGTATTTTTTAGAATAATGTGGCCCACATGATGTCCAAAAATCCAAAAGCTCCTAGCAAGAAGCTTATTTGAAATACATGCAAGGGTGAATTGTTCTCCTGATAGATAGTTGGTTGCTTTGATTTGGGTTTGGTACCCAATACTTAGAAACTCCATTGTAGCCTTAGTGTGGCAGAGAGCTTACTTTGGTGTGTGGTGGCTTTTCAAAATCTTATGAAAGAGCCTATCTTGCTCCCTAATTCAACACTGCTCTTCACTGGGTGACCTGCATGTAATTTTATTTCATGGAAGCATACTAATGTCTTGGTGGTTTTGCCATGGCCACTGTCAGTTTGTTCGACAGAATTTGGTAGAAAATCAGCAGAAAGTATGACAGTCATTCTTGTTCACATTTGCTTCTTTCTGTTTGGTGCCATGGATCTGAACTGGGATGGCTACTGGGAAGTGGACTTTGTGTGTGGAAGGACTTGGAGGGATGAGGGAAGAATCTAGCACAAATGATTTGTCACTGAAGTATTGAATGAAAAAGCCAATCTATGAAATATGGAATATCTTCTGTCTTAAGCTCCTTTACTTTTGAAGACACATTCTCAAAGCTTTTAAGCTCCAAATATTAATGCACATTCAAAACAATATTTATTATTAAGAAAATAATAGTGGAGGTCAGAATTCCAGCAGGGTTCCTTTAAAATAGTAATGACTGTCAGATGATGCATTATCTGGCAGTTAATGGAGTAGCAGGGGGCCTAGTACTAGAATCTTAAATGCCAAGAAATGAAAAAGCCAAATGTTGTCATAAATACTCTGCACACTGGTAAAAGATGAAGGTGAAACTGGAGATTCAAGCTTTGCCTTTGTACTCAGGATCTCCTTTTTCACGGAGAGACTAGAGGTGGAATATGAAGGGTAGGGTAATGTTCTATCTAAAGAAGAATGACAGATACAAAACTTAAGCAATTATGAGTAATAAAAAAAATTACAAGATTTATTTTAATTCTTTGTTTCTTTTTGTTTGCCTTTTAAATTTTTAATGTGCTCCTGCTCCAGTGTTCATAAAACAACTTAGGATCTAAAGACACAGAACTGTAATGAGAAGAAGAAAAAATTAATCACTTCTAATCATCAGATTTGTATTTACAGTTATCTTCATTTGATCCAATGTAAACATTTTTTAAAAAATTATGGGGGAAAAGGGAGGGAAGAAAGCTATCACCTAAAGCTGAGAATATATGCTGAGGACTTTTGGCTTTTTGCTTTCATACTGTTAAAAAAAAAAAAAAAAAAGAGCTAAAGCAGAATTTTCATATCACTACAGCGCAGATTGGTTATTATGTGATTCATCACAAAACTGGTAATCCTTGAAATCTGAGGCTTTATTCTGGATCCAAAGGTAACATGCTCCAAGTAGCAGGTAGTGGCTGGAGCAGCCCCGTTTATGGCATTGAGACTGCACAAATGAGGAGGTGCTGCAGAACCAAACTCTGCCTCGAAACCCAGCTCTGTTGTGCTGCTGGTCTGTCTTGGGGAAGGTGGGAGGGAAAGGCACTCAGCAGCATGATTCCCAGAGCAAGTCACTGTTTCACCTTTCTGCTTCACAGGATGAGAAGACCTGTTTTGCCCGTGTGGTCAGTCTGGACCTTGCTGAGCAGTTGTCCTCCTGCTGGGATGTGTGTCCGGCTGGGATAGATGTTCAGTGCAAGGAGCATTGAGGTCACTGATATGTCTCAGTGCCAGCCGTGCTCTACTCATGTGTCAGGGAATGAATCTGCCCTTCAGGGCTTCCCTGCTGTGATACCCTTCTGTGCTGCTGCCAGTGTGGAGCTATCCCTTGAAGACAAGAGGCACAAATATGTGTCCCCCAATATTTGTCTGAAAAGCACCGATACTTCCTTTCCTGTTTAGATCTGTGTCAATGAAAAGGATCGCCTGTGAGCTAAGATGTTGTACACCCAGTGTACAGGAGATGTAAATAATGCAAGCCCTCATGTTAAAATTATCTGTTTTTTTCCACTCTCTGCCTTGCTGGTCTGTAGGTAGGAATTCTTAGTGGGTGAGGTGATTGATAGATCTGGTTGGTCTTCTACAGAGTAATCCAGAATGGGAGATAGCAATGCATCAGTTCTACTCAAAGCCGAAAGAGAATGAAGTTCATGCATTTTTCAGCCTGGTGTAAATACTGTCTAGTAAATATCAGTGGTTCTGAACCCCACAGACTATGGCATCAGCAGGAGCCAGCTCTGGCTTTCTTCTGAGTGCAGTTTTTAAGCTGCCTCCAGGGAGTTGTTTATTCTTGGCAAGTAAAGTGACTGAAAATCCAGTAAGCGATCTTTATGAGCATCATTTAAATTCTCTGTATTGTATTTGAATGCTAATCCCTCGCCAGGCCTTTCTGCCTTTCTGCCTGGCCCTCTTTCTCCTTCCTAGTTCTCAGCTAGTGCATTCATAGTTTCATGTTGCTCTGCTGCCTTTCAACTCCTTTGGCTGGAGGGTGAAAGCTGAAGCAGGGAAGACCTCAGCCACAGCTATTCAGCTGCTGCTCTGCTGGAAGAGGTCAGCGTAACAGTTGGGTCAGAACAACATGTTCATTGTCCTCACTGCAGAAATAAGTGACCTCCTAGGAGAGCCCTAGTGTGCACACACAGAATTAAGTTTTGATGATTCAGTCAAGAATAATCTGAAGTGAGGAGAGAGAAGATGGAGTTTCAGGCCAGTCATAGTTCACCATCTCTCAGGCCAGTAGGATTGCCAATTAAGAGAAGTACCTTTATTTGTATTTCAAAAGCCCCGTGAATGAGATATGAGTATTTACCCTAAGGATAAGCTTAAAAAAATCCTTGAAGGATTAGGCTTATGATTAGTTCATTTGTTGGTAAAGCAATGTTGGCTTTTAGGGTTTCTTTTGGTCTTGGTGGTGTATGGTTCAGTTAAAACAAAAACATTATGCTGTTTCCTGTGGGACTTTACTATTTGGTAAAGTATCATCCAATTATCCTAGTACTTTATTAATTTCATGCTTTTCTTTTGATGTTGCTTAATAAGATAGGTAATGCTGGATTCCACTCCATTGCCACGGAAAAATAGTATTCAACTAAACAAGAGAAACACAAAAAGAATCTCTTAGACCTGGAATTTAATCTGCTGTTTTGCTGTACAAGTGTATCTTGAATATGTGAAGAAACATACTGTCATTCATACATTCACACAAATCCTCAAATCCTTCCCAATCTATGATGCTGTTCTTGAAGTGCCATTTCTAGCCTTAATTGTAGTTTTTAAGAGAGATAGAGTCTTTGAGACATTGCTTCAGCTGGTCAGGGTTTCTGCTGATAGGCTCTTGCTAAATAAGGCTTCATTTCAGCTTATTGCAGTGTTTCAGCCTTGAACTGCATCTGAAGCTCAAGCACTTTTTGTGCAGTGGGGAGAGGTTTCCTCCTTTTTTTGTTATTCTGGGGTTTGGTTCATCAGAGTGACATAAAAACATGAACTTCCAGGAAATTCTTTTTCTTTCTGAGGGAGAGATTTTGGAAATTAGTACTCAGCCAAGTACCCTGTATTTCATTATTTCAATTGTGTAGATTTAACCATATTTAACCACTGGATGTGACTGCAGTGGAAGAGAGTGTAATTTTTGGAGAACCATTCTAGAGAGGGAAAGGGGAAACATATTTCTCTTCACAAAACCTCTTTTTACCAAACGCAAACAAGTTAGGTACCACCATCTGCTGTCAGTGTAGCAGATCCCATATTAAGGAATGCCTGTGTGGCCATTCCATCAAATAAGAAATTAGTCATATATTTAGTGTAATTGAACATTTGTTGTATAGTGTATTGCTGATAATTCATACTGACAGTAAGCTCTGAAAATACCAACCTGAATATTTTCTGACAAAACTTGCCATGTGGCAAAGCATACATTTGCCTGTAGTCATTTAAAAATTGATGTGGTGTCCTTGAGTGGTTTCCTGAAGCATAGTGCTGATTTATGAGCCAGTCATCTAAAGAAAAAATAGATGCATCTCTTGTGAAATGAGTGTGTAATACCTTCCATATACTTACATTTCTTTGTATATATATTTTTAGTGCTTGTTGAACCTCCAAGGGTGTCTTTGAAGCCCTTCATTAATTTTTTTTTTCTTAATCTAAAAGAATATAGAATATAGCTGGTTTCCATGCATCCCTCACTTTTATCCTTTCAAGTGGCTTTGACAGTTTAGTTTTCAAGGTAATTCTGTATATGGGTAATTTTGAGGTAGACTACAGAAGCACAGAGTGATTGGGGTTGGAAGGGACCTCTGGAGATCATCCAGTTCAACCCCCATGTCCAGGCAGGGTCACCTAGAGCAAGTGACACAGGAATGCATTCAGGTGGTTTTTGAATGTATCCAGAGAGGGACTCCAGGACCTCCCTGGGCAGCTGTTCCAGTGCTCTGCCATGCTCATTGTAAAATTCTTCCTCCTGTTGGGGTGGAACTTCTTGTGTTTCAGTTTATGGCCATTGCTCCTCATCCTGTCACTGGGCACCACTGAAAAGAGTCTGGCACCATTCTCTTGGAACCTGCCTTTGTGATATTACAGGCATTAATGAGATCCCCTTTCAGTCTTCTTTTCTCCAGACTAATCAGGCCCAGCTCCCTCATCCTCTCCTTGTAAGAGAGATGCTCCAGACCTCTAATTATCTTTGTGACCCTCCATTGGACCTTGTCCAGGAACTCCTTGTCCCTCTTGTACTGAGAAGCCCAGAAGTGGACACTGCACTCCAGATGTGGCCTCACCAGGGCTAAGCAGAGGTTCACAGAGTTTGATAGAGGGGAAAGGAGATGATACCAACCAATGCATAAAATGGAAAAAGCCCACTATCCCCATCAAAAGAAAACTCCAAGAAACAGTGACCACCCTGTCATGTGGAAGCTCAAATAAAAAGTATTCAAATGCTGACTAGAACTTGCATTTTGCCTGATATCTCAGTTGCTACGAGTCAGTTGTACTGTATTTATACTTGTGTGTCATCCTATCAGATGGGTTCCTTCTTGCCTGAGAAAACAAACTTAAATCTGTATCTTTCTTTCTGAAACAATAAATTTTGAAATTATTTTATAGACTGTGCTGAAACTTTTAGTTTAACCAGTTTGCCTTTTTTTTTTTTTTTTAATGAAATTGTATTTTCTGAGCAAACAAAGGAGGTTTATTTGCGTTTGCTAGAAAATGCAGTGGACAGTTGTAGTTTCTATACATTTCCAAACAAGCCAGAGAAGCAACCTTTGAACAAGAATTAGTAGGATTGTCAGGCAGAACATTTGAACTGATTCACGAACAGCTCATTTATTTTTTTTCTTTTTTTTTCTTTGCACAAATCTGGATTTATCACAGTGTGCATTTATGTTTTATCCATCAGACATCAGACATTTCTAGATGCAAAAGTGAAATCAATTCTTTTTTAAATGGACAAATAAGAATAAAGTAGTATTGCTGATATTCAGCAATGGATGCTAAAAAACAATACTGAGGCTGCTTCCATGGTCAGTGGAGAGCTCACTTTTTCCCAAACAGCCCAGTGGACTTCTTTCTGCAGAATCCCAGCCTTTGTACAGACAAACTCCTTAATCTTCTGATGAAGTGGCTGGGATTGTGTGCTTTGGAAATGTACTTGATCAAAGAAGATTGCTTAGACAGTTAAAGCTATTAAATATGTTCAGTAAACTTGTGTGTTGCAGGCCTTGAGCAGCTCTGGATTCATCAAAACAATATGCTTTGCAGTTGAATGTTATCAGTTTCTGGACATTATCTCTTCTCCCTTTACCCACAGTCTGAATTCCAGATATTTTGAAAGCTTCTTGGTGATGAAAGTGCCTACTCTTGCATTATCTTTTTTCAAGTACTTTACAAGTACTTTGCTGCACTCCATCACTGGGCATGAGACATCTGTTATTTTAATTGACATGGAAAGCTCAAAGTTGGCTAACTTTAAAAATTATTTTTCTATACTTGCAGGAAATGAGCTTTGAAGTCAGTTTGCCACACTGCTTCTAAATCTGGGGAAATACTATTTTGCTCTTTCACAGCTTGATTAAAATTTATGAAAATTTTAGAACTGTAAGACCTTCCAGAACATGGGGAAAAAAGCAGAATAGCCAAAACAGGAGGAGGCTGTAAGGAAAAACTTATGACTTAGTGGTGATGAACTGAAAATACATGCTGTTTGTACTCTGACCAAAAACTTGCATCTGATAAAGGCTGTTATTTGAGAGAAGGTGATGGCTGTGGAAAAGAGCCTTCCAGATTGTGGAAAGAAGGTTTCAGGAATATGGTTGCCTTCTATGGTCAGACATAATTTGTTTCATGCATGAAGTCCACCTATTTCCTCACTCTATCTGTAACTAGGGCTTGAACAGAAAACCATCTAGTAAAAAAATAGATCCCAACTGGTTTTGTTTGGACCGCCTAGGGAGGGTACACATGTTTACAGCTAGGAGGGAAAAACCCTGTATCATCTTGTATTTAAACTGGATTACCTTACTGTGCAACCACACCTAAAGCCACAGCAAAGGCAACATGAGGATGGCTGCTCTGACATTTCAAAGAGTTGTCAGCATCAACAAAGTTCATACCTGTGTTCATCAACAAAGTATCATTATTCAGGACTAGGAAGGGCTTTGAAAGAGATCACTGTGTCCAACTCTCTGCTCGTGTAGCCTGTCTGATGTTTGACCTATTTATTGTCTGCTTTGTTCAAAAGCATTGAGCTCTTCTATATTTCGGAAGTGCTACTGGCAGCATTACATTGGATAAAGGTATATGAGTGTTTTTGTTTGTATGCAATTGTTTTCCCAAACATATGTAAAAGCATGAATCATACAGTGGGACACTGTTATTGATGTACAAACATTGTTTCCCAAAACTGAAACAAGCAGCTTTTATACTGCTTTTTGTACATCCACATCCACACTCAAGAGAATTTTGTTGCTTTTATCCGTTGACTCTGTCCCAGTTAAAGCAACTAAAGTCATAAATGTAAGCTTAAAAGCTTGTCTGTACTTAAGTATTTCATTGAACTGTGACCCAAGGAATTGCTGTTGCAACTGTCTCCGCTTCAGTTAATTGTGGCTGTTCTCACCTGCGGAAAGAGCTTGGTTTAGGATTTCAGCAGCTGGATTTCAACCGTAGCAATTTCTCTTGCACACGTACAAGTTAGAACAGTAACCATGCAATGGAAATCCTGAAAATCAGCTCTTCAGGCATTCGGCATTTAATTTGCTTGTTAAACTGTCACTTCCCTTTCTTTTATAGTATCCATTCAACCATAATTTTTTCTTCTGAGTATTCTTTATTGTAGCAATTTGCTATTGAACGTGTACTGTTTGTTATTACTTAAGGGATGGGTTTTCAAATTCGTGGTTTTCAATGATAGGCATGAGCCTAACAAATGAAATTTCTATTCACTTAAGTAGTATCAGCGAGGTCTATGATTAGTGCTTTAGAAAATCCTCAAAAGAAACTGTAATAGGAACTACTTCTCAGTATGTCAGAGTCATATCGTTAGAAGATTTAAAAAGAATTTCCAATTAAGTTTTTTTATAAAAGTAGTCTTTTTATTCATGTTTATTTGTACTTGTATAATTGGCAAAGTTGACTTGATGTTGTTTAGAAAATATGCTGTAGACATGCTGTTCAGAATATAAGTAATTGATCAGCCTGGCTCCTTTTCATGTGCTCCCAGTGCTTCTGAAAACTATCTGAGTGAGCATTGCTCTTTTGCTGCACCTAGACAAGGTGCCTCCTGAAGACAGGTTACTTACCTGTTCTGGTCTCTATATATTTGCTGACCTGCAAAGTCAATTTAACTTGAAAACCTGTAGAGAAAAATATCATGGTATAAACTTTTCTAATATTTTTTAATAATCATTAACAAACCAGACTTTACTCGAGTTTCAGCTTCAGGAAACTGAAGACAAAGAGGTTTTGCTACTTTGTCTTCCCCCATGGCCCAGCACGGAGAATTTAACTGGTAGTGAAGCTTCGGTACTTAAAAGATGATGTGGTGCTTTTTGTGACTATGGTGGTGTGGAGACTGAGCAGAAGAGCAAAGATTGTGCTTGTGTGTAGAGAGGGGCCTCCTACAATGCTCTGTACGAGGAAGGGATACAGGTGACTCTCCCTCTCTTCTCCACTCTCATCAGACCTCATCTAGACTACCATGTTCAGCTCTGGGATCCTCAATATAATAAGGATATGGATTGGATCCAGCCAGAAGGGATCCTTCAGGAGAGCTAGAGAGGGACTTTTCACGAGGTTATGTAGTGAGAAAACATGGGGGAATGGCTTAAAACTGTAAGAGAGTGGGTGTTGATGAGATATAAGGAAGAAATTCTTCACTGTGAGGCTGGTGAGACACTGAAACAGAGAAACTGTGGACGCCCTGTCACGGAAAGCATTCAAGGTGAGGTTGGATGAGACTTTTAGCAACCTGGTCTAGTGCAAATTGCCCCTGCAGTGAAGGGGAGTTGGAACTGAATTATCTTTAAGGTCTCTTACAACATGAACCATTCTTAAAAAGAAAAGAAAAGAAGAGAAATCTGCTCCCTTCACTCTTGGCATCGTTCCCTAAACTCAGTTTGCCCAAGTTATTGCCAGTGATGAGAGAAATGGCTTCTGACTATCCACACAATATAGCAATGTTCTGCAATTTTAGAGCCACTGACGCAGTCCTGTGAAGTAATTAGTGCTCTGTTAATGATATGGGAACTGTTATTTTGATAATTGTGGCTATGAACTATCCCTCTCTCCTCCTTCCACACCTCTCTTTTTCTTGCTCTGGATCCATCTCTTCATTCTTACACATGCCCACAGGTATGTCCTGACTCTTGCTAGTATTTGAGAGGGATAATATCCTGCCAAGTCTCTTTTTGGTTATAAAGCTGTTTGCATGTTTTTCATTGCTTGCACATGCAAATGTTAGCCTCGCATAATGGTCCAAGTTGCGCTTAAATTTTTCTTTTAACACCATACTGAAAACAACCATGAGAGGATTATGGGAAACTTGTGAGAAGTTCTCACTGTTTAATAAGGTTAATAACTTAAAAATAAGAACCGTTAGCTCTCCAGTCCCTAATTATGATGATGACTGCTTAGATTTGAGCAGCAAGACAGAGGAAAGAGTTAGGGTTACTATGTTTTTATGACAATCTTTAGCTACATTAAATTCATCCAGTTTATCCCTGGAAAGGATAAACTGTCCATTGAAATCAGTGCTTGTTCATTTTTGTCTAGGGGGAAGACCACAGGACAAAAGGCATACACATCCTCCATCTACTGAAAGTCTCATCTTGCTACCCTGTTTTGAAATATATCACAAAATATGCCAAATAGGATTGAAATATAGTCTATAGTGCCAGCTGCCAAATCAAACCAAGTGGTTCCTCAGTGTTTCATTTAAGTATTTGTGTAGGTTTTTTTGAAATTCAAGAAATCCTGAGTCAAACCATGAGATTGTAGAAACTGAAAATTTTGATCTAGCAGGGAATATCTGGGGAGTGACACTGGCCATTTGTTAGGAGCTGGAAGTCTCCTGCTGAGTTGCTGACAGCAGTTACTGATACCTTTGACAATTAAGTGCTGCTCCTGAAGACTACATAATGCATTTGCATGTTGTATTCTGGAGGCATTGTATGCAAGGGGCAATGGTCTACTTGTGTGTACTATGTAAGTTGTTCTCAGAGAAGAGTTGAGGTGGGAAAGGCCTTCTGGAGATCATCTCACCTTGTTCAAAGGATGGCCAAGTACTGCAGGTTGCTCAGGGCTGTGTCGAGTTGGGGTTTGAACCTCTGTGTGGATGTTGACCCCACAGCCTCTTGTGGATGTATTTTCAAGTGACCACAAAGATGCATGGCAGTAGGTTTCAGGGTGCTAAAAGCACATGAATCTCCTCAATATTTATAGCTGCCCCTCCACCTCCTTCATTCACTGCTTGTTTCCAGGTGCCCATCTCGAGCCTGGCAGCTGGCTCCCCAAACCAGCCCATCTGGGCTGACCTAAGCCCCCTCTGCTGCCATTGCACTGGGTGTGTATACTCATGCTTTCCTCAAAAAGAGGTAGATGGAAGCAGACAGATGCCTGCCTCCACCTCCCAGCTACTTTGATGCAACTTTCAGCCTCTACGAGTTAAAGAACCTCTCTACCATCAGAGAAGGATTAATTAATGTGCTTATCTTGGCCTCAGTGTCAGCAAAGACAAACCTTTGGTATGTGCTTAAATTCGGGAGGAGACTACCATCTCCCTGGTGTGAAGGCAAAGGAGCTTAGATGTCATTTCTGCATATTTACTTCTTTCCCTCTTTTGCCTTGAAGATAATGAAACAAGGAGGCAGTAGGCCTTGTTGTAAGTGGGGAGCTTACAGTGCTCCTCTACAATGTTTCAAAATGCCCCTCTAGGGCACAGATTATTATCAGTCTCTGAAAACTGTTTGCAAGCATCAGCTTTAGATCTCTTATGGTGGCAATGAGAACTTCTCATGACCATTTCTGCAGTGCTTTGAAACAATCAGTTGGAAAGGTGCTTTTTTTTATTTTTTTTTCTGTGTGCATGTAAAGGATCTGGATTTTTTTTGTTGTTATGTTAATAGAAATTACTTTTTTAAATTACTTTTTTTGTATAATGAAGACATGTGAGCACTAAGAAGTGCTAAGAAGAGAAATGTAATGATGCAGAAGCCAGAAAATCATAGGGCTGCTGCTGACTGTCACTCAGATGGTTTTGTGTGACTTAAAATTAAAGTGATGTATATTGAGTGGCAGGAGTGAGTCACCAGAATGGCAATGACTCAAGTTGTTGCTATGAATTCTCTGAGGAATGTTAAATGATGGGCTCCCACAGTGGCAGTGCTGTAAGTCTCTAGGTGATAAGAACAGAGTTTAAATATTAGCAGCAAGACAAAATTAAATATAAGATTACATTGGGATGCACTGAAAACAATAAGACCTTTGCCATTTGTCAGGTTTCATTGCCTTGGAACGTCATCTAGGAATGTTACTACATCTTCTCATGTAATGCTGTCAGTAAGGATAAGAGTAAGGAGAGTGATGTTTAATACAGTGCATTTGTTTGTAGTTAGTTGTTTATAAAATTCTTCTAACTTTCTTTAAATGTCAGCCTTTCTACAATGAAGACTTCCATGAATATACTGGACAACTAGCCTGGAACTCAGGTTACTGAGGGCATGAAATGAGAGCTGCTCAGTGGAGCATTATGGCTCCTGCACCTAAAATTCCTTTTATGTTTTGGGAGCTGAAGATCTGAGCATTATCCATGGTACCATCATACTTTCGAGTAACTACAGTTCAGAGCAGAAATACAGCTGGAAAGTCTACAAGCCTGTTGAATTCTTGTAGTATTTTGTTTATCATGGACAGGGGAATCAGTTGTTTAAATAAAGGAAAGGTAAGGGCATGAAAAGGACAAAAACAGCCCATCTGACATAGCATTTTCAATGGAATACCAGAAGGCAATTTGGACTGGTGTACAAAAGCAGAGCTGCAGAAACCTGTAAACTAGTGACCCAGAATGAAAAGAAAGAGAAATCCCCACCTACTCCAGCTTTTGTTATTGCCAGTCTAAAATAATCTCACAAAGTTACCTTTCTTATGTTCTATTGACATTTCTGAACAGGTGAACAGGTTCTGTTCAGCAGTCATCTGTATGGCATGCAAGCTCAGGGTCCCTTCAATGTGGTATTGTGTGTGCCTTCATTCCTGGATTTTGTGAAACAGGATTATGTAGAAAATGTATTTACTTGTCTTCGGGGTGGTGGCAATGTGTGGCAGTCTTAGGATGCTGCAGCTTCACAGAGGTCTTAAATTTTAGCCATAATGTTATGATATATTTAGCTGCAAGTGGAAATTTTTGCTGCAGAAAAGGATATAAGAGGAGGATATATATTCCAGATGGAAAATCAGTGGTGTTGAGAACAAGGGTAACAGTCTTAAAATAAAACAATTTTACTGCTTTTCTAAAGTTAATGGTTATCAAGTGATTACTCTCAGTGATATAAGAACTGTTCAAGACCACAGCTACATTAACTGCCCTTGTGAGCTTATTTTTGCAGTAACAAACACCCTTTTCTTCCAAAGAACACATGATCCTCTAGTATTCTTGCCTATTCCGTTGCTGTGGTCCTTATGTCAAGTCCACTTGGTTTGTTTTCCCTCCAAACTTCCTGTCAATGTAGAATCCTGGTTCTCTTTTATCTGTCTGAAAACAGGTCTTATGCACAGGCCAGGTAAATGTGCCTTCTCAAAAAGAGAGTTAGGCACTGGTCTTTAGGTAATGTCAGAGTCCTGGTGCCCATGGTGTAAGTGTTGGCTTGTCTTTGAGAAATTTGAGAGTTTGAAGCTCTGCTGTAGTTCTTTCTGACCTGGTAAGTTCTTAGGGCCAGTTCTAGATTTGTGCACTCCAGAGTTTCAATTTTATTGGTGACTTTCTTATGTCAAGGATTTGACTGACTGTGAAATGCAGTTTCTGGAATAATATGTATATTTTTCTGGAGAGCAGAGATTCAGGTTGAGCTGTGTCAGAATAGGTTTTGACTCATCTAACCAAGCCTTCTTTTTTCACCTGCCTAGTAAAGGTTCAGGGGGTTTGCAGGATTGGGGTTTCTTTAATCCTTCTGTTATGCAGCTCTCAAACTGTGCATTGCTGTGCATGGGGAGAGAGACATTTCATAGGTGTCTTTTGGCCGTGGCTCTAACATTTCTCTGTCTTTTTGTTAAAACAATTCTTAACGCCAGAGCAACTCTTTATTTACTAATCCAAGACACTTGCTGTTCTTACTGATGTTTTGGCTCTCCACTGAATGGTGTGCAAGCCAGAACTAGATGTTTCCCAACTATCTTTCAAGACACTGAAGCTCCACAGATTTAACCTTCTCACATAAAGAGGTAGCCTGATTATGAGCTTCATGAAGAAATTGGCAATCAAAACACTTTAGAAACTTTTCAGCCTTGACTACTCCTACTCTTTCACTATTCTTAGTGCAGTCTCTATTGCCGTCAAGAATCTAGCTCAAAGCTCTGAGATTCTTCTCACTTCATCAATATCGTAAGACTCCTTTTTTTGTGTCTTTATTTTTAGGCATACAGTTCCTGGCAATTAATGTGCAACCTCCTTTCCTGAGCAGGAATGTGTTTGTTAAGTGCTGTGAAAACAGACCGTGTTTTGCGGATGTTCAAGGGTAGAAATTAACTTTTTCCTACATTCTTATTCTGCATTGTGGGCAGATGTTGATAGTGCAGCTGATTCTGCTTCAGTTCTTTCAGTAGGATTATCCACACTCCTAAAATTCTGTCCTGCACTTGCTTAAATGTTTTACTGGCCTGGAGCTTAGTCTGATACAATGACTAGGAAGCCGGTTCTGAAGTAATGAAATATTCATCAATGAACATGTGAATAAACACAGCAGATTGCAGAGTCAGAAGCATGCTGTTTAAGGAAATGAACTTTGCTCATTTAATAAATGCCGTTTGGTTTTTGTTATAACTCATGATTATACTCCTGTAAAGTACTAGCACAGAGTGATCCTGTGTAGTATAGGAAAAGAACTGCATGTATGAGCAGAAGATGAAAGAAGCAGAGAGTTGAACAAGGGAACCCCAGGGAACTTGATCCTGCCTGAATAAAAGAAGTGCTGCTAGCTGCCAAGTTCCCTTTCCTCAGCATCCAAAGCAGGTCTGAAGAGGCTACAATGACATTTTTTATTAGTTAGTCTGTGGTCATTACTGAACAAGATATAAAGAGCTTGTGATTTGAATATTAGCTGGAGAATACCACAGACCC
The DNA here is from genome assembly GCA_013400435.1 of Pycnonotus jocosus. Taxonomy (NCBI): domain Eukaryota; kingdom Metazoa; phylum Chordata; class Aves; order Passeriformes; family Pycnonotidae; genus Pycnonotus; species Pycnonotus jocosus. Next base: position 377,429 of record VWYP01030901.1, on the reverse strand, counting down.
TGAGGAAGGAATCACTTAATATGCTTGCATTTTAGTTTTTGCAGCAGCAGAATATTTTTGAACTCTTGAGAAGAAGTAATGGTTACTCAGAAAGATGAATCAGAGAGGAGTTTTTGTATGGGGACAGAAATGTTGGTAGTTCAATGCATCATGTTTGTCAAGGAGCTGACTATTTCCAGAAGGCATAGAGTCCCTCACTCTCTTTTTTCTTTTTTTTCCCTCCCACTAAGAAATAATGGTAAAACTATTGTATGTTAAAGGATCAGTTTAGAAATATGTGCTGACCTCTGTGCCTTTAAGGATTCCTTCTTGACCTTTAAAGGTCCCTTCCAACTCAAACTATTGTGATTCAGTGCTGTTGGGACAGTGCAGAGAAGCGGGCAACCTTTGCAAATGTTCAGTCAAAACCTGTAGAAGACACAATTTTGCTGTGCCAAGTCCCAGTTAATGCAAGTTTTCAAGGTATTTATGCTGATGCTCTATCTGCAGGAGCAAAACAAAGATTGCTAAAATGACTTCCAAATGGAGGGTGCATCCCTGATTATGCATAACTACCAGCAGACCAAGTCAGGGCAGGCCTGAGGCTGCTTTTGCTTGAACCAAGGGAAGAACAATCATCTTGGAACTCAAAGTGGAGGAAGAAGGCTAAGTGAGAATCACCTACTTTAATTGAAAAGTAATTAGCAAGAACCAGCAGATTGCCATGATAATGAGGAAGCCATAGAACAAATTATTGCTGTGGACTTGATTGGGTCCCTTCCAACTCAGGATATTTTATGATTCTATGAATTTTGACTTTTTGCAAAGTGTTGCACAGGAAACACCAGGTACGAGCATAACATCTGCTGTTCTTCTGACAGTCTAAGTGTTTCCTCCTGGATTACTGTTTTACCTTGAAATGTTAGTAAATATGATTAAAAATAGGAATGAGGAGATGTGGGTGTCATCCATCTGATGCTGCAGAGTAAACACATTCTGTGAAAATGAGGTAACTTGTAGGACAATACCCCAGCTGATGACAAAACGTTTCAGTTTTATAGGGAACAGAAGCCTTTCAACTGGATAACCATCATCTGAGACTGTCAGTACAAAATGAAGGAAATGCAGTGGTGGAAAGAGAGTAGATTCATCCTTTGGATTTATTCAACATACTTCTGTAGTTTTGAGGGATAATTGAAAGTTTGGGATAAGTCTCTGTTCTTCTCAAAGTGGTATAAAACTTAACTGAGGAGCCCTATCTAGACTCATAGCCTGAATACTGCATGTAGGTCAGCCTGTTTGAAAATCATCTTTGCATCTGTCTTTAACTGATCTGCTGGGGAGCCATGCAGAAAAACACAGACTGATTACAAAAATGCTAGAATTAAGCTGAGAGGAGAAAAGCCAGACTAACCTGCTGGAGTCCTTTGAAGATCTTACTACAAAGATACAGTGCGTGTCAATGTGCTTAGCGATTTGTCTCCAGCTGCTAAAATCAAAGGACTCAGTGCTTCAGTATTGAAACCAAATGATCACATCTGTACTGCACAAATATTTAGCATATCACCCACCAGACTCTTCAGAGCTCGAGCCTCTATGACTACATCCAGGCATAAAAACTGTGGGTCAGGCCATTGTTTTTGTTTTCTTTGCTATCATCATCATTATTATTATTATTATCATACTTTTAATCCTTCTCACAGGGAATATGACAGTGATAGTTTACTTAAAAACACATCTGAGAGCCTTCCCCCTCCATGTGTGACTCAACCAACAGAGACTTCAGAGAATAAGGAATGCTTTTGTTGTCTGCTCCCCTAGTCACCTCTGCTAGAAAATGTGCACATAATTGTTACTTAAAATTAACATTCCAATCATGTTCTTCCTGGAGGATTTTCATATACTTAAAATTAGTGCATCCAATCCCACTGGACAACTTTCATGCCTGGAAGAAATCAGGAAGCAGCATACAGCATGTGCTTTATTTAAAACAAAAGAAAAACCCAACTCAAATCAGAGTAGTTGTTTAAAAACACAGACCTAGAAAAGGAGATTTTCTTTCTCAGCAGAAAAGTGATGGTCTAATTCCTTGGAGGGATGCCTCAGTTCCAGAAGAAATTGCCTGTAGTGTAATTTCATGCTTTTGTCTGTTCAGTTTGTGGCATCTCTCCTGCAGATTTCATGATGCAGCATCCGTCAGGCAAAGTAATACCTGTTAGTCACCACCACCAGAGTGCCCTTTATGTGATTTGGACATGCAGAGCTCAAAAGCTCCATACAGTGTTCACTGAACAAGATGCTCATCTCTTCACACAACCTTGCCATCAAGAACCCAACATAAAAGTCCAGTTAGATGATCTGTTTTAAAACTGAATAGTCTCCTGGCTCCTAGCTCTGGTCTAGTCAGGCTTTGATAAAACATTGAGTTTTCTCTCTGCACTGAAAAAGCAGGAGAAGCTTCAGAACGCTGGCCACATGCATCTTAAGTTGCATTTTGCCTGTGTACAAACATATTCGTGTGTAAAGTGGCACCTTTCTTAGAAGAGACATCTGTCTGAGACGTCAAGTGTGTGCAGGCACCTTAAGGGTCTAACAGTCTGAGACACATTGGAGAGAAATATTTGCCTGCTTTGCTTTATGACAAGTAAAATAAGAGTGTGGAATAATTCAACTACCACCAGAAGGCATGGTGCTGCCCCAGCAGCACTATTTTTAGGTTGATGGTAGCTGTCATCGCTGGTTTTCCAAGTGGCACAGCAGCTACTGACCTACCTGTGCTCCAGCCCTGTCTAAACCACAAGAGCTATTTCATGCAAAATTGCTCTCTAATTAAGTTGCACAGTGGTAGAGCTAGCACAAACTGTACTGAAAAGGGGACGCCACTTTCCAGTAGGTACAAGAAGCTCAGCATGTCATTAAGCAAATAGAATAAATGGCTCTTCACAGCTCAGTGCTTACTGTATTTGACTTTGCACTGCCAGCTGTTGTATGTTGGCTAACAGTACCCTGGCTGTACTATTAACAGGACCTTGATAGTGACTCCAGTTACAGTAGACTAATGACCCAGCCGTATTAAAAAGTGGGTTTTGTTTTGAATGGTAGGCTGGGATGCAAAGTGATGTTTCATAACCTGGTGCTGGTCTGTCAGGGTATTATTACCTGAAGAATCCTGAGGAGCTGGGAAGAAAATAAGCAAGAATTTTGTAGATACATGCATCCCTTTGCCTTCACTGTTACTAGCAGGTGTTACATAATTTCCATTAGAAAAATGTACTCTTTTCCTGCTGATCTTGACATTCTGAAATGCAGGCTATTACATGTAAATTGAAAGAAGGTTTCATAAGAAATTGTAGATAGAAGATGTCTTAAATCTTCTGCTAAATGAGGTAAAAATTATATTAGGGAGACAGATCATCCAACTGCAGAAACTATTCACCTCAAAGTGAAAGAGAGTGAAAGCCATTAATCTGGTAGACTACATGAATTATCTAGGCTGGCTACAAACCAAAACATAATTACATATAGTTGATTGCTTGGGGTTACTTCAGACATCAAAGATGAGGGAAATGGGAAGGACAGAGTGGTTACTGAAGAGTTTCCTCAGACTCAGTGACTACATGGACATTGCCTTAGCATTCTGTGCACTGTGCTGCCAGCTGCTCTGCCACATACATACCCATTCCAGCTGCTCCCTGTGCACCTAGGAGTTGTTATTTGTAATGAAAACTAAAAGCTTTTGGGGTCTTTCTCTTAGGAAAAGAAAATAGTGTGACACTCGCAGATGTGGAAATAGATCCAAAAAGATTCGTGCAAGTACAGAATATGTTCGTGTGGACAAGTAATGAGTGGCTTGGCATTTTGCTGTGGAAGGTGTAATGGTCATGGAGCTGCTGTACAGACACCCCTGGAGAATGATATCCTCTTTGTCTGTACACGTCAAAGCAACCAGGAGACAAGCATCAGCCTTCACCTCCCAGGAAAAGTCATGTTCATTTTTTACAGCTGTGTTTCATATTTGTTTCTTAATGGAACATGAATTGCATTGCTTCCACTGAAACTCCATTGCTGCTTAGTCTTTCTACAGATGACTCATTTTGAGGGGGTAACCATTTGCTGTGACCTTAGGTGCTTCTCTGTTTTGTCTTTGCTTTTTTCATTGTAAATCCCTGTTGTAAATACCTTCTTGTAAGTATGTTCTTGTGAAGGCTTCATCTGCTGCAATCATTTTTTGTTCCTTATTTTAACAGTTCAGGAAATTCAGCCTCCATTAAGTAATAAAGCATAAAATATTACTGGTAACACTAGTCTGGTCTCTTAAACTTAACTGGAATTGCAACTTCTCACACTGCTCTAAACAAAGATAGTGATCCTACCATTGCTACATCAGGAGCAGAGGAAACTCGCCTTTTTTCACATCATTTTTTCACATCTGCTATTTTTTCAGGGGTGAGATTAAGTAATTTCCATCATGTTTTATGGGGCTGGCACACAGGATGTTACTTTAGTCAGGCAGCATGGACCTGGAGCTGAGACATTGCAATGTTTCACCTTTTACATGTTTCACCTTGCCTGTTTACCCATCCCTGGGGAGATGCAAGAAGGCCAATGAGTGTTCACAGATTTCCCATGCTGCTCTCATCCTGTTGCTAGTCAGAATGTGAGAAGAGGTGGGTAAGCCAGCTCTTTCATAGGATTGCCCTGCTTTACACAGGTAATAAATAACCTCTGCTAACACAGTCACGACTTTACTCACGACTTTAACTCACGACTTTTACTTTGAAGACTGACTTCTTTCTTTACAAGCCCCAAGTCACAGCCTGCTATCCATCATAGCTTCTTGTAGGCAAGCAGAGGGATTTATGACCTCAGTGTTCATGCCTAGAAAAATCCTCAGGGCTTGCTCAGTCTCAAGGTTTCTCTTTCTTTCCCCCTTAGACTTGAAAGGAAAAGGGAGGATGTGAGAGGGAATGTACCTGCAGCAGGTGCAGAGATAGAATCAAGATATTGGCTGTCATCATTGTGTTTAGACTGCCAAATAAAATAATGATTGAAATTTAAGATTAAAATTGGAAATCTTCTTTCGTATCTAATGAAAATCAGTAATCTTGGCATAACATATGGTGCTGCATTCAACTCCTAGTGCTGTAGGAGTAGTTTGCAGCTGACAGCACATATGTCTGTACAGTATGCTTCAGAATTTCCAAATTTAGATATTTGATTGAATCAGTAATTTTTAAGCTTGAAACGTAAGCATATTCCTCATCCCCTTTCTTCTACTGCTCCACCCCCTACACCCTCAGAAAGCACCTTGAAAAGTTAAGCATTTCCTAATGCTTTGGAATTATCTTCTGTGGTTAATGGGAGTGATCTCTGTTTATTTGGAGTGATTCTTGCTCTCATGCTTCCAGTATTCTTTTAGGAAAAAAAAGAAAAAAAAGCTTGCATTTCTGTTAAGGAGAGGAAAAGTCTCCAGAGAGTCTCAGGTGCCATCTCAGAGCTTATATATTACCTGCCAGGAAGGCCTACTGGTGCAACTGCCAGTATGGGTTTGAGCATAGGGGGTATGAATTACAAACACAGTGTGATATTGTGTGTCTTCCCTGACTTACATGGTAAAGCTTTCGGGATATCTGAGCTTTCCCGTTGCAGAAGAATTTTTAATTATGTTTCCATGTTCATCTCCATACATTCACCATGCATAAACTCTCACTAATTCAAAGTGTGCAGAGAATTGTATTCTCCAAGAAGAAAGAATACAGAGTTCTCTCATTAACTCATTCTCTCTTGCTTTGCTTGGATCCCTTCATGGTAAAATGACAGATTTTTTTTTTTTTCTTGTGCATTTGATTTTGTTTGTGTTTCATTACCAGTAACACTTGTTACAAAATTTTAGTAAATTTATATTCTGGCAGTTGGAATCCAAAGCAGAAGACCATGTGTACATAAATTAAATTTTATTAAAAAAATAACTGGTTTAATGAACACAGAAGTAACACCTCCTTAGTCTGAATCAGAGGCTGGGGAGAGCACGCCTTTGCAAATTCATGTTCGTTCGCCCACTCATCTTAAAGGCAAAAATCTACTGATTAGTGAAGAAAAGATAAGAGTTCAGCATGAAGTCAAGCTTAGTGATGAGGTCTCATGACTGGTAAGGTGAATTAGATAGGGGGAAATATTTGAAGAATATTTGGCTGCAAATATTTGCATCTTAAAGGAGAGCCTGTATCAAGATAAGAGAGTGCAAACTTTATTATACTGCAAAAGTACAGCCTAGATGCCCTTTCTACTTTATGCATTTTGATACCTAAAATTGAAGTTTTCTCTTTGAATGTGCAATCAGACTGCGGGAGGTTGGGATTCGTTTGCTGTATTCATTTGCCTACACCCATCCTTTGCAGAGCTGTGGCACACAGGCAGTGTGCAGTTGTGTACCACCATGTGAGATGGCCCCCTTTCAACCTGTTTCATCCCAATTGAAGGTTCTTTGGCTCCCATCTTCCCGCCCTGTGTACTTAACTCCCCTTTACTTCCAGTCTCTCACTGACCCGCAAGCCATTCTCAGTGTCCCAACATATACCCAGCTTAAAATCCTCTGCACTGGATCTACAAGCCTATTGGCAAGGGTGCTTTTACCCTACTTTGTCAAATGGATTTTATCTCTTAGCTCCTCTTCCTTAAGGAGGGATCCTTGGCCGGGAAAGCCAAAGCACAGCTTGCAGCACTGGCTGCAGAGCTCATTGTTAATTTTCAATGTGCATCCACACCTATCCAGGCTTTTCCCATCAATGAGGTCATCCCCTGGGCTCTCATGTTCTCTGTTTTTTCTCTCAAAGCTCTGTAGTCACTCTTGTTCTAGTTATTCACACTAGTTGCACACCAAAAAAAGAGATAAAAATCGATTTCAAAAACTGTGTTTCCTTGATATTTCACAATTTCACAATATCTGTTCTATGACTTATCTTAAAAGACCGAACAGACTATACTAATAGTCCTAATAATTTCAAGTAAATAATCTGAAGCATGATATTGCATCATTGATTACTGGCTTGAGTAACTGGAAATGACAGATTATGTAAGATTTTTCATGCATATATGTTTTCCAGCAGAGCTGTCTACATATATTCACTTTTTTTGAGAAAAAAAAAAAAGATCTGTAGAACTGTATGGACTAGTATCAGTCAGAAAAGATTTGGGGAAACAAGGTTGAATCTGGAAGGAACATGTAAAAAGTCATCATGAAAACAGGAGCCTGAACACTTTGATGGTATTCACAAACTCTTTCATTCATTTTTCACGAGCAGTGACAGAAGCAATGTTTTCTTAGTAAGAATGTTTGCAGAACTCCACCTTCTCTGGCAATCCTTCAATAATCTTTTCATATAATAACCATTTATAATATAAATAAATCTTTAGATTTTCGATCTAGTTTTATAAAAAGTTTCAGCAGGGAAGCAGAGAAATAACAACAAAATAAATCACATCGGTAAGCAATTGGACAATGGACAATGTATATGATGAAAGTTGTTTGCTCAGGATATTGGATAAACTTAAGCAAATTAGGAAACATAAGTGTAAAGTGAAAAGAACTTCTTGGCAATATCTCTGTGGTTCAGTTCATGCTAAGTTTATTTTTGGATGGTAATATTTCAATCTTCCATTCCTCTACCCCTGAGAGTTAATGTTTTCGCTACCTGTGACAAAAACTACTTGCTCCTTGTAGTGTCATGTTCTGAGAGAGCTGGCTGCTATAATCCATCTTCCTTTCAGCATTTATCTGCTCATCTTGGATTCTTGTCCTGATCCACCATATCAGGGTCTTAGTACAGTCCAGGAACATATGGTGTATCATGAAGAAACCGTTTATATTCCTGGTGCAATCTGCATCAAAGGTGATTAAAAACGAAATAAAGCTCAGATGATATTTAATAACCAAGGGGTTTTACCTTTTTCACGGCATTTTCTTGGCAGCTTTTAGGAGAGTGTGTGTGTGCTGCCCTCTAGCAGGACATCCTCTCACTCAGCTGTTGTTTCTGTCACTCAGTTTTCTACCTGTTGCCACCGTTACTTTAGAAGTACTGATGGTCGCCAACTCCTCATTAGCGTGTTCTTTAATGGGTGTTACACACAGATGAGTAGTTGAGAGGACATTTCCATGCACCTCTTTTCCCGGAGCTGAGCAGTTTTGTCTGGATGTCATGGCAATTTTCTGTGCTGTCTTTTCTGAAGAGCTCAAGAAATGCCCCAAGGCTGTCCTTGAAAAGGAATGTTGAGTTCTTGAAAAAGAAACTAACCACATTTGGACACCAGTGTGTTTTGGATGGGACCAGTCCTTTACTGCTTTGAAGTCTGCTACAAGTTGTGTCAAGGAAGGTTTAGGTTGGGTATTAGGAAAAGGTTTTTCACCCAGAGGTTGGGCACTGGCACAGGCTCCCCAGGGAAGTGGTCACAGCACCAAGCCTGACAGAGTTCAAGAAGCTTTTGGACAATGCTTTCACATTGTCCACATGTGAGAATCACATGGTGTCATTCTTGGGGATGGTGCTGTGCAGGGCTAAGGGTTGGACTCAGTGATCCCTGTGGGTCCCTTCCAACTGAGCGTATTCTGTGATTCTGTGAAGTGTGGAAGGAATCATCATGAATATGTGTTTTATCAAAAGGGAAATGATCACTTGAACCAAAATACCAGAGCAGAAATGTCAGCCTGGCTCTTTTCAGAGACTGAATCGTTCTCTGCATGTCTTAAATAATATGAGAGAACTGAAACATCATGTGAATGTCATTAAAAATGCCATGGAAATACGTGATTGCCTCTATATAGATTTAAGGATGATGTAATACAGCTTTCATTAGGGAAAGGTTAGAGGCTCATACACTGTCATTTTTTTTCACATGAAAAGTTGTAATTTCATGCCAAATTTTAATTTATTTCTCTCTGGAATATGAAAAAAATGCTGCTTAATTACATCTAATTTTGACAGGGTACATCTTGGAAAATGAACCTTCACTGAGGAAAGCTTGTAATTTATGCCATTTAAAATTGCACAGATAAACTTTGTTTAAAGTCTCATGGAGAGGAACCAATCACTAACTTTTTTCTTTTTTTTCTGAATTTGTATTAGATTTGTAAGAGTCCTTTCAAGTAAAAGTAAAAAATCATCCTCAAGCTGTTAGCAAAAGTACCCCTCTCCTCCATTAACATTCATTTCAGGTTTTCATAAGGATGTGATAATTTATAAAAATACATATTTGTCTCCTGGAGTTTTCTGGTTTGGTTTTTGTTGTTTGGGGTTGTTTGGTTTTGTTTTTGTTGGGTTTTTTTTTTTTTCCTTTGCACAGGGAGACCGCCTCTTATTTTCTTTAACACCACACAGATGGTAAAAATGTTGATAACAAAGAGATGAAGAGGCTGTGATCATTCAGCCAAGAGAGAAGCCAAGTGGCAGGTCACTCAGGTTTGTAGACATGAAAAAACCCCTTTTTCTCTTAACTGTGTCTGCTCAGGAAGCAGTCATCAGCAGGTGCAAGGTATGTAGCTAATGCTGCAAGCCATCAAGAGAATAGGGGATCCTAATGCTCCCTCCTAATACTACTTCTCTTTAGGGTGCACCAAGTGGGCCTGTTGCTGTGCTTTTGGGTTTATCCCCCTACAGTATTTTGGGAGGGAGAAGAGAGAGAGAGCACCATTTAGTCTCTGCAGCGGCTGTTCTGACACATCTTAGCCTCTACAGAGACATGATGGCACACTAAACCTTCAGAGGTACTGTAAGGCATAACTGCAGTCTTTTGACAGACTATTTCTATGGCTGGCAGTTGTCTTCATTTAGTAATTTATCTCTATTACTTTGTCAGTTATTTGGGGTTTTTTCCTTGTCTTGAAATTGTGGGGGGGCAGAGGGTTGTTTGGTTGGTTGATTTTTCCTCTTCTATTTTTTTTTTTCCTTCCCTCTATTTTGATGTTATGTATGGAAATGGAGGGTAAGGTGCCTGTTTACCAAGCAGTGCTTTTTTTGATGCGATACTGGGGGCCCTACCCAGGAGGGACAGTGTATTTCTGATGTCAATACCCTGCCTGCACTTAGCAAGACTGGGGGAAGACCAAATGAAATAAGTGCTAACTCTATATAAAACAAGCAAACCAAAATGTGATCTCTCAATGCTGTGAAAACATTGTGTTTGAGTAAACCTTGTTTGTTGAGAGAGAGACATGAGAGTTTTAGAGTGAACTTTTAGGTAAATTGCCCTGTGGCAGAACTTGGTAATGTTTTTTAGGTGTCTTCATACATACTCAGGAAAACTTTATTTTTAATAACTGTATTGCTAAAATGAGTGTATCCTGCGTCTTCAAGACTTGATGGATTCATCTTTGGACTTTGTTTCTCCTCTTTATCCTAAGTATCTTGCCACTACCTTGGAGAATAGGGAAGGACAACCGGCTTGCTTCCTGAAGCAGTTCACAATTTTCAAGTTCCATGATAACTTCCTTTAAAAATTTAATTCAGAGTGAAATGGAAAGCATCTAGTTCAGATCTGCAAAGAATTACAGCATGCTCCCAGATAAACTTTGAGGCCTTTAGTATGAAAGGTGAAAAGTTTTACACTTCCACAATGTATAGGGGAAAGTCCACAGAAATAAGAGTAGAATGATGTATTGATAAAGCCACTTAGTATTGCATAGGTGTTGGAGCTCTTGCTGAAACTTTTCCTAATGCATGTTTTATGCAATCTGCTTTGAACAGGAGTCCTAATAATTGAATCTTTGTTTATGGACTGGTTGTATAGTGGAGTGGATAAGAATATTATTCACATAGAGTTACTAAATGGCCTGAAGGCAGCCTAAGCAAAGCTGCAGGAGGTGCTGAAGAAAGGTTTGGGGCCAGTTAAATAGTTGTCTCTGCTGTCACAATTTACAATATTTCTCCTCTCCTGCAGCTGTAAAAAACAGCTGTTCTGCTGGGAACAATAAGAATGTGGATGAAATGCTAATCAGAATAATAATGTGAATAGTTTGGAATTTCAGTTTGATTACATAGCAACTGAATTCAATGTAGGTGTTTTTAGTTCCAGCAGTTTGCATCCAAGTCTGAATGTTAAGGGAAAAGTATACTTGCACCCTAGTTTAATAAATGTTGCATAGTTATTCCACTAGTGGTAGAAAACTTTTAAGTGTCCTTATCATAAAACCCATTCTTGAACAGTCTGAGGAACTCTAGGTTTCTTGATAGCAGTGATGTAATTGCTGTTGATTGAGGTGTGTGATTGTCAGTCACATAATTGTGTTTTTTGTGTGTCACCACTATTGTTGTGCACACACTGACTGAGCCAAGGCTGAGATCAGCAGGTTCAGTTGAAATAACTGATTCCATGAATTTGGCATGAAATGTTTTCTGGAAACACAATACATAATGTAATTTACTGTAAGATTTTAGTATGCCTACTTACCTTTTCCAAGATCATGTTGCCATTTGACCACAATCCCTATGAGTAGGGTGATGGGAGGTGATATTTACACTGGAGTTCATTTCCGTGCTACTGCCTGAGGTGATGCACAGCAAGAAGCAAATTATCTTGTGCTCAAGGTCATATGCCAGAAGGATCCTTAGATGTGCTGCAGTTCCTGTGTCTCTGAAAATGCACCTTCTGGCAGGAAGTCCCATCCTGGTGGTGCTCTTGTTGCTTTTGCTGGAGGGGAGACCCCCTATGCCACAGAGTGGGAGAAAACAGTGAACATGCAGTGGGTCTGTGTGGGATAGGGCCAAGCAGAGGAAGTGTCACGCTCTGAGCAGAGAGCATGACCTTTTTTTTTTTTTTTTAATGAGACAGTATGTGCCCTCTATTCTGCCTGATATAGGAAAGAGAGGAGAAAGAAATCACTCTTTTGAGCTTCTCCCCGTGCTCCTGTCCATGTAGCTAGTAAGGTGTACTGGCCTCTTCATTTTCCAGTCAAAGCAAGAGCAGGGTGTTACTTAGCCCTGTAACTCCCCATTGCAGCAATCAAGTTATCACTGGAGTAGCTAAAAGGGAATAATTTGTATATTAGCAATTTTCTCTTTTTTCTAGGAACCTTTTACAAATGTCTTCTAGGTCAGCCTAGCAAGGTCACTTGCCTGTGGTGGCACATAGGCAGTTCAGAAGGTACATTTTGGTATCTGATAGCTGCTTCTCTTAATTTTTCTCAGTGTCAAGGAATGGAAGTTTTCTCTTTATGGGGAAAAAAAAAAAGGAATTATTATATTTTAGTTAGAGGAAAATTCCATGGTTTTTTTCTGTTATTTAGAGTCTTCCAGCATTTTTCTGAGCAGCTACTGCTTGGGGTTCATTCTCAGCCTGCTCAAATGAGCTATAATGTATGCTCTGTTTCAATAAAAAAAGCTTGTTCCTTACATACTCCTTCTTTGGGAACATGTACTTTATGTTCACTTTTAGTTTGCTAGTTTAGTTGGTTTTTTGCCAATATGGGTAACCAAAAAAGAGCTAAGCTTAATTTGCAGTGGTGAAAAATTGCCTTGTAAGTCACGCACAGAGCGAGGACTGGTTTGGTATAGGGTTGGGGTTGTGTTATGCATGCACAAAAGTTGAATTCTTTGTATTTTCACTGCTGAAAGCTTCTTCTTGCTCAGTGGAAGTACCTTTCTTGTTTGTTTTTAATGAGTAATAAACATTCTTGTGTCTTAATTCCACCTCCCACAACTCTCCAACTCACGAGTAACCTTAAATGTGAGAAATCTGAGCAGATTTTTAAGCCTGTTTTCCAGTGTTCAGTTACAGATGTTTCTGATTCGATACAAAACTTGCAAAAGCTTCCCTTGCACTGCTGCCACAGTGGGCATGGCCTGGGAGCAAAGGACTTGGTCTGTAGCTTAAAAAATTTGCCATTAGCTGTAAAACAACTGTCCCCATATTGAGCAAATAAACTTACAATACCGTATCAGCTTCTCCTTTACTTTTTATTTCTTTTCCTGCTACTTGATACGCCATGCCTCCACCCATGTTTCTTTGCCCTGAGACCTGAATGTGCTGGTCCACATCTCAGATAGCTGTTGATGCTTTGCCTGGTTGCTCTTGTGCAAAAATGAGATCTAGATACAGCTGAAATTTGGGTGCAGTCAAGAGGGCCTCCAGGCCTGTGTGGCTGTGCAATCTGGCTGGAAGCAAGTAGACCATGTTTAGATTTTGTGATAAGCTGCATATGCACTAGTAATACCAGAAATTAGATAAGATGCATTTCCCAGAGCGTTACTAATTCAAACATCCACATTTACTTTATTAAATAAGGAGGAAGCTTGGTAAAATTAACTCAAAAAAAAAAAAAAGGGAAAAAAGCTGCCTGATTCTTAGATACTGCTGTGAAAAGATGCCATAGAAAATAGATACAGATACTGAATTTAATGTAATACGGTTCTTTGTGATCTAATTACACAAGAATTGCTAGGGTTTATTTTGTAAATGAAACTATTGGGGAACTTTTTAAAATAAGTATTTAAGTCAGCATAAGATATAAAAGCAATTTCCTTTAAACTGGAAAAACAAGAAATCACCGTTCTGTGCATTCAGTCTACATAATAAATCATATCATATTGAATGCTCAGGATCTGAGAGGTGACATTGAGCACTGGAGGCTTTCCAGGAATCAGCAGTAGCTAAATGGTGCAAGTAGGCAAGATATCAGTCTTTTGTTTCTTGCTCAGTTTAAGGGTAGTCCCTTGGAAATTAAAAAAAAATAACAGGATTTCCCTGACCTGTATTTGATCCATCTAAACACAAAGAAAACAGATTTTTTTTTTCCCAGCTGAGTTCTCTGAAAAGGAAAGAAAAATTGTGTCTGGAAACTGTATTGCTCAAATTTTGCCGGTTTTATTTGTAGAAGGCCTGTTTTGAAGCAGTATGATGTGAAGCAGAGGGATAAACTTGGTGGATATGAGGGCTTTGAGTCTGTGGTCTTTGAAGCACGTGGCTCTTACTGTTGTATTTCACCTTCGAACTGGTGCTCCCTGTCCAGCTTGAATTTTGTACCCTTCGTAGTTCAATCGATGTTTCCTATTCCTTTCTCCAGTGCGAGCCTAAGGTTCATGTGAAGCAGGTGACTGCTTGTTCTTGCAAACTCACTGGAGCAAGCTCTTACAAGCACGGGAGAGAGTCTCAGGGCATCTTCAGCCTCAAGTGGGAGGTGTACAGAGCCAGCCACCCTTGCTGGTTTTTCCCTCAAAGCATAACCTCTTTTTTTCTGAAGTGCTCATTAGGTTACACAGAAGTGATGATATTTAAAACTGTTTAAAGCTTCCTGCATGAATATATAATTTCATTTTAGAACAGAGTGTCCCCTGTGAAGTATCAAGCATAGGCTAATCTGAAAAATATATTGATCTGAACTCAACTGGGTATCCTAGGAGGATTTAGAACTAGTTTAATTCTATTGATACAAAATTATACCGTTTAATTCCCCCAGTGTAATGTCTACACAGGTGGAAAATCGCACCCATAATTAGGGTGTAATTAGCAGGTGTTCCAGTGCTGGTGCAGATAACTCAGGCAGTTTTCAAACAGATCTCCTTCTGGTCCATGTTTCCCATGAGTTGGCTGGTGTCATGTGAGAGCCTTGGAAACTCTGGAAGGGAGGTTCTTGAGAAGGCAGAGCCAGGCTTTGTGTGAAGGAGCAAAGAAGCAGGACAGGTGACAATGATCTTGAAATGGGCAGGGAAGGGCCTGATTTGCCAAAGGGAAGGGTTTAAAAGAAGAAAAATTTGCTGTCAATAAGGCCTAGACCAGCCTGTAGCTGCTGCCATAAGGGCTGGACCAGCCTGCCTAGAAGAGCTGTGCAGCCTTCATTGTTGGAGATTTTCAAATACCCAGTCATACAAAACTCTGAGCACTCCAGTCTGTGATCCTGGGCTCATCTCAGATTGAATTAAATCAAATGGTATAGTCTAGGAATAACAAACACGAACCACCCACCGGGGGCTCTTCTTACTGGGGTCTTTAGAGGAGATTGGAAAGAGATCAGAGGAGCACGAAGGAGTATGAGGGCACTGAATGTTGTCTGGGTATGGAGTGCAGAACAGGAGAGTGCTAACTTGTGAAGGGCACACGTGGAGATCACTGAAGGGTAACACAATGAAGGACACTTTACACTTCATGCCTGTGACACTGTTTGATCACTGCTTTGCTAAACTGAGCATTTGTATTCAAACACATTAATGGAACTCCTAAAATTGTTCCTTCATCATCTTCCTTCTCATGCCTATTTAATTATATTGGGCACCTGTCTCCAAAATTAGAAAAGTCATTATCTTCTATGATCTGCCTTCCTTAAAGGGAAACAGGTATGCAGAACACTTTCTTGGCAAGCAGTCCTTCACAACATAAGCATGTTTACTCAGATTTATCTGACCTTTCTCTTCTGGGCCCTGATAGTCATGTAATTTCTGTTTGCTTTCAGAAGAACATGCTATCTGTCATGGTCTTGTCCTGGATTTAGTGTGAATGGTTACAAAAGAGCTAGTGTGTGTATGTATGCCTGTGGTGCTTGTTTGAGGGTTCTGCACTGGTACCTTTTCTCATCAGGTTATGAAGATTTAGAGTGCAGAACATTTGTGCAAAACATGCTGACTCTGGCATCTGAATGACATTTAGCAGAAGTCGTTCATTTTACAGAAAAACTTCCAGTTTATGATATGGGATGAGATATCTCATTTGGTATTATCAAGCTTGTTCCCAAAATAATGGATACCTGAATTTCTAGCCATGTGCTTTTTTAATTTCACTGCCCAAAGGTGTCCTTGGTGGGTTTTTCCCCATAGTATACTCACACTTCAGCATTTTCTGGAGCAAATAAATATTGAAGGCTAAAAAAAAGCAATTACTGTTCTTCATGGAGGATCATAATTACATTTTGCAACTATAGTGCCAGTGTTTTGAGAGGAATGTGATGGGAGTTCTCCTTTCTCAAAATGGCAGCCCTATATAAAAGATTCCTAGTCTAAGAGACAGTTAACAAAATCTAGCTTTTCAGGTTTCCAAATTACATTTTACATGTACACATCATTGCTTCTATGAAATGCTTTCAAATTGCCCTGATTACAAAATACTTCTTGTAATCAGATCAAGTTGAACAGGAAATCCCAACTAAGTGCAGTATCTCATGAGTAATTGCTGTACAAATACTTTAAATAAATTGTGAGCAATTTCTTATGCAGTGGCTTTAGCTAATGTTATTAGGATGCTTAATTGACTTTTCTCTGTGTCAGGTTTAGACATAATGCTGAAATGTGGAGAGAAGAAAACATCTGAAACTAAGGTGCTGTGCCTTATTTACATTGAGGCATGAGTGACAATTTTTCTTTCACAGATCTGTAGGAAAATGCTTGGAGAAAAAAAAAAAAAAAAAGCTTGAAGCAAAATTTGGGGCCTGTTTGGAAATACCTGTTTGGATATGTGAAGAAGGAAAAAAGATGCAGGGGGTGGGATGGGGGAGCATGTGCAAGAGAAGGGAATTATCTCTGGACAGGGAATTGTTATTGGTTTTTGGGTTTTTTGGGTTTTTTTATTGTGTGGGTCAACTCCGCACAACTGGAAAAACCATTCCTGAGATAGGGAGAAGAGCATTCAAGTTGGTCCTGAGTGCGCAGTAACAAATTCTTTAAGCTATGCTCTCTATCTTGAAGAATATATCATTATATGGTGAGAAGAGTCTATTTTTTAAAGTCATTATTATTTTTCCTCTGATAAAGCCTTTACAAATTTTGACGTTACCTTTGTGTGGCATAAGAAAATTTTACTGATATCTTCCACCCTACGTCCAAGTATTTGTACAGGACAGGCTTGTTTCCTTACAGGTTTTACCAAAGTGGCCTGAAGATTTCTGTTGAGTTGGCTTTGGGTTGGAGGATTAGATGGATTGGGAGGGGATTGTGGGTGTTTTAATACACTCCAAGCTGAGTGAGAATATTTGGTTGATACGAAAGTCAGCTTTTTTGGTTTGTGTTTAGGAGTTCTTGTGGTACATCATTGAAACGTTACCTTGCCAGCACCTAGAGTCAATGTTGCACGCAAAGAAACTAATTTAATGTCATTATGCTTTCTTTTGTCATTTTGATTTAGTTGTTGAATTTACATCTAAGTCACCACTTGAATATTTAATTATACAGACTTATTTATATCACTTATATATTTTCTTAACAAATTGGATTGCTTTGTTCTGGTATAATACAGGAGTATTTGTCCAAAGATAAGGGCAATGACCCAAGCCAGTACACATTGCCATAGCTATGCAGAGATGTTATATTTCTATGAAATGAAAGTGAAATCAGTCATGTCATTCTGTAGGTTTTTGTAATGTTGGCATCAATGTATGTTCAAAGACTCTTTCAGTTTAAAACACTATGATATTCACATAAAAGGGAACCACTTTGATTCAACTACCAGTGTTTAGAGAGAAGAAAATGTAGAATTTTGCAAGCTTTTAATTGAATCAAGTTAGTTTAAAATAAACTTCAAATTATGTGTTTTATTTTTATATCATTGCAATTTGAATCTTTCGCATAATATTAATAGGCACTGCAACTTGTTCTACAAGTTAGCACAGCAGTTGTTTACATAAAACACTAAGATAAAAAGATAAAACCAAGGGACTTATCTTACGTTTGCTGTTCTGTTTTAAATTATTTCCACGTTATAAGCAAAAGCAAAATATATGTTGAGAATTGCTGTGAGGAGAAAAAACCCTCTTTTTAACACTGCCCACTCCCACCTCCCCTGTCTCTTCACCATTAAGATTATTGATGATAAACTATTTGGAATATGCATGAGTATTGCTAAGGAGCTGCAGCAGAGATAGATTTAATAATTAATGCACAGGAATTATTTATTCCCCCAATATATTGTAAAGCTTCATCATTTCAGTAATGATAAACAGTCTTGATGGTGCTGGAGCATTGAAAACACAAAGGAAAATGAAAACAGTCTCTGAGACTTGTTTATCATTTGAATATGTGGTTTTAATATTTCTAAATTAAATGCCAAAACTTTTGTATATATTCGATACCAACATATTGTTTATTGGTGGCCATTTGTTAGATTTCAGTGGGACCTTACAGAAACAGTGATCAGAGTGAGATCTTTCTTTTATCAGAAGCTGGTTTCTTTCATTAAAAGAATCTCTTGGAGGGCACTGTCTCTGATTTGTCATGCATTATTGTTAGCTTATGCTCACAAGTATAGGATGTGTTCAAATATAAATATTATTTCAATTGTCTATTGTGTATTTATTTTTCACAATTTAGTCAGTTACTCCAGTGTTCATGTTCTGGTTTTGGGTTTCTCTTTCTGCAGTGTAGTGCTTTTGCTTTTCTTCATTTTGTGTTATTGACATGGGGCTGCATCATAAATTTATCCGACTTATTTCTAATTCTAATCTCTTTCTCTAAACTGCTTGCTGCTGTTCCAATCCAAAGCAATCCACAAATTTTAGATGCCTTCTCCAGTTCTGATATCAGAGTAACTGCTGAAAATATTGAATGCACCCAAGCCCAGGAAACACTTCTCCCCAGGGATCCTACTTAAAACATGTTACTGGTTTGTGCTGCATGAAGAGTAGATACTTATGCAGATAAATGTTCCCAACAAGTTGATCAATCCAACAGTGATTTAAGGGAACAAAGTCAACAGGCTTAATGAAATACAACACTTGACATCACCTCTTCTGCTTCCATTCTCCTTTCTTTCTGCCATTACCTCCAACCCATGAGGTCAAGAAGGAAATTAAATTGATTAGACTTAACCTTGTTCTTGAAAAGTCTGTGACTTTTGGGGTTGGGTTAAGGAAGGTGTCATACAGCTGTTTGTTTAATAATTTAATACCATTCCTGCAGACAATCAAGTTGACTTGCCTGTAATTGTTTTTCTTCCCCCCTTTTTTTTGAACACTAAACACTATTTGTTTTTTACCCAGAAATAACACTTACATTTTTCCACAATTTTTTCCATCTTGTTCCTAAATAATACTGGGGTAAATATCATCTCAGTGACGTGAATAGAACTAACTTAACTAAATATTTCTTGACCTGTTCTTTCTGTATTTTGACCCGTATTCCTCCTTCATTGTTAAAGCTAATTTAAATACTTAATTATAACTAACATTTTTGTGATGAGGAGGCTTTGAATACTTTAGTGTCATTGTCAGCTCTCCTTCCCCCTTGATTAATGGACTTGTTAATTAACTGAGATAATAGACTTCCTCTTGTTCTTGGTGTACTTAGAGAACCTTCATTACTTGTAAGCTGTTTTGCCACTTTTTCTTTCTGATTTTACCTGTTTTTTTCCTTCATATGAATGGTGTATGAGTTTTTTTACACCATGTTTTCTATTAGTTCCTCCTGCTAAGTCTTTGAAGTGTGGCATTGCTCCTATTTAGTGTCATTGTTAGTTTGCTACAGCTTTTAAAAGGATAAAACATATTTGTCCCTATTTTGTATTTATTTTCTTGTTGATAAATCCTGGAGCACCCGCACATGCTTTCTTTTAGGATGATACTTGGTTTCTAGCTTTACAGACATTTTCGTACTGTACAGTGCATTAAATGTGAATGACTAGGAAAGAGACATGGCCATACTGGAGGCAGGCCAATGAAGGGCCTTGCAAATGGTTAAAAGCCTAGAGCATCCCTCCACTGAGGAAAGGCTGAGAGAGCTGGGAAAGCTCTCTTGAGCTAGAAAAAGAGGGCTCAATGTGTATAGATACCTGAATGGAGGGTGTAAAGAAGATGGAGCCTGACTGTTTTCTGTAGTGGCCAGCAACAGGACCAAAGGCAATTGCACAAACTGAAACATAGGAGATTCCCTCCGAACATCAGGAAACAATTTTTCACTGTGAAGATGACCAGGAAGGTTGTGAAGTCTCCATCCATGGAGGTGTTCAAAACTCAGCTGGACATGGTCCTAGGCACCCAGCTACAGGTGACCCTGTTGGTTCTGAGGTGTTGGACCAGAAGGACTCCAGAGGTCCTTTCTAACTTCAATCCTTCTGCAATTCTGTAATGGCTTGACAAGTCAAGGTTGTGGCATGTTCTTGTACTCTTAAGGCTGTGGCTGTCACTGCAAACATTTCTGAAATGTTATGGCTAAGTGTAATAATTCAGAGGCTGATATGGGATTAAACTACAGTAATTTTTGATATTAACAGGCATATTTGGGGTAGAAATAAGATGATGGGAAGCACCGATATTGCCACCTGAATGATTTTGTGTGCACTTTCTTTCTTTAGAGAAGCTTGTTGAGTTTTTTCAGTGTTTTATGGTTTTATTTTTTGATGGTTTTTATGTGTTATTCTTTGTTCGTTTGGGGTTTTTTTAATTGTCACAAAAAAAATACCTGCATGGTTTGAGTCTAAGCTTAGCACACTTGGTCAGACTTGTTTCAGGAACACAGGCTTAAAAGGGCACTTTTATTAATCAAATCCAACCACTATCCTGGACATCACATCCAAGATCTCTCCTAATAAGGAGTCATCTTCCCTCCATATCCTTTCAGTTGGAGAGAGAAGCAGCAGGCAACTGTTTCACTGACAACTGTTAGTGACAAAAACAGTGTTCCTGGTTTACTCTAACTCCAGTTACTTATAGAAGATTGAAATTAGTCACTTGGAGTGGCGTTAAATGCAACTGTCATTAGTGAGAATTTTTGTGTAGCACAGTTCCAAGACCTATTTTCTTTCCTCTTTTTCTTGCTGTGTGCAGCATCCCAATATGTAGTGATGCTTTTTGCTGATGTCCCTTCTAAATGTAGTGTGTTGTGAGGTAAGTGTCCATCTCTTATCTCAGGCATCCTAGGATTCATGTAGTTTATCTTTTTTGACCTATCCAGTTGACAATCAATCACAAAAACTTCATTTTAAGTCCCAGAAATCTTACTTTTCAGGACTTTAGGCTAAAGTTGCTCAGGGAGCAGGTATTTTCTGATGAACTGGCAACAAGTCCACTTAGAAGACTGACATTAGGTCAGTAGTTTCTTCCTTGTAATTCTGTTTCAATTGACTTGATTTAAAGAATAATCATGCTCAAAATATGGGGGTTTATAGGTAGCTTAGATGGCCTGTTGTGGTTTTCAGAGCACCCCTCTAGCAGACATGATTTTATAGTTCTATTCATGTGTTTGTAGAAAAGAAGCTCATACAGACTTCAAATAACTTTTATTTTCCCTTTAAACCTATAAATTTTCTCTTAGGCAGTCCATAATATCCTTGAAAGTGCAGCCGTCCTGCTGGATGAAGCTATGCCCGGTGGCATTCCAAGAAGCCCCACAGTATATTTACCATTATCTTTATCATGTTTTGGATGAAGCAGTGAATTACTAGGTGAGACCTCCTTGGTCAAGGACCTGGAAGATACCTGTGCTCCTGTGCCTTCTACCTTCTCATGATTACACTGTAGTGCCTTGGGTCAGCCTATGAGTGGTTTTTGCTGTCATAGCCTCAGTACACCGGTGCTCTTCTCCACTCTTTCAACTTCAGGATTCTCTTTGGTGTGAACACCAAAGGCCACACTTGCTGCCTTTTTTGTTCTGTCATCAGCTGTTGTCCTTCTACAGACTTTAAAGGGTTTTTTATTTTGTTTTTTTTGTTGTTCCAGGTGCGAAAGAGTTGCAAGGAGAGAGTTAGAAATATCTCCTTAATGTGACATTAAGGTAGCCTGTCATAAAACACAAGTTTAGGAAATGCAAAGCTTCCCATTATGAAGGTGTTTTGACAACATTGGATGTGAAATATGACTACTTTGTCTACTGTAATATAAATGGGTTAAATTTTCTTAATGAAAATTTAGCTTTTCTTATTTTTGTAGATAAAGTCATTCAATACTTAGGGCAGAACATCCCCCATACTGCAAAAAAGGTTGAAATATTTCTGTTGTGCATGTATAACCTTTCCTTGTTCCTTATTTAATAAAGGAAGTAATGCATCTGTTGAGGGGAGGGTGAACCTGCATACCTCAAATATTTCAAGGATCACTGAATAGGCATGGAAGACTACCTCTGTTACAGGAAAACAAACTGAGTAAACAGTATTATTATTGCTCAGCTGTAGCACAGTTAAAAGATTTTAAGATGGATAGAAAGAAAAAGTTAAGCTGCACAGAGTTTACTTAAGTTAAACAGTGCAAGTGGTCTTGTGCTCAATATTGGTGCAAGGCATGTGTTGCTGTTGTTTTACTTGCCCAAGATATCCAAACATTGATTGCTATAGTTGGAGACCCACACTAAAGGCCCCACATTGCCGCCTTCCCAGGATGAGGCAGTGCCCACTCTTTCCCTAATGTAGTGATTGTTTTTTTCCTTTCTCTTTCCATCACTGTGTAAGCTGCTGAAGGCCCTTGTTGTGGTCTGACACAGAGTAGGGCAGACCCTGCTGGCTCTGTGGAGAGGGATGGACATCTCATCTGCTAAAGCTTGGGATGAGATCCAGATTTATGCAGGAGAGAGATGAGGAATAAACTCCTTGCCTACCGTCAAGACAGGAGCATTTTCAGCTCAGCTGCAGATGCTCCAAGCCAGATCAGAAAGAAGGAGGTGTTCAGCTGTTCAGCTTGTTTCCTCCTCAGGCATGGTTGCCTGCTTATGGGACAAAGGCAATGGACTGGATGGAAGCAAGCTGCCTGCTGATCTGGCTCCAGGCCTCCCACTGGACTACACTAATATACAGACTTGCTGGCTTATTTTAGAATTAAATTTGCATTTTTGGAGTTCATGCATTTTGTGTATGTATGAGTGGCTTTCTTTTCCACTGAGAGATATTTGTTGAGTCGCATCTTCAGGTGGTTCCAGGCATGCAGAACAAATGAGCCCAGCTAGAGACTTCAGGGACTACATTACAGTAAAGTTTTAGGTCATCCTTTCTGCTCAGAAAGAGCTTATTTTAGTTTTTCATCTCTATTTAATTTTTTTTCTTGCTTTCAAAGTTTAACTAACAAGGTCTACTGTTCTAGTTGTTGTTGCATGGGTGAACAGCCCACACTGCTTGCCACAGTAGGTGTTCTGGACCAACAGCATATCACACTAGCCTGAGCTGCTTGAGGGTGTATTGAAGAGTAAGCAAGCCTAAAACTTCTTATTTCTCAACCATTTATCCTGAAAAGTTTGAAAATTGAGAGATAATGCCTATTCAGGAGCAGATACTTTTTGAAAGGGCTTTAACAATTGTGAGTTGATGATTCAAGAAGCAATTGATTGATTGAATCATAATAGACAGCTTCTGTAATTCTACCTTATCTCTCCTTGAAGAATTTCTATGCAACAGAATGTCATTAGTTTTCTCTCACACTGTGTATTGGTCAAATGAAATTGTCTCCACTCTAAAGGGGCACTGAAACAAAATCTGTTCTTAAATGAGTGACACGTCTGTCAAAGCTAGTAGAAGAAATCCCTACTTTAAGAAAAGGATGGGTTTTTCATCTAAATATTTAATGATAAAAAATATCACTCTCCTAGCTTCAGTGCTAAGATTACTGAGGTTTAGAGAAGCAGCCTGGGTTGCCGAGATGACACAGTGAGTTGTAATGGCAGGGCAAGAAGTAAAACCAAGTCTCTGACTCACAGCATGGCTATTTGATATTTTGAACCCTATTGTCTTGAGTGACTTCTTGGAGGCCATTGAGGAAGTATTTTGCAGAGCAAGAAATAGCTCCCATTTATACATATTTCTAAGATCATTTCCTTAGGAGTGTTTTCTTATCCTCTCTTATTCTGTAGTCTTATTCATTTTCCCCTGGTTCTAATGAACTTAATCTTTTCCTTGAATCATGTGCTTGGCTTCTGTTTTTGCCAGCTAAGGTTTCTGACAACAGATTTTTTCTTCTTCTTCTTTACCTGAAAAAAGTAACTGGAGTTAAAGTTGCCTTATTTTTCTTGCTTAATAAATCTGAAGACCAGTGAGACCTTAAGTTACTCTTCTAGGTTTATTAGCACAATTTGTGTGATGGAAGAGGGCTTCCTCAGGTTCATAGTGAAAGATTTATTAAACTTAAGGCTTGATGTAGAGGACAGATTATTTTCATCAAACCAATGGAAATATCTGTAACCTCTGTGGTAGAGTTTTAATGTCAAAGAAAAAAAAAGAAAAAAACCCCAACCAACCTAACAAAAAAAAAACACAAAAAAACAAAACCAAACAAACAAAAAACCAAAAAACAACAAAAAAAACCCCCAAGCACTTCATTCCCCAAACAACCCCAGGTGTAGGTTGGTTTTTACTTGACTCCTTGACAGTGTTCAGATTCTTATCTGTGATCAATATTAGCAGAATTGACTCTCTGTTCTGTTTTCTCAGATTTATGGTGTGAGTAAAAATAATGTTTCATGTGTCAAGTTTCCTGATGTATCTATTAATATCCCTAGTCATTCATGTTATACAAGTAAAGAGATGTTAAAAAAGTTTCTTCTATGTTAGATACATCTATTTACACCCTCCTTGGCACTGCAACAGAGAAGGTGTTATCGTGTCTCTCTGTGAGGTTGTTCAAATTTAGTCTGTTATGAAAACAAGTTTAAGACAGCCACTGGGGTTTTCATGGTGAGCAAATGCTTCATAGAAAGGAAGGAAAAATATGCTTCATTGCTGTTTGAGTTCTTAGTATTCCTGAAGCTTAATTATCAGTGTCCCTATAATTTTTTGGTTTTAATTTAATAAAGTGGAAAACTTGAAATGCTCCAAGAGAAACTGGCCTTGTAAACAAGGCAGAGTTTAAAACACACCCAGCTTAATCTGGGGAGCTCAAGAGCTTCCTGTGTGAAGTTGTCCTACAGCTTTTGGCTGATGGAAGGTTGGCACTGTTTGCATGGCATAGTAGGTAAAGCAGGTTCTGGTTTGTGTTTGTAGCAGCTGGATGGGAATGACAGGTTGAGTCAAGTGTTCAAGCCCCTTCCAGAAGGTTTCAGACCTAAGCATGAGCAGTGAACTTTGAGCTGTGAAATACAAGTAATCCCTTCAAGTTTGATGTGTATTTCTATCCCTGTCTATAATTTGTTTTAGGAAATTTCAGAAGGGGTAGGAGGAAATCTTTTGTATGTGAAACAAATGCTTTCCTGACTTCTGTCTTGTATGAATGAAAATCTAGACTTTTAGTTTATCAGGCACTTAAGGGAACTTGCAGTGCCCTGACATTTGTCCAGTGGCAGAGAATTATTTAATCTGATAAATGATTAATACAGTCACAAACAGAAGAAGAAGCTTTGTGAATAGCAAAAATTCTAAGAAAAGAAAATTAAACAGCCACAGGGAAGACATGCAACTGAAATGATCTGTCAGCTGTTCCTTTTTTCTGATTTAAAAATAGTTGTATTTAAAGTGTAACAGGAGGAAATTTTGAGTCTGAGCACAAAGTGATTATTGGCCATCAGATCTTAGTACCTTGTATAACAGTATATGGGAACTGCTTAACAGCTCCTTAATGGGCCAATATCTTGTTCCCATTCGTGTCTACAATTGTCGTGTACTCTCCATATTTTGTCATAGGTCTCAGTGCACATGGCTTTCCCTGGTCTGAGGCAGACCTAGATCACAGAGAGTAGGTAAATTCTGAAACAAAAGAATGAGGAATCAAGGAGTTTCTCTCTTTTAATTTGCTGTTTAGGCCAAAACTCTTTATTGAATAAAGTGATGAACAAGATTTCATAGTGCAAGTTGTGAAACAGAGAATGTGAGTGCCAACCTTTGTGGTTTTGAACTTCCATTTTCAGAATTATAAAATAAGTACTATATAGTAAAACTATATAACAGAAACTATCAATTTTGTGGAAGACCCTGCAGGGACATAAAAAATTTCTGCTTGCTTCCAGCAGGAACCTGTAATCCAGCTGAAACACTGATGCTTGAGAGAATTTCTCTGCCACAGAGAAATTCTGTTCCTCATTCTTGCTCTTTTTTTGCCAGTGCTATCAGGCTGACTCTTTGTACGGCCTCTCTGACAGATGGAAATCACTTAGGAAAAAACAAATTGAATGATTGCGTCTTTAGTGCACTTCTCTCTTCCAAATGAAAAATCAGTTACATTTTTAAAATACAATATTAATAGCTCAAGATGATGAATAAAAATATTAACTAGGAACAGTTGTCTCTTCCCTTCTGCTAGCAAATTCTTAGAAAGCCCACAGAAGTGTCTCCTCTTACTCTGGAGGCAGCAGTACTTCTCTTCCCAGTGATGTTACTGACTTGACCTGGATCTATAATGGATCCTGCAAGTGCCATCTTGGTGGTAAACAGCAAATGCTACCCCATCATCTTTTATTTTCTGAATATTCCCTGTGCTTTTGTACCTGTTACAGTTATGATGTTAAATTTTGGTTTCCTTACCCATACAGACTGCAAACTTGCATCCTATACTTATAGTTATTAAGTAAAATATGAAAAAATTAGCAAGGTAATATAAATCCTACACTCTGACCTGATGAATACCAGCTGA
This sequence comes from Pycnonotus jocosus, assembly GCA_013400435.1. Taxonomy (NCBI): domain Eukaryota; kingdom Metazoa; phylum Chordata; class Aves; order Passeriformes; family Pycnonotidae; genus Pycnonotus; species Pycnonotus jocosus. The sequence goes on along the minus strand of VWYP01030901.1, from coordinate 351,013 downwards.
TATCCTGATCATATTAGTCAGTCCTGTTGCTAACTATATTGCTCACCTCATGTCCTAAGGGAGTCTTTTAAGGTTGAAGGGACCTTAAAAACTCATTTGGGGCACCTGACTATTTTCTACATCAATGTTAAACAGCTCTTTCCCTATTTCAAAGAGATTTAGCTTCAGCCTGCTCTGTATTGCCGCATTCTCACTTGAGTGTCCCTTCCTGATGTGACAAGAGACTGGTTTACTTTGGTGCTTTTGTTTAATTCTTTTTTATTTCTTTGTAGTCAAGCCACATTGTGTCCCATAATACCAAAAGAAAAAATCATCTGGGTTTTGACTTGACCTGCAGGCTGATGTTTGGATTTGGTTTATAAATGATAGATAAGATATAAAGATAGATAGAAAACAAAATATATATATATAATTGTTCTATTTAGAAATAATTGCAAATGGTATAACCAATGGATTTTTTTTCTTGCATAACATTAGTGTCAATGTCCTAGAATTGGCATTAATGTAAATAATTATAAATGAATTTTTTTATGGGATTCTCCGTGTAGAATATTATTTTCCTTAGATTAATGGTTCTGTTAGAAAGACTGAATATTCAAGTTTCAGCTTTTTGCTTTTTTTNTTTTTTTTTTCTCTTTTTTTTTTTTTTTTTTTTTTTCAAAATTGGATGTCACTTTGCATAATAGAACTTTTGTGATAGTCATGTTTCTTAATAATATGTTTTTAGGTACCCAGAGTGAAACTGCTGCCTCTCCAAGTGCTATGTAATTTCAAGTTGGATAATAAAACCAATATATTTTGGAACTAAGTCCAGGAATCTAAACTGCCAGAATACCTTTCATTTTTTTAATCCACAGCCATGTCTGTTACCAATATGTTTTTATATCTCATGAGCATTTATGTTATCTTCCCATTTTCCAATCACAACCAGTTTCTTTTAAAAACCTATTTGGCACTGGCCTGCCTTTAAGGACAATGAGATAACAAAAATGTATAAATTGTTCTCACTATTTTTCAAGAGCTTTAAAGCTCTTGTAAAAGAACTGGGTATCCCAGTGCAGCTAATGAGTGCTATAGCCACTTGGGCACCATAAAATGATGTATTGGAAAGCTAGAGTGGGTTGCCTGGATCAGGCTACATATCAGTGTGAGTAGAAGCCTTCCCCTCCTGTATGGGTTGTTCCAATGCACCTAATCCCTCATGTGGAAGCTGCAAATGCAAATTCAGCTCTAGACTTAAAGACGTTAAATTGAGAATTATTATCAGGGAAGAAAGGCTTAAAGGGGATTTTTTTTCATTCACGCGAAATAAATCCTCCTTGCAGTGGCTGATCCAGCTTGATACCCTTGGCAGAAGCAAGTGTACAAGCACACTCACTGCTGAGACATCTCTAAAGCTATTTAATTTTATCACCAGGCCCTTGGAATTAAAGGCCAGGAGACAACTGTTAGCTGCTGCTTGTCTGAGTCCAAGCATCATCAGGAATTATATCCCGCCATAGCCTGTCTGAGCTTTGTAAAGATATGTCAACTTACAGGTGAAAATAATTTTATCCTGAAGTATGATGGTGTAGGATTTGGTGACTTATTATTTTCTTGTAATTCTTCACAACTGGAAAGGGAAGAAGGGCTGCTTCTTGATGGCATCAGGGCATTGACAAGCCATCACCAGCAGGAACAATAGTTAGCACTTTTGCTATGCTTTTCAGCATTCAAGTACCTCACACGCATCAGTTAATGTTATTCACCTCTCTTGATTCAGCAGCTATTAATTTTCCTCTCCTTCTGAAATGGGAACAATTGCCGGATGTGATTGACAGTTTATTCAGAGCTAGAATTATCTGTACAAAGAGGGAGCTGTGGGTTGGGGTTACTTAGCTAAACCTCTCCAATCGCGCTGGGCTGAGTGGGCCGCGGGTGCTGCAGCTCTCTGGCACCTGCAGCCAGACGTGACGGGGCTGTGGCAGAGGCACAGGAGAACTTTGTTGGCGGCTGGTGAAGAGACATTTCAATGCTGGGCTTGACTTTCAAAGTTCAGATGGAAATTTGCCAATGCAATTATATTTCAAGTAGGCAACATTTGCCGATCACACGTCTTTATATACAAAGTTCAACTTTGGGTACAAACTTACTTTGGATGTGGCGCTCCTGAAGATAACTGTGGGCTTTAGCCTGATTTAGGTGCCGTCTGGAGGCCAAGTGTACATCCACCAATCTGTATGACAGGGAAGACTGCAGGAAAATTGAAATGTATGGCTTTCTTTGCTAATAAAACTGTTGGAAAAGTCAGGAGAGGGAAAACATTTCTATAATATTGTGCTGTTCTGGTTTTTGTTGTTTAAACTGTCCAGTACAGCTGAGTGCAGAATAGTAATCCTTCTAACAAATGTGGGAAGTTGAGAATTTAATGAGCCTTTTGTGTTAAATTATCTGAATAGATACTATTGTTCTATTGGGTTTGGGGGTTTTGGTCAGATGTTGTGGTTTTATTTACATGGGGTTTTTCAAAGCATAAGCTGAATCTATGTTCTATAGAATCTATGTTCTAAGCTATAATATTAGACCATCATTTATCCTTCAAACAAGTAAATTTTTAGAGTCATTTTTCACTTCCCCTACAGTAGTTTCACTCTGTCCCTTTCTTTCATTTTTCTTTGTGGATCTTAAAGTACCTACAGGAAAAATGATCAACAGCATAGCCAAAATGTTTCTTGGCAGCATTCTCCTCCCTCCCCAGTTTTGCAAGAGGCATTCTTTTTTCTACAGTGTCATGAAAATTCAGGTCACCTGATGATTTCATCTCTTAAACAACTTGAATTCTGCTTGATCAGCATGAGGAAGAGAAGATGGGATGGCAGAGCATTTGCTTATACATGTTCAAAGCTCTTAAGAGAAACAGAAGTTAGCTTGGGTTGACACAATCCTTTGCCACAGTTCTTTCTTTGTAGTGAAAGTTTCTGGCCCTGGAGGTCTGACTTTACAGAGGGATGAGATTTGACTCTTGACTTTTATGGGCTTAGAGAAGAGAGAAGGAAATTCTTGCAGTGTAAGGAAATATGCGTAGCAGCTGTGTAACCATGAAAAATCGATTTTTGCTCTCGATATTTAACACACAATTGGAAAACAGTCTGCCTCAGAGATTTTGGTTCCCAAGTGGGTAGACTGAATCAATGAAGACTAATCAGAAAAGCAAGATACCCTGCAGAACCAGATAGAACATGCTTCCTGATATAGTGATAACTAATTAATATTTCATACTTTTTTCCCCTTCACTTGAATTTATCACATAGTTCCATTCATTTAAAAGACTAGACTATCTGAACCATATAACACCATTACTAACCTAATTTTAACCTTATTTTTTAATTAGAAGTTAAAATTTAATTATAAATTAACATAATTTTTTAATTAGAAAATTTAGAATTTCAGGAATAGTCAACAGCTAGCCAAACTCACAGTAACAGCTGTGGCCACCAGGCAGCAATACTGTTGTTTTTCTAGTTTACTGTGCTTTTGGCCTCCTTAAACCTGCTCAGTAGTTTCCTGAGAAACAAACAGATGTGACAATGAGTGGAGTTCATTCTTTTCAGAAATGTGCTGAACCTGAGAGTTTATTTGATTTCTAAAATTTTTTCATTTAATTCCACTCAACAGGAGGCTTTTTATCAAAAGACATAGTGTCTTGCATTTCACCACTTCCATTGCTTTCTGGCTTGTTACTAGTTTATAAAATCATGTGCTGTTTTCCTCTCTCCACTCAATTCAGTTTATCTTTGTACTTTATCATGGTGCATCTTGGAATAAAGTCACTAAATAGTATGCCAATAAATTAACCATGACATCTGTTACTTTCAAACCTTTTATTGGCAGAAGTCCCTTGAAGTTCAGGGAGATAGGGAGCAACTTGCTCCTTTCTATTAGATGCTTTTTTTAGCAAGATTTAACTGTCCTAGGCCAGTGTTTCTCCACCCTGTGACCTCTGAAGTCTGAGGCAAGTCCTGCCCACCTCTCGCTGATGTCCACTGTTCTTCCTTCATCAAAATATCTGTTGACTTCAGTGTCTCTTCTCCTGGGACCTATCAGTGTGTGCCTGGCATCTGTCCCTTTTTCATTTGTGTAATGGCAAAGCAAAATACAAGTTTCTATTTTCTTTTTTTTTTCTTTTTTTTTTTCCTTTTTTTTTTTTTGAGGTATTTATTTTTTCATTGGTGCCTGCCTTATGTCAATGAATGGTCCTTACTGGGTTTTAGAGGCATTATTGCAGCATTGAAATTCTACAATCCCTTTCTCTTAAGGAAGGGAGTATTTTCTTTGGAGGTCCTAATACTGTTCAGCAAACTTCACCTATTGTGTGGCAATTGTACCTCTGGGCAAGAGTGATTGTCCTCCCTGCAGGAAGTGCGCTGTCGCTTCCAGAAGTTGTTCTTTATTGACATATCCGGCTGCAGTTCCTCTGACAGCTTAGATGGGCATCTGAGCTTACAACCACAAAGCAAAGTGGTACTAATCAGGTAATACTTTTTAAGACAGCAGTCTGGCTCTGCCACAAAGTAACTTTGTCATCCAAATTTTCTTGACTCTTCATCCTTTGAAGGCTGTTCATAACATAGTGATGAAATTGCTTGCTGGCTGGCATCTCTTTAAGTTGCCTGTTTGCAAGATTGAAGACTGACTTTGGTCTCGTGTGACTGTTTTCCAAAGCCAGATTCTGGCACTGTACCACTCCTCTCCTCCTTGAGTCTTGTCCCAAAATCTTTCTGCAACCAAACCTTCCACCATTTTGAAGATGCTGAGGACATCAGTGTGCCTATGATGTATGTTGTACTTGCCTTATAAATGCTCTTTGTGGTTCTGGTGGGCCTGTATTGGAAGAAATACGGTACAATGAAAATGTCGCAGGGGTGGTAAGGGTGATCAAAACTAGGGAAATAGTTTTTGAGAAAGAACTACTTACACTAGGAGTTTTCAGCCTGAAAATGATACAGCTGAGAGGAGGTACAATTCAGGCATATAAAAGGGATTGGGTGCAAAGCAGAATTAGTGATCAGTGGTCCAGCACCAATTCCAATATGAGGGCTGGGGACTTAAGTGAAGTTCATGTGGTGCAGAGTTAAAGCAAACAAAAAGGGAGATGGCTCTTCACACATTGTGCTGTTAAGTTGTGAATTTCTTAACAGAGGATGTTGATGCTAAAACTTTTAAGTGTTTTTAGGGGAAGACTGGAGACATTCGTGGAGGGAAAAAATCTACCAAAGGCTATAACCACAAAAACATTTCCTTTTTTCTTGGGTAGTCCCTGAGCCTCCATGTATTCAAGCCTTGAAGAATAGACTGGAAAAGAGTAATTTCCTGCTTGCTCTATTCTTAAGCTGTCTTGTAGGCTTCTATTTTTGTTAGTAATCAAAGCCAGGATATTGGTTGAGATTGCTCTTAGTTTTGTCCTGTTGTGATTTTCTGTTCTAAAGCATCTCAGCAATGATATTCAGGAATATAAAACAGAGAAAATAATTATGGCATCTTTCTACAGGATTATGGCAAGTGCATGGGTGGTGTAGTTAAGTTTATTGTATTACAGTGTTTCAATATCTCAAAGAAAAGTCCACTGGGTTGAGTGTTGTCCTGATAGTGAAATCCTTCACAGTAGCAAGGGGAGCCACACCCAAATCTCTCAACAGTTTTCCCACTTCTGTACTGTGTGAAAGGTGGGCAGCTCCACCTTCTTTTTTGGTTGTTTTTTGGTTTTCTTTTTTGGGGGGGGGTGTTTGTTTGTTCTGGGTTTTTAGGGGTTAAATATTACAGTATTTGACTAGCTTGTTCAAGAAGAACCTGTCAGTTGGGAAGCTTTGGGAGGAAGATGCTTACAGCCATGTGTCAGGTCAGTAAGAATGGAGAGCTATAGTACGTCTGCGTGTGCAGCTTACACCACAAAGTTAAGGTTCAAAAACAAGTTTAAGTTCTTGTTTAGTTCCAGTGACAGCTGAATCTACTCTCACTTTTTACTTTCTTCATATAGTTCCATTAACATTCTTGGTCCCTCTCCATACTTAACTTGCATTTAGTTAAATTTTGTCTAGCTGTTAATTTCTCCTAATCCCATTTTACCTGTACTCTTATACAAATTTCATATAATTATTTTAGCTCAATTGCAATTTTGTAGTGTTTGTAAAACTGTGTTGAAATCTGATGGAAATTTTCTACTGTCTGATGGAAGTTTTCTACTTGTATTCAGAGCATAATTTTTAAGTTAGTTGTATAAGTTATGATGTTACTTTTGAATATCAACCACTGTCCTGCTAGCCTAAGAGGTCTTTATGAGCCAAATATAGAGGGGAAAAAAAAAAAAGAAAAAAAAGAAAAAGGTGTTCCATGAGACAAATGTGAACCATTGACTGTTAATACTTTGGTGTAGATGATATCCACTTAAAATCAATTTCAGGTGATGGAACTAATGTTAACGTGCTGCTTTGTCATTTTACAGTGTTCCTTTATGACAAGTTAGAGAAACCATTAGAGTTGTCTCAAATTATTATTTTATTGCTAGCTATTTAACTGTTCATTAATAATCTAGAACTTCCTGCCATAAAGAAATACTTTAATTTTAGAAAATGTGAAAGGACTGAAATTTGAAGCAAATTCTTTTACAGAAGATGGTTTTCTACATGGCAGTTGACAAATGATATTGTGAGGTAATTTTTTTATATATATCATCAAAGTTGTAATCATTCATTAATATCCTGGGAGGTTATTCTCATTTAGGATATTTAACTTCTTCAGTCAAATTCATGGTGCTCTTTTAAAATACTATCTTGAACAGTAATACATCCGAGGTTTTAAATATGGTGTATCCATATATGCACTTCATATGGATATGCTCTTCTGTGTATTAGCATTTAAAAACTGCAGGCACAGAAAAGGACTGCAGAGGTCATTTATGTGTCACTGTTCGGGATATAACTTGCAACATGGTGTCTGTCTGGAATACTGCCTCCAGAAATTTCACCTGGCACACTTATAAGGAGTCATTTGCCTGCCACTGTGTCATAGATGCTAAACAAATTTCACAGTGGTTATATTTGCTTCCAGGTAAGCCTAGAAAGCAGGAAGTGAGCCATGCCTCGAAACAACAACAACAAAATTTAAAAGTAAAAAAATCCAACAATTGTTATCATCTAAATGCCTTAAGAAGCTTGTCGTTACGCTAGGATCAAACCCAAGGCTTACTGAATCCCCTTTTGCTCCTTTCCTTGTGATGTCTATAAAGCTACCTGGTTTTGCGGAATCTCCGTTGCTCCAATGATTCTGCACTTTGTGTCTCTCAAACAAAACTTATCAACTAGCCCACAGTTTCTGAAGTCAGGTACTTTCCAACACCAATCAGTGTGTTTTTAAATAAGGTGGAAAAAATTGTTCACTTACAATCTGAATTTATCAGTTGAAAGGGTGAAAATTGCTTCTTTTGGCACTAGTGACATAGATTATATTGACTGAAGTAGAATCTTCAAAAGAGATGGTTTGAGGGGCTTGATGTTTTTTGGTGTGGATGGGGGTTCTTTGGGGTTTTTTTTGGTTGGTTGAGGTTTGTTGGTTAGTTTAGAGTTTTTTTGGGAGATTTGGGGGTTTTTTCTTTTAATTGGAGCTGATCAGAAGACAGCAATTTTGTTTCATGGCTATTATAAGACCTAGGAATTTTACTTTTTTTCTGCAGTGAGAAATCCATTTGAATCATTCCTGCCTGTTTTGAATATGTCATACATTTTACCTCTTCCAGAAAATCAGCAATTCAAACTATCTAGTCTTAATGGTGCTGTATCTTCACTATATGGTCAAAGACAGAATCATTTAATCTAAAATTTCTGATGGTCTCTAGACTGTAGTTCTAAAACACTTGCATGTGAAGAAAAGAAAATATATATAAGAAGGAATGGAAAGAGATGAAGTTTGGCTATCTGATTTTAGTATGACTCTGCTAAACTGGGCACATTTTTCCTTCTTTTAATGCATATTTCATTAAATACCTCATTGACTCTAGTCACTGTAATATATTGCTGATGGCAATGGGAGGCTTTTTTAAAAAATAAATTCTCAAGATGAGTGCATAATTACTCTGGAAAGTAAAGATATGCATCTGTAGACAAGATGCAGTGATACAGCTGTCATTCCATACTAAAGTCTTGTAGATGTGAAATTGCAGTAAGATGAGAAATGCAGAATCTATTGCAGAGAATTCTAGTCACTTGTATGATTTCTTAAGTTCTCTACTAATACATCCTTTCCACTCATACTGAAGCTGAGAGCACAAATGTTTGTCACACAAGTGGGAAATTTTTATTCATTTTAGTCATTGAAAGTGTGCAAAGGTGACCTGTTATGATGATGAACCTTGAATTCCTTTATTTCTGCAGTACTATCCAAAATAGACATATCTTTAATTGCTGGAATCTAGCCTAAGAGTGTCCTGGCAGATTGTAACTTAGGTATTTTGAAACATTAGTTGCAAGTTTCATTCTGGAAATAATTGGCCTCTTTTATACTGCTCTCTTATACCAAACTTGCTAATATACTCCTTTCCTTCTGTCTGGTATTGTTAAAATAAAAGCTTTAGAAGAGCAGAAGGCAAAAATTAATATGTGTATGCATGTTGCTCAGTAAAGTACTTTGTCCAAGTAAAAAACTTGTCCAAAGCCAAACAATTTCCATTGGAAATATCTGGAAATCTACGCCTTTTTCCTTAGAGGTGAACTAATTCCAAGTCATACATTTGCAAAATGCCAGTAACTTATTTTCCAAGTTCAAAATCAAACCAAGATGTTGCAGAAGAAATCAGCTGGAATATTAGTTAAGTGCAGCAAAACATACCTACTCAACTAGCCAGTGCCTGATTTGTCATTCTGCCAGAAATTTCTCTAATATTAATGCTGACAGCCAGGTGACATAAGAATATTTGTGACATATATATATTCAGAATTTATACCCAACTGTCTCCTTTTTATTCTACATCTCTATTCCATATTGAGGATCACAGCTAGAACCTAAGAGGAGTTGAGGTTCCACTGGAGGAAATAGTTACATACTTGTACAGTAGAAAAGAGTTAATGTATCATCTTTGCAGTGAATTTCATTCATAATCATACTGTAATTTCATTGCATCACTAAAACAAAAAAAAAAAATCCATTTTAGGGGATAACCCATAAAAATTCAAAGAGTCAAACAAGATGTTTCATGTGTTTCATTACTGCCTTTGCTCTTATCAAAAGTTTCTTCAGGGTTAAATTATGACATGAGAATGAGAGAAGATCCATATTCAGCATAGAGTTGAAGATTAATTGCAATTCAGCTAAACAATTCTACTGCCCAAGGAAGGAATATCATGTAAGGCTAATGGTTGCCTAGCATCATTGAAGATAGTGTTGTCTGAAACAGTAGAGTAATAGCTGCAGTACTTTCTGAACATCAGGGCAGAATTCTTTTTTAGCCATTACCTACCACGAGCAGAAGTGAGTACCCTGCTTCCTCTTGGTTGGTCAAGCATAGGGTTAATCAGCATACTGGTTTAGTTCCCTTTCTTGACTTAGGCTGGAAAGAGCTATCAGAGCCATGTTGTCATGTCCTCTTGAGTTGTGCACAATGAAAGCAGGTCTTTTTCTTTTAAATACTTTTAAGTATCGAAAAGAAAAACTAAATTCAAAGGAAAGACTTCCGTAATAATTATTGAAAGTAATACTTTAAAGATGCTTTTTGTTTTAAATCATGCCAGCCTCAAATTCTGACTATCTCAAACAGAATATTGCTGCTGGTTTTTTGGCCCAGTGTATCAGAGCATATTCTGTCCATGCTTTATGTGTTTCTAAGGAGCTTTCTATATACACACTTCTTGTGTGAAGGTTGCTGGTAAATCTTGGGTTTCATTTCCAAGTCTGAAGAGGCTAGTAACTCCATCTCCCATCTGGATATTATGTGGGACTGAGAAGTGAAAAAATAGGTACTATAATGAATGTGAGGATTTTTGATTTCCCTAATCTTGAAAATTTAGAAAGGCTACAATTTCCCACATATCCAAGTGTTTAAAAACAGCATCAGCAGTAGAGTTGAAGTCCTTGACAGCTGGGAAAATAATGTCCTCCTCGACAGGCTGGAAGCTGTCAGGTGATGTGTTTCCAGTGTGGACATTTCTGTGTGGAGAACAGAACCATCTCCATGGCTTGCTCCTGCCTTGGCAGAGAGCTGTGTCAGAGAAGTTATCCTCAGCATCTTGTATGACAAGAGGGAGGAAAAATGTAGCACCCATGCCTCAGGAGGGTAAATGAGCAGAGTTGTCTGTAGCATTTAATTGCAAAATGAAAGAAGAAAGAAACATCAAAAAACCCACACACCAGACCTAACAGTGGTTTCTATCTCTGCCTACTTGAACTTTTTATCTGTGAAATATGAAATAACAAGTCACAGGAAAACATCATAACATATGAATTACAAGGTAACTCGAGAAGAACAAAGCATCTTTATAGCTAGAATTACCTTCAGATATGAAGTCTGTCTTTATAAATAAATCAGTGGTACTTTCATTAAGCCTAAATTTTAAACCCAAGATAGCCGTCCATCCTGCCAATATTTTCCAGCTATGTTGTCTGAAGTTAGGTTTAAGAGCCATATCTTGTGGGCTGCTTTCTGGAAGTTCTGAGCTCTGCAACTCTCATCAGATTGGTCAAATGTACAATTTTAGCACTCTGTGCCACTCAAAACTTACTTTATTCAGAACTTGATTTGAAGAAACACTAGAATGTAGCTTGCAGATGCAAGTTATTAAGGAGGAAAAATAGCATAACGATCTGCTAGACATATTTAGAAATTATGGGCTCTGTTTCTCATACATCTGTTTTAATTATTCTGTGGGAACCTTCAGACCCAATGGTTGCATGAATGCTGTCCCTGAAACTTTATATTATTTAAATGTGTTTCTAAGTAGACCCATGTTTAAACAAATAATGAGATGCCAAATAAAGCAAATATTGCCGTATAGACTTTGCTCAGTCATAAATTTACCTTGAAAGATACACAGATTTTTAATTGTGCTTCACTTTTCAGTCCTGTGTACAGATTTCTGGAAAATTTGCTGTAGTAATCGGAGGTCAGTCAAATAAAACACTTGATCAAAAGATAGTCAGTTCTGTTATTTTCACTTGAACAATTCTAACCTCAGTTAAGGCCTAGAGATGCAAAGTATCTGAGAATAATGTAATATTGAAGCAGCAAGGTTTGTGGTTTAAATTAATTCTTGATAATGCTACATTCATTAACTATTGCTATCAGCTTTCAGTTCTTCAAGGATTGGATTTACACTGAGTACAAGGCAGAGCCCAAAAGTGTTCCATCAATCTGCAGGACTCCCACCAGAAGTGTTTACAGAGAAGAAGTCTAAAAACTGAAGAGAAATCAGATTCTGTACTTGTCTGCATAAGTAGAACAAATTCTACACTCATAAATGCCTAATTTCCCAAGTCCCCTGTGTGGTCTTCCAAGCCTTGGTCCTGCCTCCTGTGGGGCTTTTGCATCTTCTGTAAGTTTCTGTGCGATGATGGGCAGGGAGGTTGGGCTTGTTTGCATGGTGCTGGTAAAATCTGGCCCAGAAGAGCGTGAGATTAAAGGAGAGTCTTCTGTTGGCTATTTCAGAATATGTAATAGCTGCTCTTCTGTGATTTGTTTGCACGGATCTACGGTGTCAAACCAAACGGTTTGAGCTTGCTACTGTGGAGGTACAGAACAATTCAATGGGTGTAGCTGTCTTAGCAGAAAGGTTGTTGAAGTGGAAATGGAGCTTTTGCAGGGTTTAGCTCCAGGTTGTTCCTCATCACTTAAGCTCGACAAATGGGGAACAATCCAAAACTGCAAGGAAACAGAGGTGTTGCACTGATTCAAGTAATTCACTTTTATGTAAGTTAATACAATTTTGTTGAGCCTTTGGTTTCCTATTAAAAAGAAAACCAACCACACAACCCAACCCCCGCCAAAAACAAAACAAAAAAACCCCTCCAGCCTACTTTGACACACTGTATCATTTGGGGATTTTGATATCCAGGGCAATAAGTCGTTGAATGCTGCCTCAGGGTGGGAAAGAAACAAATTTATCTGGCATGTGTCCAAATGGCAAGAGAAACGTTTCTGATTTGCATTGGTGTTTTGTTTGATAAATGATCTTCCTTAACTTCCCATTCTTCTATTGGTAGGAAATCATTGTTTAATGCAAATGTGTTCTTCCGCTGACATGGTTTAAGAAAGCTGGAATTCACTTCAGATGGCTTTGGCATCTATTGCCTTTTTTTATAAAAGTGAAAAAACTGTTTTAAAACCAGTTGTTTTGTTGAGATGCACTTGAAGTCTCAGTCTCTGAAAAGAGATTGGAATTTAAACTGCTCCTGAAGCATTTCATCTAGATTTTTCTTCTTACTACTTTAGGAAATTTTTATATTTAAAATGGGGTAACTGTTAGACTTGCTTTGCAGTAGAAGTCCACCTCATCCAGTGTCCTGCATGGCAGTGTCTCTATCACATGCTTTCTGAAGGTTTTCTAGAGTTCTCTTTCCCTAGCATAAATCTAAGGCATGTCCTGAAGAGGGACAAATGTCTGCAGAGGAATAAGTTTATCTTAAACTGGACTTCTTGCTAAGAAAATGTGTTTGTTTTTCAGACCAAAGGAAATAGCGTAATCATACTAGAAGTATTGGCCTCAGTGTGACATTTAGCAAGGGACTATCTCTTAATGTTAATAAAATGTACTGGACATAGCTCATTTCCTGTGATATTGCAATAATAGAAGCCTTGGTGGTGTTTTCTTCATGTTGTACCCTAATTTAGGGAATGCTCACCAAGTTTTCTCTGAACCAATTAAAAGCTAATCATGTCAAAGTATTTACAAGTCTGTATTGTAGTGTGAGCCTACTTTGCTGGGTTCATTTCTGAGTCTCAATAGGAAATAATTTTGTAATATTGCTGTTTATAAGAAAAGGACGTAAATTTTTTTTCTGTATAGTCTTTATTTTTTTACCTTTACTCATTTAGATTCTTGTTTGGTGAAGTGAGATGAGTTCTTTTCATGTAACAGCAAGAAATGCATGTGTTCAGGAAACGAACATTTTTGCTTCTTGTCTGTAGATAAAATGAGAAGCAGCAGCATGTTGTACTAGTTGGGTGTAAAATAGTTTTAGCATCATGAACCCCAAAGCAAAGATTTTCTCACCCTATGGAAGTAAGTACAAAGCTAAATTCCGCCCCTTCCTGCATTTAGGGAAAACTGTTGTACCTTAGCACAGCCTTAAATAATAACTATGCAAAAAAAGAGCAATACAGATGCTTGAATATGTAAGACCTAATTTTAACATAAACCCATAGAGACAAGCTTTCTACTCAGTCTTGCCAGCTGTACATACACTTATGTTTTCTGAGCACGAGGGAACTGAGTCTGCAGTAAAACTAATAAAAATCAATTCTCCTTGATTGTGCTGTGTTGATTCCAGAGCTGCCAAAGCCTGGAAAGGTGGCCTTTATGAATGCAAGAGTGTTCTTTTGGTTCCTAGAGGAATAGCCAGGTGAGAATATAAAGGCTGTTATGCATTCTTTATATAAAAACAGTTATGAGCTGTTTTTCAAAGACTGAGAAGAAGCTGACTGATAATTTACCTTTTGAAGAAGGGGAGAAAAAAGTACTTGCCTGGGTGAAAAAGGAATGAGGGCAGTAGGGGTTTGTTTTCTGATTGCAACTGTGAATTTCAGGTCAGGTAAGACCATTAGAAAATGTCCCAGTCATACATGAAGAAACAGCTTAAAATACTCTTCTTGCTTTCCTTTGGAGCATTTTTAGCCTTTCTGTCATTATGTAAGCCCCTAGAATGACCTTGGTGTCTGCCACCTGGGAATGCTGATCCAGCATTCCAGGCCAGAGTGTCTGATCTTTCTTATACTGTGGAGGGGTAAATAGCAGTCAGGTCCTGAGTGGGGCATTGTGCCTCGCAAAATATTCCACCAGCCATCCGCTTTCATCCTGCTCCTCCTTGTAAAAATAACTCAAGTTTGTAGCAGGGGTTCTGCTGTTTCACAGTTCTGATTGCTTTTAGCAGAACTGTTTGGGTGTTTTTAATCTTCACCATTGCATTTGCTGACAAGTATTCCACTCCAGTCTGCTCAAAACAGAGTCCGAACATGCAATGGATATTTTCTTTAAAAACATTATTTCTATTGGAAGACTCATAAGGTCTTTGGTGAGCAGATTACTGGGGGCTTGTCCTCCATCCTCTGTCATGTGAATTCACTGCATGTGATGAAGGAAAACAGAAGTGCACCCTTCTCTTTCTTAAAATATCCAGGTGCTCAGCATGCTGGCTCCATCTCTATAAAAGGGTTATGTAATGACAGACAAAAATAATAGAAGGTAAGGATGTTTCATGTTCTCTTGGTTCAAAAACAAAAAAAAAAAAGAAATTTAAAACATGACTAGAAATTACTTGAAGGTTGGGGAGAATAGTTAATTGTGGAGAAAAAAAAATACCATTTTATTATAGAAGTAAGGTTGACAGGTGGGCCCTAGAGTAATACTACCCAAACAAATCAGATACATGAATTTTGGGAGTGAAAGAGATGGGCACAAAGCTCCTATAAGTCATTTCAGTGGTTCTGAAGAAATTAATCTTAAGTGGTAAAAAATAAAAGCAATAAAAGAGCAGGGACATATCAGTCAGACCTAAAGAAGAAAACAGCATGACAGATTGGCTTAAGTTTATTGAGTTATTGAAAATCCCCTGTGGTAGTTATCACAGAGCAGCAAAATTGGTGAAATATAAATCCAGTGCTGTTATTAACATTTCAGTCATTCTCACAGGGAGCAGGTCTTAGTTTTTCAGTGGTGCACTTGTGAAATAGCAAAATCTATTAAATCCTCACTTCTGTCAAATCCTGCCAGGTAAAACCTATAACGCTTTTTGGAGAAATTGGCCTCTTAAATTTATAGCAGAAACCAATCACAGGAAATTGGCCTCACTAGCACCATGCACATTAACTATGTTATGAATCAAAGTCACTAGCAGTTTCTTTTTGAAACGTCAGGAATGCTGTTGTAGTTCTGTGCTGAATTTTATTTCTAAGTTTATTTTTAAGTTGCATGCTCCCTGGGGGGGCATAGCATTGGAGTGAACGGTTTGCTGAGACAGGTTTTACAAATTCTCACCAGGTCAGTAGTAATGGGTTGCAATGAACTCTGGAGGGCTCCAATGAGTGAGATACTCATAAAATACCATCAGTTTCTAAAATAAATATTTTGAGTACTTCTTTCCTTGAGGTGTGGATGGGCTTTGCTTCCATCTTAGCTGTAGTATGCTGGACCATCCTCAGCAGAGGTTACACCCTTGAACTTCAGTCTTTGCAGAGTAGCTGATTGCCTTCAATGACTTGTGCTCAGATAACATGAGTTGCAGTGGAAAATACATCAGGCAGTGAGTCCTCCAGGTTTGTGCATGTTGAGAGTATCACAGAGAAATCATGACACTGAGCCACTGCCTACATTAGGATGTTCATCCTAAAGGATCAACAGAATGGGAAAAAACAACAACAACAACAACAAAAAACCCCAAACCAAAAACAACAACAACAAACCAACCCAAAAAAAACACCAGGCTTCCCTTCCTCCCAAAAGTGTGCATTTGTGCAGTACTTCACATGCCTGGCACATGGCCAGAATCTTTGGGTGGATATTTTGACTACATAAACTAGGGAAGGTGAGGAGAGGTTTGCAGCAACAGGCAGACAGATCAGGGGGAGATTCAATAGCCTTCTTGTTATTATGGATTTTTGAGACAGCCCATCGACACTCAGGATACCTGATTGTCTTTCTGCTGCATGTCTTAGGCAAAGAAAGCTAATAGGAAATGTTTATTTCCTGCTCTGAAAATATTTGGCTCTTGCTGAAGTCTCTCACTGATACAAATCCTACCGTTCTTAAAATTTCATTCTCTTTTTAGTGATGTGAACCTCTTCGCAGTGACTATTTCTCCACATCATTTTTTTACCTGCATAGTTTGTCCCAAACAAGAAATCCACAAGTTAAGTAGATTTCCCACCTCAGTGGTGACTGGTGAGGGATCTTCTGTAAGCTTGGGAGGAATTGGCTAGTTCTCCCCTTGAGGTCACTGTGTACACCAGGACTTGTTCTGCAATGACTGAAATAAAACAAGCTTGAGGGAATGAACTATAAGGGCTGAGTGTGCCTGCCCCCCAAAACACCCGAGAAAAATGCAGCAAAACTTTCTCATTGCTGAGAACAGCTTGAAAAGGCTCCTCTTCTCCTCAGACTAACAGCCACAAAAATCAAGACCAGATGATCTAAACCAGCATTGTTTTAGCTCAAATTGTTTTTACTCTACAGCTTGAATCTTTTTCCCTTTTCTTTCTTTGACATACTGTGTTTGCAGCCCCAGGATTTACTCCTGATTTAATATTTCTGCAACAGGGAAAAGGATGAAATCCTCCAGATCAAATATTTCTGTTAAATAGCCTAGCAGAGGTCCAGAGCTTTTGGTTCTGCTTATTAGGATTTGCCTTTGTTTTGCAGCAGCTCATGGGATAACATGAGAAGGAAGGCCCAGCCACTCTAGATGCATAACAAAAAGACAGTTTGGGTAGGATTTATATCTCTTAACAAGGAGTATGTTCAAGGGAGATGCCTAAATCTGACCTAATCCTCTTAGGCCTCATATTCAGACAAAAGAACTAAGAGATATTTGAAGGCTTTAAAGGGTAAATACATTTTCCGTATTATGATGGTTACTTTAAGAGTAGATGAGCTATCTTTTCCACACTGACTTTAGAGAGAATTTAGAGCGAGTACCTCAGATGTAGATGCTTATACTCTACAGTGGGTTCATGGGATGACATGAATACATGCAAAAGATTTTTTTTTTTTTTTAAATCTTGGTAACTCTATTGCTATTATGTTATTTGGGATTCATAGCACTTTAAATGAGAGTATAATGTGGCTTTCTAGCTCAGTTCTTAGTTTAAGAATTCTTTGTCCTTACTGCACTTACCAAACCCAGTCCTAACCTGTGGCTTGAGACCTTGGTTCTTCAGTGGTCTTACAACTATGCAATAAAAAAAAAACTTACCAAAAATATGACTAGCACTTTGTGAAATATCTTCAAGGTTCTGGGGTTTGTGATTTTTTTGAAACAAAAACTGTAGGGTTTTTTTTTCATAATACTTAGAACAAGAGACTACAGAATTAAATGCCTTTTTTTCTTTTTAAGTTCCAAAAAGAAATTTTCGAGGATGTCTGTCTTAGATTTTCTTAGCTCTTTGTTTTGAATCAAATGGTAACATGTTGTTTTAAAGGTAATAAAATGGAAAAAGTGTGGCTGTCAGAGCTCAGGCTGCTAATGAAGTGCTTGATTAAAGTCCCATTTTTACTTCAGTCTGACACCCAAGCAGCTGCATATGTCTCTGTGGTGAAAAGAGAGACTATCAACCCTCAGCTGGATTGCATAGGGTGCTTCTCCACCTTGTAACTGTCAAAATCTGAAGATGACAAACAAAAAATAAAGGTTCTATCATGGTTTTGTTTTGCTTGTGGACTTTGTGCTTTTCTTCAGTGCTTGTACAAATGAATGAATTTTTAGATACTGTGTTTTTCTTCTGTTCCCTAGTGCATGCTGCGATGTTGCCAGTTTTAATGAAGCAAAATGTGTGTTTGTCTACTTAATACCATGTTTTAAAACAATGCTCTGTTTCAAAATTGGAAATAAAATGCAGTTTCATTGTATTCTTTAAAATGTGTTCCCAGAATGAAGTGTTGTTTTGCTCTGACAATTGTGAAGACCCACATTCTAAATATTTCAGGAGAGGAACATATGAAATACCACTGCAAATTCTTCTAAGTCAAAGCTTTCCTGAGGAAATGAGTAAAAAGTTCTAAAGTCTTTAATGGTTGATGCAGGGGTAGAGCAAGATCCAGGTTCTGAGGGGCTAAACACACCATGTGACAGCATCATTTCTTCTACCAATTGGAGAATGGTCTAGTTCACAACCTGGAGAAATGAGAAGGTAAAAGTAATTTTTAGTCTTTCTGAATATCAGAAGGCATTCTCGTTCAGTGAGTACTTCACTAAAATTTGAGCAAATGCATAGAAACAGCAAATGCTAAAGCACAGCCCTGCAGTGGTTGATGTATGAAGAGGTGGCTTTTATGGGTCTAAACAGAGTGTGAGAATTAAATGCATGCCCAGCTGTGTGTGTTAGAGACAAAGATCTCTTGTACATCAAGGGACCTCAGTTAGAAACTGTTGTACCTCTTGTTTCCAGTTTCACCTGCTTGTAGGTTATGCTGGGCAAGGATTTCCTGGCTGTTATACACATATTTAACCCAATGTGCTAGTGGGGTGAGCAGATGGTGATACTTGAAGGTGGATGAATATTGTTCCAATGTATAATCATCTTTAAACTATGTGGATGAGCACAGCAGAGGTCCTGCAATGGTCTAGCAATCAGTGGATTCAGTTGCATGTAGGTAGATCCTTGCAGGTGTGTGTGTATTGGGTATGTGCACAGCGGTTTCAGGAGAGCCTCTTCACTGTAGCCACCTGAGTGCTTAAGATGTGGATTTATTCACATTACTATTGAGTAGCATTAAAGTCAGACACTGTAAATAGTAATTACACCTCCCATGCATCTTTTCCTCACGCTCTATTTTCTACTTCATCAATACGCTCAAGTAATGATATCTCAAGTAATCATTTCTTCAGTGTCTCCGCCTGTTCAGCATGTCTTGATTCCATGTCTTGCATACAAAAATCTGGTGAGACTCTATTGCATTTTTATCTAAATTGTTTTGTCTACATTATTAAATGACAAGGTGCCTGCAATCCATAATTCACTGTAATGAAACTTCAGTTAAGTACCATTCTTATAAGCAAACTGCTGTCTTGCAGGACTATTTTAAGCTCTGTTTATTCCTGTGAAAATCTGTGTGACCTTTACTTGGAGAGGACCCTTACCATAAAACCTGATGCAGTCCGGGGGAGTCCTGTGAGAAGTCACACTCCTCAGAGCATGCATCTGTGGTGAGCAATTAATTCACACCCTTTCTTCAGCAAACAAATCAGTTCATCTCGAATGTGCCAGACCAATCCACAAATTTTGGGTGAATTTCTAGACATACTGAAATCAAAAGCTAAGTTTCTTCCACTAACTTCTGTAGGGCCAGATTTTTATCCTTGTGTGTTCTTAAGAGAACGCTTTTTTTAGGTACATGATACCAGTGACATTTAAACACCTGATCTTAAGATTTTCTTCTGAGTACTTTAGCACAACCAACTCCTTTCCCCAGCCAAAGGAAGCATGTCATAGAAGTTAATAAAATATTTAAAGAATAAATGGCTAGAGCAACTTGTTGTGAAGTAAGGTTCAGGCAGATTATGAATCCTAGTTCATAAGCTGAGATGCTGCTATTATTTCTGATTTTCAAATGGAAGATGATTAGCTTCTGTGATTCTTAAGAGCGCAGAGAAATCCTGAAGTGTCTGAATGAATGAATGATGGAGTAGTGTAGTATTGTACTGTATTCATTACTCAGCTGTAACTCAAAACCAACTTGATTATTTATTTTCCTACTTTCTTCAAGGAGGGGAGTATATGAAATTATTGCTTATACCTTGGAAGTTACTAGTGATCTTGCTTGATCAGAAGACTATAAGGGGTTCTGAGATTCAGCTGTGTCATTTATGTCAGGCAAATTTCTTGCTTTTCTGTGACTTTAGCAAAATCACTGACTACAACATATTCCACTGTTTTTTCCATGGTGCATTTTTTTTCTCCTGAAGTTCATATGAAAGGATATGCAGTTGACTAAATGGCACACCAAGCTGCAGTTTTAAAGCAGTATTAAAACTGTCACTTGTTTTTCTTTACTTAAGCTGATATCAAACCCAGGATAACAAGAGAGATCAATCAAAAAACTTCTGAATTATTTCTTCTGTTGAAATCTCTCTAGAAGTTGTTTATCAGTACCAATCAGAGAAGGTAATTTGGGATTTTCTTTTGTCACACATTTATATTTAAATCTACATTATCTGATGATTTCTGTTATCCGAGAAGTATTGCTGCTGTTTGATGTGAAATTGGATGTACTGTGATCTGCTGAAGATAGAAGGTCAGATGCATCATTAGTTTGGATCAGTGCAGTTGTATTCAGCCCAATCTGCATAAGCGGAAGGTACAACTTGAAGCATTTGCTTACCAAGTGACACTTTTTTCATCAAAACACCCACAAATAAGTTCCTTTTCAATGCTTTTTGGTTATGAATACACACACAAACAAATAAAAAAATACAAATTCTCCATTAGCCAACAGTAAGAGTGACTGGCTAGAATGGCCCTGAACTGTTAATCCAAACAACGATAATGACCAAAGTGAAGACATAAGTAGGCATTATTTGCTAGCTAATTATCTCCTGAGGCACTCTAGTCATGGGAAACTTTGGTCTGGAGTCCTTCTGATGCCAGGGGTGAGTAGCTCATCCTTCAGGAACTTCTGTTTCAGTAGCAGGCACAATTTATGCCAGTCTTGACAGCTGGCTTCATTAAATGTGTGGTTACTGATTTACCAACAAGGCGTGATTTCCTCCCCCTCACCCCAGCATCCTCCCTCCATAGGCTTTGTAGATCTCATCAGAAATCATTATTTGGAGGGTCAGCAGGGACACGTACACAGTCAGGAAACTTGGATCATGCTAGCCTGGAAAACTTTATGTTCTTCTGATGACATTTCAGTAGAATGTAGAGGTGGAGGAGATGCTGAAGATATGTTTATTGCTACTAGTTTTGGTTCTCATCTTCTGACTTTTTGTTGTTATGGGAGACAGTTAATTTCAAATAGATTTACTCAGTCATACCCAGAATTTTGTATTAACTTGATTTGAAAGGTTGATGGCCACCCTATTGAAAATAAAAGCTAGCACATATGACACAAGTCTGTGTTGTGTAGCCAGCTTAAATTGACTGTAAGTCCAGTTCCTGAACAATCCTTCTGTTGCTCGAGCAAAGACATCACCGAAAGAGAGCCCAGCTTTGTTCCTAGATGATACAGGAGTGCTGGGCTGCCAGTCATGAGAGGAAAAGGAGAACAGTTTGAGGAAACAAGGTCTGTGCTGGCCTCAAATTAGTAAGCTTGCACCAGAGTGGATGGGGCTGTACCCATCAGCATAAGAAGGCAGCTGCCCATCAGGGCACCACCAAAGCCTAATCAGGTACACTTTTTTGCAGTAATTTCTTGCAAAATGCATTTTCTAATCTGGTCAAAGCACACTGGCACTCTCCCTGATAGCTTGGAAGAGGGTTCTTCCAGATTAAAGTGTAGTCTTTACAGTTTACACAATGGCTGAGAAAATAGATAATGCTTTTGGAGAGCTTTTGTCTCCCGAGCTTCTTATGACCAAATGTTTCATTTGCTTCTCCAAGGTACTGAAGAAACAGAACCATTCATCTATATTTTAATGTTCTCTCTGGTTGCTTTGTCACTTAGTGTTCAAGAAAATGGTTCATTGCATTTACATGTCCCTTTCTCCTTTCCCCATCCATATTACTTAACACTTGGCTAACACCACTCTGAACCTGCTTCCTCACATCTCTCTCTGGTTTGAAAAAATTCCCACAGTGGAAGAGTAACTTTTCTTTCTTCTTTTTCTTTTGAGTTAGAAATCTTTGTGACTATATTTATGCTTGTTTCGCTGTGTTCCCACTTTGTGCAAATGTTGCTGCTTGCAAGTGCATAGGCCATTGACTGCCTCCGTTTGTGCCCAGTGATTAGAGCAGTCCCAAAATAGATTTCTTCATGCTGGTGGAGCTGTGTGCACACGGAATGCTTTTTTGAAAAATTGGACTTAACAGCACACATGGGAAAAGACTGCAGCACACTTGACTCTATTTTTGTGATTGTGTGCAGATGCTGTTCTAAATAATGGTGCTAATGAGACTAGGAGAAAAATAATGGTAATGACTGAAAATACGAGGCCAGTCCCTTGTGTGCTCTCCAGAGTAACACTCTTCGTAAACACTCTTGAGTGTCAGTGTCATTATGATACTGTCCCTTCTGAGCAGCAGCCTCAAAACCCCTTTGCTGCAAGAAAACACCAGTAGTTCATCATGATCAAGTCTTCATCTAGCAGACGTGTCAGTGTTTGCCTATTTTGTTCAACAAATATTCTTCAGAGAGGAATTTACTGCTGTCTGCACAGGGGTGCCAGGGCTCGGTAACTAATAGCTGGGTCACAGTCTTGAGTGAGATTTAGTTTCTCAGCTCTTACTGAGCATCAGAGAGAACTGTACACCCATTCCCCCTTTTTTTTTCCTGGCAAATATTCCATCTTGTTATCTCATCTTTATTCTTTTTTAGTAGGTTATAATTTGTACTGGATTTCCTGCAGATGATAACAATTGAGCAGGGCAGATAATAGGGAGAGAATGGATCCTTGTTAATCATTCCATGTGGTCCCATAGCAGGAAAATGGTGAAGTCAAGTTTTCTGTAGACTTGCTCCCTGTCACTAAAGTCTTCACTGTTGAAGGAGGAATATAGAGTGGAATCTTTCCTCACAGTTTCTCTCACTCCTTGTGCTCTCTGTGGCTGTACTACAGAGGTAGTTTGAAAAGGACTTGTTTCTGAGCACTTGACCCCAATGGTCCTTGAAGGAATTCCCTTTTGTGTTTGTGACTATGACCAACAGAAGCTCTCCCAGACAACCTCTGGACTTTATTTAGAAGTCAATGCAGTACAGGGATTGTTCCCACTGGGCTGTTCACTTTTGGGTAGCCTTTATAAGGATAAGGGAGCTAAACAGAGCAAATGCAGGCTGTCCCGTGCCCACAGGGTTGGAGAAGAGACCCAGGCACTTCTTGCCGATGGTGGCTATGGAGGGTAGCCTGCTCTCTTTCTCTGGAGAGCCCATGTGTCTCTCTGCTAGAGCCAAAGCCTTTCTCCCTTTACCAATGTTGCAGGAAGGGAAGGGGTCTGAACAGGTTAGATGAATTTTAGCCGCAGGGTCTGTATTGTCCATACGATAGGTATGACAGCTGCTGCTCATAGCGATGCCTCAAGGCCCATCACAAACTGAAGCCAAGTTACCCTAATATTTTTTCCTTCCCTCTAGAAGCACTACTGCTACCAAGATTGTTAGCCAGTGGTAGCTGTGGCCACCAGATTTTTAAGCTACTGGGAAGGACAAGGAGAAGGAAAGACATAGAAAGTATATCAAGTAAACTTCATTTTCTCAGGCCCTGGTAAAACCAGCTGATTCTGCTGATTTATTTTTTAAAAGCTCCAGTAACAGTTGCTGGTGAAAATATGCTGACAACTCATGGGGTTTTTGTCTATAATTGATTAGTACCTAAGAACATTGTATTATTTTTGACAGTCTGATGAAGTTCTTGAATTGGTATTTCTTGCAAATAGCTTCTAAGCTGAAGGAATGTATTTACAGCCAGAGTTGATGGATTTGAAATCGTGATTAAAATAGATTTTTTTTTAATCAGCCAGCAGAAATCCTTTACATAGATCGTTCATTTTTGTTTTCTGTTTCATTTGTACTTGCTAGTTATTTTCCAGGAGCAGCATGCATTCTTAGGGCGTGCATGACCATTCAAAACATTCTGATTTACAATATGATAGAGTTTTGGCTTTCCTAAAGTGGCAAATGCACAATATATAATTGCCTACATACTTTAATTCCAAATGAATGCATACTAACTATTCTTGGCTTTTAGTATTTTTATTAGTTGAGATTTACTAGATTTTTTTTTTGTATTTTTTAACCTCCTTCTTATGTCAGGCAATCTGTGAATGGGAACTGATTAGAGTGCAGTTGAGATTCATGTCAGCATTTTGAATTCGTTTATTTTATAAACTTAATAAAATGCATTCTGCTCCAAAGTCCATTCAGCCTAGTTTTCAATACCACCTGGTAGCTGATGCCTAGGAAAGAACACAATGAGATAAGTATAGAATAATACTTCCCTAGTGCACTATAGTGGTCTCTGGAGATCTGTAGCTTATGGTCTATGTGAGCCAAATAAGCTTCTCCATGTTTATTAGCCCCTGATAGATACTTCCCCCCGCCCCTTACAGTTATTTGCCTGAATGCTTTATGAAGCTGGTAGGATTTTTAGCATGTCTTCCCACAGCACATAGTTCCACTGCTGAGCACGGTGCTGCATAAAAAAAAGCCTCCTTTTGCTGTTTTTATCCTGCCACATGCTGATCTTATTGATTTCATTTTATTTCTATTAGAAGAAACAGTGAATAGTCATTTCCTACTCACTTTCTGCAAGCTAATGAGGATTTTAGTCATCACTCATTTATCTAGATCCTGAAGAGTCTTGGTCTGTTTAAATGCTCTTTATGTGCAATCTGCTCAGTGTCTTTGATTGTCTCTTTGTCTTTTTCTGTATGGGAACATTCTGGTTGTCCTGCATCTGTCAACATGTAGAGGGAACCAGTTTGGCCCCTGTTCAAGATGTGAGTGTAGTATGCATTCATACAGAAAGTATTCTCTCTAATTGTCTCTTTCTTGCTAAAGATAGCTTTATTTAATATTAGAGTGCTAGAATTAGTGCAGTGCTTTACAGACAGAGGAGAAAAATAAGTTTGCCAAAACAACTTTTGTGTCCAAAACTAACTGATCGATTCAAGAGCTCAGCAAGTTCTTGTAGTTAGTGAACAGGTTTTGGCCATACAATGCTCATATTTTTAGAACTAAAAGTTCTAGAAATTAAATTTCTCCTGTGTTGTTTTCATGTAGTTAGGTTTTTTTTAATTCCCTCAAACCCTGGTTAATTTTGTTCATAGCAGAATGACTTAGTTTGACACCAGTAAAAGTACATACAATTTTACTTGTGTCAGGATTCGTGTTGGATTTGTCAGGATGAACTGTTTTTCTCCTTGATCTTTCTGGGAAACAAATGATGTCAAGTACCACTGGAGAGAAGATGCCAGGGTAGTAAGAATCTTACTGTAAAATAAAATGGCACTTTTCTTACTCCTGGTTTCTTGCAGGCCTGTTTGGACACTGGTGAGTCTCTATAGACTTTTTTAACAGAACATTGTTAACATATTAATTTAGCTCCTTTTAATTTATTCTTCAAACCATTGAAGTTTGGTACACGTGTCAGTATTCCTACTGTCCCACGTCATTACTTTTTACTTTTTTCATTACAGAAGTCATCATTACCTGGACACTGTTTTACTATAACAGTAGATACATGTAATAATTTTTTGCTTCAATATTCAGTCTTACTAAAAAGGGAGGGAAAAAAGTGACATAACAATCTTCCCTTTGGCAATGCAGTTTGATTCATCTGTATTACCGTAAATTATTTTGCAGAGGCTCACAGTAGGTTCAATCATCTTGTTTTCTTAACCTTTTTGGCTTAGCAATGACATTAGTTTTGGCAGGACTTTGGACTGACAGAGCTGTGGCCAGTGTATGATCTGTCACTAACAGCAACTGATCTCTTGCATGCTGAGTGGTGCAGTATTTATGGATCTGACACTTTCTGGTTTGGTTCCTTAAGGCAGCCATGGCTCCAACTGGTGTAATCAGGGATGGTGTGACAGTCTCTTCATTTAGGGAAATGACTGCCAGATATATTGTTTGTCGAGTTATTGCTGTGGTTTAGTACTAATAGCTATGATAAAGCTATGATAAGGATCCAAATTTTTTTTTGTACCATAACATTTCAGTGACGGCTTTGCACCACTGATAGCAGCCTAAGGCTTAACTGACACCTAAGTCATAGATGTAATTGTTTATTTCAGTGAAACTCTGTAATTTACATAGTTCCTGTAGTTTTTGCATTGTACAGTGTTCCACATGCACAGTTAACAGCCCAGATACCTGGTTTCTTAGGAGTACATCTATTGCTTTAAAACACAACAATTCAAATATGAATTTGCTACAGTCAGATGGTAGAAAGCATAAAATCAACACTCAATTTTAGCTATAAGCAAGGTCATATTTTCACAGGGAGAAAATATTTTTATTAGTTGAGTAGAAATAATTGGAAACAGGAAAGCTTTCAGGCCCACAAGGTCTTCTCATCTCCTTTATCAGTATAGGAACCTATTGCTGCAAAAACCTCATCCAAAAAGACATATTACAAGCTATGCTACCAATAGGCATGTTAAAGTGAAAAACAAGCAATCTTTTGTGTTTTCTGAAAGAAAATTTTAGTGATGCATTTCCTTTCCAAGGCAAAAGCTTTGTAAAGTCTGATGATGAATTTTCAAGCCTGTGGCAAACCTTCACTGTACTGTATTTAACTAATAGTTTCTCTTTGAGTGCCGGCCTTTCTTCCTATTTAGGCTTTGCGGATATTAGCTTCAGCTAGGGATCTGAGCTTTGATTGTAACTGCAGAGTGAACTGGATCATTTCATCAGCTCTAGGTCACCCTGTGTAATGAGGACATTTAGCTGGAGGGTGAATGGACACAGGGAACAATGGAAAGCAGCTTCACTAACCCATTGAATCAGACTGCAAATAAATACCAAATGTTTTACAGTTGTTTTCTCAAGAAATGTTATTATAAGAACATGAAGGGGTTTATATCCTGATGAAATGGTTTTAAGGACAAAGACTGCTGGTGCAATAATGGATGAAATATCTGATTTTGTTTCAGTTCTTTCCCATTCTGGTCTTTGTAATTAGAACCCTGGGCTTTGTGTAGAGGAGCTGCCCATTTTCAGAACGAGCTGATGCATCTTTTTAAGCATGACAGTGAACCTTGGTATGGCATGAGACATAGATATTAGTAATAATATAGAGCTAGAAATTTTTAACAGTATGACTACTTAGAGTTGTCAAGAATGGCAGGTAAAGCTAAGTAAAGAAAGTTATAGCCACTCGATTCTGAAATCTGTAGACATCTGCTTTGAAGAGTCTTGCAGAAACATCTCAGAACTTGTCAAACTTGCTATAATGAATCACATTTCAAGACTACCCTGTTGAAGTAAGGGTCTCATCATTAGAGAGAGTGACATGAATTTAGTGGTCCAAGTAGTTCTTATAGTATTGTCCAAAACTGCCTGAAATACAAATCTCCCTTTTGGCTGTCCTCCCTCCTTAGGTTTTTGCCATTCGTGTTGGTAGTCTAGGGAGCATAGTAAGCAGGATGCAAGAGAGAGGGGCTGGGTATTTAACGTCAGTGACACTGTTTTCCTTCACCATACGTGTTCTGTACATTCACACTCACACTTTGAACTTTGTTTCCCTAGAAGATGGGGCACTTCTGGCCACTTTGGGATCCTGTTCTGCGACCAGGGTGTTGCTTTAGCCAGGGAGGTTAATCCATGTGTTACACAATATGGGAAATGAGTGAGCAGTGACGTGCTTCAAGCTACTCAGTGGGTCAGATTGATCCCAGCTGTTCCTCTGGACTCAGAGGGAATGAATTCAGCCCTTTCCTTGCATTTAAAGTCATCAGCTGTTGCTCAGGGGCTGCCAATGTATCTACTCCTGGCCATTTCAGTGGCATTTTCTTCCCCTTACATCAGTCAAAGAATCATTAGCAAGTACTAAGAAACGGCCAGGTCCTCTTGCCCACACAAAGGATGTCAGTAATTAACAAGCTTGTGCTTTTAAAGTGAAAAGAAAAATGAGAGGGAAGTACCACATTAATTAAGTACCTGAATGATCACTGGTGTCAGAAAGTCAAATACTAAGGATTTATAATTTTGGCTAGCACCTTCAAGGCTTTCAAAACAAAGTGATGATGCTGAGTGAGAGGGACTGTCACAAGATACAGTTAAAGAGATGTAAAAGGATTGAGTTTGTATGTGCGATATATAAAAGCTGTGATGCAGTAACAGGTCTCAGTGTGAATGATGGTCTTTGCAGATGGAGTTCACTCTCAATCAAGATTTTTAGGAAAAATACGTAATAGGAGTCTGGACTTGCTACTGCATCATGCATGTGTTATGCTGCCAGGCTGAAATCACAGCCCCAGCTTAGGTGTCTCTTTTCCATCTGCTCTATACCAGGAGCTTCTTGGCACCTGAAAATGAGATGCACCAAAGTTCTTGTTTTATTATATCTTTCATGTAATATGCTTAAAGCTTAGCTAAGTGAGTGCTGTGGCTGCTGGGTGATCTGCTTATTCTTCTATTTCTTCGATAGATACCTAATGATGCCACTGAAGTGGAACAGTATGAATTGCAGTTCAGTAGTGCTATTGCAGAATATAGTGTGCTCTTTGTCCAAGACAGATCATGTGCTGTTATTTCCTACTGTTTCTATCTGCCAGAAGTTCACTTGAAATGTTGCTTTATTGTTCTTCCTATTAAAAAAAATAAATCAGTTTTTGTACTTTATACAGTTTAATTGATAGGTGATTTCACTCTGGTTTCCAGACCATAATGAATATGATAATGTGTTCTGGGTAACTTCACACTAATCATATCAGTTGGATAGGAACATTGTCAGTCTGCTCATCTCAATACAGTTATATTAAATTTGGGATATAAAATCTGTGTTTCCTGTTGCACAAGGTATTCTACATGAATCTAAATTTTTCCCTTTTTTTTCCAGCTGAGCAGCATTAACCTATGACAGGCAGTAACACCAGGTTGCAGGGGCCCACTGCAAAAGGACTTCAATTAAAGTGTTGGGTTTTTCATATCCTCTTTGCAAGAGTGTGTGAAGAAAAGGAGCCACCAGAGGCCTAAGGATACAGGTTGCCAGCCAGCAGCTTGTTGGCTGCAAGAGGGAGGTTTAGTGAAATAATTGTGACATTATATTTCAAGTTTAGTTAAAACTGCAGTCTTTCTGAATCTTGCACATAGTCTTGAAAAAGCAACACCACAGAGAGGCAATAAACTTGCAAAGTCAAGTCAAAAGATGCGTACAACTTCCCACATCCTAAAAAAAATACATCCATAGGTTTGTGTATTTTTTTTTTTCCTCCAAGGTGGGTATTTCTCATACAGCCAAGGAGGGAAATTAGACCACTGTAAAACTCAAGAAACTGCAGATATAGCAGGACCAGAGAAGTCAAGCAAATTGCAGAGATAAAGAATTCACCTGAAAACCCCATCACCGGCAGCTGATGGTGCTGTAATTTGAGTCTCTCTCTCCTGACTCAGTAGCTCTGGTGGTTACTGAGAAGCGTAGTTGTCATTTGTCAATGTGGCATAACTTTGTGACACTCAAAAGTTAATTTATATGCCTATGTTAGCTCCTTACAGTTTTGTATTTTAACTGTCACTCTTGCTGGTAGTTTTACCATAGAAGGCAAACTAAGCGAACATGGGCAACAACTCTTCACTCTTCTTTTGTCCTGGGAACATTTACTCATATTTTGGTCATAAAAGAGCTTTAAATTTTGGGTTAAGATGTGGTCACAAACAGGACAGATGT
Organism: Pycnonotus jocosus; assembly: GCA_013400435.1. Classification (NCBI taxonomy): domain Eukaryota; kingdom Metazoa; phylum Chordata; class Aves; order Passeriformes; family Pycnonotidae; genus Pycnonotus; species Pycnonotus jocosus. The sequence goes on along the minus strand of VWYP01030901.1, from coordinate 321,580 downwards.
TTACTTGTGAAGGATTTGGTGCATATAACACACATTGTACTTCTGCATAAGTTTTGGTTTTATCATGACTCCTTAGGCAGTTGTGAGATGCCCCAGATGTTGCATTAGTTACATTTCACTTTCCATACCTGCATTCTGCATGGTCTCTGTGCTCTGGCTGGTAGTGCAAAGTTCCTTTCTGTTTGCCGTATGATGAGAAGTCCAGGCTCTCAACCAGTCACTGTTTGCTGAAGTTCTCCAAGTACTTAATTTCTTCTCTTTTCTTTCAAGTTTTGAGCTGGAGTGCAAATGTGTGAACATGTCAAAAGAAAAAAACCCTATTTTTGTGTGACTTCACACCTAAGTAAAACTAGGAAGAACTAGCAAATCTCTTGCATGCACACACCCACATCCATGCTTTCCCTCTCATGCCTTGTGCGCACACTCCTCCTTCGTTCTTGCATAATGCTCTTGCACCAAGAAGAGTGGGTGGGCTGAAATAAACTGCTTGATCCTCATCTGGCCTAAAGAGCTGAATCTTTCAAGAATTTGCTTCCCCACTGCTTAATCACTTCACCATTGTCTGTACAGCATGTGATTGTGTACACATCTGTTTTTTTCAAACTGTCTTTTTCTGAATGGTTTCATCAAATAATCAAGCCTTATCTGGTGAAGGAATGCTATAATCTTTCTGCAATAATACTGATCTATTTTCTTTTATTTTGAAGCCTTTAAAATTCTTCTCAAAACTGCCAAGGTATGGAGATTTTCTCACTCTGGTTAGTATGTTTGCTCTCAGGTAATGTGGGCTTAGCAGTTATCTTAAAGTTTGAAATACGGCAAGGTGAGAGCTTTCTCTTACCTTATCAGAACTCTTCAGCACTTAATAATATGGGCCTATTTAGGATCATCAGCATGGGGCTTAATGCTTGGCTAGCACTGCTGCCTCTTTTGTGACACCACAAGGAACTAGAGCAACTGTGGGACATCAAAACTAGCATTCTGCATGACAGTTGCTTTCGCAGAATTTTAAGAATTTCCTTCTCAGTGATGGATTCCCAGGTACATGTCCTAAATACCTTATTTCATCTCCAGCAGTCCCTTGCTCTCTGTCTAATCCAGTGCAGGGCTGTGGCAACACTGGCAAATGTAAGGAGATACACAGAGCACTTCAGGATGTGTAATCAGAGATTTATTCTTCTCATAGCTTTGTTATAGCCTCCTAACAGAGAAACTGCTCATTCTTTCACTGTGTGCAAGTATCTCTCATACTGATTGTCAGAGCAGGAACTTGCTGCTTACCCTCAGCACATTTGCCTGGCAATCTCAGGCAGCTTCTATAAATGTAGATATCCATTTACTAGAGAGTTAAATCAACTCAATGTATATTGGCTGTCAAGTCTTGTGCTGACCAAAGGAAAACATGAATGAGCAGTCTGTGCATACATAAACAGCTTAGAATGTAATATTTTCACGGAAAGCATAATTGTTAGACTGCTGTGGCCTCCTAGCTCTGAGAAACACTGGTAGTGTTTCTGAGGTTTCCTCCTACTTGCTGCTATTTTTCAGTCAGAAGTCTAATTCGGATGATACCTGTAACATCTGAGGTTTCACTTTATCCTCCTTATTACGCCCACTCTTCTTCAGTCATGGGGGCCTCAACCATTCTGTTCTGTAACTTACTGCAAATACAATGCAAATTTGAGGATACCTGGTTAAATAAAATATTTAAACATTACTGGTTTCTAGAAATTCCAGTTTACAGAAGAAGCTGAAGCACAGTGTCTGGTTAAATAAAAGAAGGCATTGCACTGAGTCTCGACAAACAAAATAGATGTGTTTCTAAAATGAAAATGCATTTAGCCTGTACAGAGTCTTCAAAATGTGTTGAAAGCTGTGGAACTTTCCCCTGTGTTCACAATGGAAAATGTTTTTATCAAAATCATTAATAATTTTCGAGTGAATGTAGCCTGTTGAAAAGTTAATAGTGTCCCAGCTCTGGAAATCAAAAGCTTCTCTGGGAAACAGGAACACAGACTTTGGCTGTTTTCTGAGGTGCTCAAATGAAGGATTTCCTGAAGTTAAAAGTTGATTCTTCCTGATTGTGGGTTTTAACTTCCTACTGAAACTGCTACTAATCACGATAAACAGGCCATTTGCATGGTGGTTTGGGAATTTTCATCCATATGAAGAGGAAAAAGGGGTAGGAGAGGGCTGGCATTTCCACAGCTATTGAGTACATGAGTGATTTAGATAAGTGCATATTGTATTTATAAATAAGGATGATGTGAAAACCAGAATTGAAAAATTGAAATAGTAATGGAGAGTAAATAGTGAATTGAAAATTGCAGTCAATGAAAGAAATACAAAGGCATAGTTAAAACTAATAAAAAAACCCCATAACTACACATTGACCATGCTTCTGTGGCTCAAAGCACAACATCACCTTATAAATGATAGCATCTTATAAATTTTCCCGTTGAAAGAATGCCTTTTCAACCATGGCATTACTCAGTTTAATGTCTAACAAGACTATCAAGTGTATTGTGTGTGCAAAAAATTAAATTCCAAAGTTGGAAAATACAATGATTTTATCTTACTTGTTTTCTTAGGCAGCCTGTATGGCAGAATGGCTATTGATGACAGCTGGAAGTGTGTAAAAATCAGTCATATCTTAAAGTGGGAAAGGCTGCTATTTTTATCTCCCATACAAAGCCTGTTTAGTTTTCTCCCCTGTCATGCCCTGCATGGTGATCAGCCTTACAACAGAAGGGTTGAGATACTCTGGGTACAGACATAAACATTTTGGGCACAGTCATTAGGATTGGGTTTGTTCCTCTTTAAACATTACAGGTTTTTAGAAATTTCAGTTTACAGGAGAAGCTGAAGCACAGTGTCTGGCTTAAAGCAGGAACAATTGCAGAACTCTATCTGACCAATTCCTTTTTTTTAGTGACATCACTGACTTGTCCACCCTGCTGTCCTTCCATAAGTGGCTCAGAAGACAGAGTATCCACTGCTTTTTTTCTGGTTAATTGAATCAGATTTTTCCTCTACTTGGTGTTTTATTGTAGTTATTTTGCTTTTAGGTATGTTTAATTCATTAGATCTGACAGAGCATGTTTAGTAGTAGAGTTCAGTTCAGACAGAATTGCAATAACCATACAGAAATTCTGCAATGTTGGCAAAAAAAAAAAATCTTTCAAAAGTATTTAAAGGATTATGTTGGCTTGTGACAGATGTAATGGCCTCCTGTGGGCCTAGGAAGCCTGCCAGGCACTCATCATAACAAATACTCTGACAGGTCACCATGGTTTTATGTCACAAGTTTAAAATTACTTAAACTTGTCTGTCTCTGCTCAAGTCTCTGATTAATTCTTTCTCCTCAGTTATTTTCTCCCCAATCTGGAGACAGGGAACAAACCTGCAACTTTTCATAGGATATAATATACAGAAAGATTACCTTCTCTTGAAAGAGAAGAGAAAATAGGAAAATTCAGCTATTAAAAATAAATTCTTTCCAGAAAATCTTTTTTTACAGACATGCACAGAAAGAATTTAATTATTAATTTCATTGTCTGTGTCATGATGAAAATGACCGTAGAGTATTTCTTCCATGGGGCTTTTAATTTTTGCACCAATAAAATTCTGTTTTGTCTTCTTTCTCATCTTTGCTACTCCACCTTCATCCTTTAAAATACTGTCTTGACCACCCACACTTCTGTCTTGTAACAAAGAAACAAAGCTTTTTTTCCAGATGAGGTTTCCAAATGCTGCCACTGCACTCTTTGGATCCTTTCTGCCCAGCAATTTATATATTATTTTTGGAGCTACTTTTAATGTTCTATTAAGCCACTGACCTGTCTCAGAACATGTGCTATTTGCCATGCTTATTACATGAGTCCAAAAACCATGGAAATGTAGTCTTAAGTATGGTCAGGACTTGCATCACGGAATAACCCAAGGAGCATGTGAGTTAAATGGTGATGTGGATGCTGAGAGGAGGAGTGGGTAAGCATAGTGAACAGTGCAATGGCGCTAATGGACACGGTTTGGATGTGTTTTGTTTGAAGCAGAGCTGCTTTGATTTAGTAGTCAGCTCTCCTGACTGAAGCAAGGAAAGGTAGGTAACGGAAGGAAGTGAAATGGAAAGGAACAAGGAGGCAGGAGGGAAGGAGCCAGCACTCACCAGAGAAAAGTAGGCAAACCTGAGGAAGCGGCTGGAATTTTCGCCTTCCCTTCCTGGCTTCTCTTGCAACTGTGCTTCCCTTAGCTGTCATCTGCAGGCAGACTTCCTCTCTCATCTCTCTTCTCTCCTATCAAATGCATCCCTACTCTCTCCTCCCTTCTTTCTGCTAAGGAATGCTTTCCAAAAAGCTTTGCAAAACTATTAGTTTTGCAATCTCCTTCAGATTTCTCTCTCAAACTTAGCTTTTGCTTGGGACCTGCAAAATTCTTGCTGATTATCAGGCCTTTGGGGGTGGACATGTATGCACCCATGTGTGTGCATTGAAGGAACAGGGTCTCTTCTTGGCATGAAATATTTTGGGTACATATTCTGCAATCACTTTGTGTATGTCCGTGTTGTCTGAGCTTTACAGTTGTACTGTGAACACCTCTGTGCATGGACAGTGTCATAGACCACCCCTTCAGCACTTGCCAGAGAGGCTCTCTCTAGGCACCAACATACTGCTGTACCTTTAAAGGCTAATAATTACAATGGTTTTTGCCTCCAGTAAAACAACTAAGGAAGATTTCCAATGCTTTTATAGTTCTAACGTATTACATAGAGCAGCTAATCCCTGCATGGTGTGGCTTGAGCTCCTTTTTTATTCTATGCAGAAGCAAATAATCCCTCATTTTCCTGATTTTACTACACAGCTTCTTCTATCTTTCCTTCTCCTTATTGTCTCTAATATTTTTCCCACTTCATGCTTTTAACCTCTTTTCCCTCACTGCAGCCTTCTGGGTTTGAAGAAGAGATTTTTTTAGAGTAGTTGAGAGGCTCTTCTGTGATAAATCTGTTGTGTTTGTCTTCATTTAACTTTTCCATTTACATGAGCCCCCTGCCTGCAGTGTCACAGGGCTCCATCATCACACTGAGGCCAATTTTGGTGGTTCCTCTGTATAACTGATGTTACAGTGTCAGATGTAGTGCTCTCTTCAGCCTGCACTCATTAAACAGGGAGTACCTTCCATACCATCTCTCACATCCAGAGAAGGAGGATAACTGAATAATCTGCTCATCCCACACTAGTGAAGCCTTCCAGATTTATGTGTTGGGTTTTAAAGGCTTTATATGAGAACTCCTGGGTGGATTTTTTCCTCTGTATGAAAATCTCTTTCAAATCCTTCAATTGCTAATGAATGTTATTTGCTTAGGCCATCGTTCCATGCTGTTTCCATTTTAGCTAGGTGCATTCCTCAGCATTAGTCCATGTATCTCTCCATGATAAAAGAACCTGCATTATATGAAATCCTGCCACTAAATCACATTGTTTGCATTTGAAAATTGATTCTATAAATCTTTCCTCACTGTGTGTCAGATGTCACTCACATCTTGCAAAAAATTAAGTAAACAAGCCCTCCCTGCTTACGGCAAGAACAAGGAAAATCAGTGACTACTCAGAATTCCTCTGGTTCAGCCTCTCCTTTAATTTCATCCCCACTGAGCAGTGGGTTGACAGTGGAAGTTCACAAAACAGGTGGACAGTATGTACTGCAAGCCTTTGTATGTGCCTGAGTCCTCTAGTCTTCGTTATTCCCACACAAAGCCAGATTCTCCCCCCTTGCAATTTCATGCCATCATAATTCTGCTGCTTTCACAGTGTGACCCATTTTATGGGAGAAGAGGATAAATAACTGTGTCAATTAGATTATATTAACCAAGGGAAAGGAACCAGAAATTTCAGGTGACCAAATGAGTCTATTCTTGATGATTAGGTTGCTAATATATATTATGGGATTTGAAGACAGCTTTATTTTATTTTATTTTGAATGCAGTGTACAGCAGTTCCCAGTATTGGATTTTTTGACTGGTAAATAAAACCAGGTAAAACAGTTTGTCAAAATGGACAGATTCAACATGAAAAAAAATAAGCCCTTCCTGACACAAGGACTGAAATTGAAACTCGAGGGACAGGAAGCAGACCCAGGGCACTAAGCTGTCTGTAATGAACTATGACATCTATATTTAATAAGTGCTCTATTTTTGTTATACATTGAAAGAAATTAAAGGAAAGACAGGTCTAAATTATCAAGACTTGATTTATACGCATTTTTTAAGTACTCAGTGAGAGATCACCCCAAGCCACGCTGTTCGTCCTGTTACTGAGTTGCAATAAATATTTCTATGGAATTATGATAAATAAAAGGAGTCTTAGCTTACACTACATAGCACTTCAATTTGCATATTTAACAGTATACAGTACATCTTGATCAGATTAACTTTGTGTCCTCGTTCTGACCGGGACAGGCTTATATTTTTCAGTAGCCAGGAGGGGCCATGGCTGGGACCCGGTGATTATTCTGTCAGCTCGTTTTCCAGGGATAGGGGAAGGAGTCTCTTCAGGGTGTCGGGGTGGTGTGGCAGTGGGAGCGGTTGGGTCTTGTCAGGCTCACAGTAAATGCTCTCTGCAGGTGAATCATTCCCCTCTCATACACTTTTGTTATTAAAATTTTTGCTCTTACTGTTCATTTTCTTATCACTGTTTCCAGTAAATTGTTCTTACCTCAACTTATGATCTTTGCCTTTTGTATCTCCAATTCTCTTCTCCAGCCCACCATAGGGAAGAGGGAGGGGAAGGAGGGAGGGAGTGGGGAATGATTTGGAGTGGCTCCAGTAGAAGCACTAAGCTGGAGAATACCATTCCTAAACTATAATGCTTTGCATTAAGTATTTTTCTTTTAAGTGTTTTGGTTTTATGGGGGGGTTATTGGTTGGTTGGGTTTTTTCCAATGATTTATTCTGTGAAATTAAAGATATATTCCTAGATTCAGTGTAAGAAACTGCATTTGAAAATTCTTGAAGGTTGAAGATGTTCACAGCTGAATAGGGGCCTTCTAGCTCAGGCTCATTGCCACCAAATTAGATCTCATGTTATCTTTGAAAATATACAGCATCTTTCAGTTTTGAAAAGCTTCTATACTTTTATGTTGATTGTAAAACCTGGACTACTGTATTTAGGAAATCCAACTTTTTCTCATTAACTACTTATAAAAATTCACAAAAGTCTTCATGCTAACAATTTTATAAATTGCACAATATGCCTGGCTTGCCTTAATGAAAACCTCATGTGCTTTTTCCCCTAGACTTCCAGTTCAGTAATGGCTGCATTTAACATCTCTTTTTCATCCATAAATGTATCCTTGTTGCGTGAGTATGAGCTGGCCTCATCTCTCATATAGAAATACAACTTCCATGCAAAACATGAGCTGTGACCTGACAGGGAGATAAACTGAATGCAAAGAGAATTCTGATGATTTTGATTTTCCATAAAACTTGTAGATCAAATCCAGCATGATTTTTCATAGTCCTGAATTTCAGACTCATCTTTTGCTTAAAAAAGGTTAAATTTATCTTCTTCTTCCCTTCTCTCCTCCGCCCCCATCTTCCCCTGCCCCTCCGCGTCGCCTGTTGTGTGTTTCAGCACCTGGCTCTTAAATGCAGTACATCAAACATCTTTTGAAGGGCTCAGAGATTAAAGATTGTAAGTTACAATCAGAACAGCTATAATGATGATCAGCTCTTAGTTCCTGCATAATGAATAGGAAAATGAGTTACAAAAGACTCAAAGCTTTAGCCAAGATTTGAAGATTGTGATTTTGGTTTAGAAAAAAAAAAGGAAACAACCTGTGGTCTATTTTTTGCACACTTGAGGTTCAGATGATTCAGGCTCAGGCTTTCAGGTTCTTGCTCACCATGGAACACTTCAGAGTTTTGTATTTTATTACCTGAGAGACGTTCAGACTTAAAGCCTTCTGTCAAGGCATAGTTATGTTTTCAAGTGACTGAAATGCATTAATTAGGCATTCAGTTAGGGTCTGGGGTGGGGGGGAAAGATGGCTCCTGTTTTTTCCGCGCTGTGAGTGATGGCTGATTCAGACACGTCAAGGGAGGTGGTTATTCTGAGGAATGATTGATGTGCGTCGGTCTCTGTGATTATCTGCACCTATATGCAAAAACATGTATTTTGCTTTAAATAGCAAAGGAGAGCCTGCATTGTCACAGGAAGCATGATTTTCATCAAATGATGCATCCGTGTGAGCTTTTAAAGTCATTTTTCTCTCAGAAAAGGGAGCATGCATTAGTTTTTTAATGTCATATAGCAGCCAAGAGATTCCTTCAGCAAGAACTTCAGTTGGTGGCAGTGCTATGGTGTCTTTCTTCTGATAAGGAAGGACTCAAGACAAGTAAGCTTGCACAAAATTTGAGTGTAGCTCTGCACATGGGCAGCAGCAGGTTGGTGTTTGCCAAAGACTTGCAGAAGAATCAGCATCCCTGGCTGGAGGGAGGATCCAGGACCAGTTCTGAGTTCAAAAGTGATCCTCAACATGGAGCCAAGTCCTGTCTGTAATGAAAGTAACCAGGGATCTGTTGTCATCTCTCACCAGTAAAAATGAGCACCCTTTGCTCTCTGAGTGTATATGTCTAAGCCACCTGAGAGTTTGATATCTTTTCCAGTGTTGGGACCTCTGTTTCTTACTTTGAACTACTTATGACTTGCATACTTGATCATTGGTAGCATAAAATGGCACTCTCTCTCTGCCCTCAGGAACTAAAATTATTCCAGAGCATTCTGGATATGCTCTGTTTACTGTGCTAGTAGCTATCTCAGCCCATATTTATTAAGGAAAAAATGCAGACTGAGTGTTTAATATGAAAAAGAATTTTCCACCTTTATGACTTGCCAGCTATTTGCTCATTATGTTTATTTCCAGCTAGAGCAGGAATGAAATTATGTGAGGAAATGATTTACCAACTTTTCTGTTAGCATCTTTATCACCTGCCAGCTTAGCAACAGCTCAGCAGTTCTGGGAGGAAAAATTATGTGGGTCCAAAGGCAACTTTATCTGATCATTGTTCCACCCAGTTTCACCTACAATTAGGAAAACAATTCTCTGCATAGTTTCCAAAGCATATTGCAATTTTGGTCAGATAAATGTAACCAGTTTACTGTGTACAAAGTTTTTAAAGTGTGAGCAGCGAGCTTCTTGTGGGTTCCTCCTCTGGGTTGTGTCCAGCCTTGTATATTTACACATCATGAACCAAAATAATCTTGGTCTTGCAAGGTGATTGTAAGCATGCACCTGAAGGGCAACTTTTATGTATTGTGCAGGGAGAGTTTCCACTTTGTTCCCTGCATTCCTGTACTAGAAGAGGATTTGCCATATCCTCAAGAAATTCCCTATTTCAGACCTTTCTCCATTGCTGAGCCCACTTTTCCATTCATGCATCCTAGTTTTTGTACATCTCAATGATGGTTAGCAGGAAGGTAAACATGAGAACACATCAATGGGATACCTAGAAGGACACCTCTGAAAAGTTTGGGCTCAGGTACATAATGAATCCATCTGCAAAAACTTGAAGTTACCTTGTTGTTCTGTTTGAACACTCTGTAAACAGCCTAAGGCAGTTTAATACTTTTCATACCTCTGCCTGTTTATGCTCATGTTTTCTGGTCTGATAGCCCCAGTCTTCACTGCATATAGTGAATATGATTCAGCCTCACTTCTGAGGTAAGTATGGAGGATACTTTAGTAAAAAACCAGAGGGTTTGTTTTGTTTTGTGGTTATTTTCAGATTCAAAATACCATATCAGTACTTGTAATCACCAGGTGCTACAAGTGTAGGTCAATGCCTAGGAAAGGCCTTGAAGGCATCACTCTCAGTTCTTTATCTTTTCTGTTGGCATTAAATAGTGTAGTAGGAGCCCATCATGGACCAGGCTCCCACTATGGAATTAGGGTATGTACAAGTGCAAACCTGACACCAAGTAACCACTTTCAGGGTGTGTGATTTTAGACACAGCCTGTATATCTTGGAAAATCACCTTAATGCATTAGAGGACCTGAGTCTTAACCCTTCTATGTCTCAGTTTTCCCACCTGTTCTGTATATGCCCTACCACTTCTTTCCTGTGTGTGAGGGAACAGCTTAGATTGTGGAGTCCTTAGTGCTCCATCTAAGAAAATCTTGCAGTGTGTCTGAAAGGACTACCTGCAGTAGTGTGGGCCATTCATGCTCTAATATTAAGCTTTTATCTTTCACAAAAAGGATACAAAAGAGGGAAAACCTGTTTCCCCTGCAGATCCTTTCTGTTTGCTAAAGGTGCATCAGCACCCACAGATCTGCGGGGTTTTGCACAGCAATAATCTTCATTGTGTTCAACTCCAGTTCTGTGCACAGCAACTTGTTGACTACTCCTGAATTAGTTTGACATTTCTAATGCACAATTTAAAACATTCAGGAATAAGGAGATCTTTGCTTTTCTTGTCTACCAATTAATTATTTCAGGAATAGTCATCCCCTATAGCTGGGAGGGAAAAAACATAACCGATCACAACTTGTGGTGCTGTATCGGTCGAGAATCCAAGGCAAGAATTGGTTTATTCTACCCCAAATGAAATCCTACTGTGACATGTCAGCACAATATTTACTTTGTGCTGATCGCATCCCAGGCTACCGAGCAGAGAGCAAGGAGCAAAGAAATCCCCATGCTGGTAATAACCCTCACTTGTCAATTAGATGGCATTAGCGGTGACTGCACAGTCGCACAATTCCGCTCTGGTCAGATTTTAGTTTAATTTTTAAACTTCACTTCCATCTCGTGGTCAAGTCAGGCATTGCATGCAAGAGGGATTGTTCGCTGCCTTGGCAGTTTTTTTAAGCCCTTATTTTTCAGGCCTTCTCATAAGGCAGCTACATGGTGTAACTGTATCTATTATAAATGCCTATCACTGGGTTTGGGTTTTTCCTTCTTTTGCTAGAGGTTTGAATGGGACTGTTTTAGAGTAAAGGTTGTCCCAGTGGGATACAGCACTTCTCAGCAAATCTGGTTTTTTGTTGTGTTGTTTTGTTCTGTGTCAGAGTTGTTAGTTTGTTGGTTGGTTGGTTTATGGGTTGGGGGGGTTTGTTTGTTTGTTTGTTTGTTTGCTTATTTTGGGGTTTGGTTTTGTTTTTTTTCCCAGATAAAATGAGGCAAACCATCACACAGCAGGGGAAGATCTTGTGGTGCAGCACAGCTAACCTATATTGATTCTTTCCCACTCAAGCAGCATTCACAATCTTTCTTATTTCCAGCTCCAAGACAGAAAGCCCTGCCCTCTTCATTAATGATACCATGGCTATTTGTAAGTTATTAATTGTTGTGATTGTAGCACTAATTTTTTTCCTGATTAATGACCTGTGCAAGGGAAGCCGCACAAGTGAGCTGCCATCAGAGAGAGGGAGGAGGAGAGAGATGGATGCCTTCTTAGGCAGTAGAAAGATATTGTACTAGTTCAACTATTAAATGAGATCTCCATTTTCAAACCATATCTCCATGAGTCGCCACTGTCCAATGTTTGTCTTCCTCCAGCACAGCTCTCCACTTCTTAAGGGACATCAGCCTTCTAAGGGTTTCTGAAGGCGGAGACAAACTCACTTTCACACACTTAAAAACATCTATCCCTGTTCTACAATAATTCATTCCTTAATTATGGGTTAAGAAATAATGCAATTTAAAAAGGGTTAAAAATTAAATAAATTTTGTGACTAGAGAGCCTTCATATTAAAGAACTACCTGCATGGCAGTCATGAAAAGCTACAAAGAGACATTTTTTTTTCCATTAAGAGATGAGTTAATGTCAGTGAGAATCCAATTTCTGCTGCCTTCCTGTTTGATTAAAATAAAAGTGTGCCTTTCCATACAGTAGGAGGGTGTAATCAGTAATTTGTGATGAAAGTTTAAAAAAGTTTACTTCTCATCAGAAGGCTTGGTAATGTAGGAAAAGATCAATTCATTTTCTGATGCTTTAATGATCCAGAAAATAAAATTTAATCAGATCAATTTATCTTTTCCATGAGCCCTAATCCTGCACCGTTAAAGCAAATGAATCTTGTTATTGACTTAAAGAGGTGCAAGTTAAAATGTAAATATGAAAGGATGCCGTATAAACAGATATTAAATTTGTGGACAACTCACACCAAGACAAGTCACGGTTGTAAACTTTTCTATTTTGACTTTTTTCTTTATTGGGAGTTTGCAAGTCATGGCCTGATAGCTCAGTTTATATCCTAGAAAATAAACTCTGTTAAGAGAAACAGTCTGTGTGAAGATGCCTATGTGCGTTTGTATTGAATTTGGATTTATCTCCTCATTGCAGTCTGTGACTTATCGTTCTTGCATCATCTGCATGTGGCTTCCGCAGTTCCTGTTCTATGTTTTCACTAGTCATGGTTTAAGTCCCTTTAGTCTTGCTTTTCACAAATTTGAGGTGATTGTCTATGTTATAAGAGGCCTTTTCTGAGAAAGGTCAGGCTTGTAGTAATAAGGTTCCAAAGAATGAACCACATACTCTGTTGCTTTTCTCTGTTAGTGTGGTAAAATGGACAAACTAAGAGGAAAGAATATTGCCCTTGGTTTTTCATGTTTTCATTTTGCCTTCTGATGTTTATGCTTTGCCTTCTGATGTTTACAGAACTTGGAGCCTGGTTCTCATGCCTTCTCATGTAAATAAAGAAACGTTTACATAGTTTCTCCTCTAGGAGGAGTTTCTTGAGTGATAGTGATGTTCACCAGTGAGATTGAAGAGGTGGCAACACCTTTAGCCAATCTCTTGTCCTCTGTACAGTTGCATATAAGTTGGAGTCAGAAAAATAAAAAAAATAGAGCATTCTGCCTGGCCTCTGAACTGTCCCTGCCTTGACCTTTCGTGTCCTATTGCGACAAAAGAACCTGAAAAGAGTTTCTGAAACTTATGATGAGTAGTGCAGAGGCCACAAGTAATCACTTTATCAGTACTATTTTGTGCATCATTTTGTCGTGATATTTTTAACAATACTTACAGAAGAAAACACTGTTCAACTTAATATACTCAGCTTTTGAATCTGGTAGGGCTCCTTCACCTTAAACTTAGAAGAAGGTTGCTCTAAGAATGAGCTTCAGTGCTCACATTATCATTTAATTATCCTGAAATAACAATTTTGTTACTAATTACATAATAACACCATCCACCCTTTGCTGCAATTAAATTTGCAGTGCCTGACTATTAGAAACTGTGTTGTCATAATAAGGGTAGTTTCCTTTATTTGCTTATGCTGAGTTGCAGAATCTATAATTATATGCACTGATCATCAGTTTTAGACTTGTTTGTATAATTATAAGTAATTGAACATGAAAGCAATTTAGAAATTACTATAAAGTACTCTGTCTATTGTGGAATTGGAATAATTAGTAGATTAGAGGGATGATCATCAGTTAAGAAAGAGCTTCATAATTTCATAGTAATTTGAATATAAATAAAAAAACACTTCACAAGTTCAGCAGCAGATTTCCTTGCTTACAATCAGGGATAGTCAGATTTTCAAAGCTACTCAGATATGTGCACATTCTGAATGATTTGGAGTTGGTCTCATGTGTTAATAAATTAGCACAGTAAATTCAGCCAGTTGTATTTTGCCCCCTAATATTTTATGGACTGTATTCATTGTTGTGAATATAGGCATTATTAATAGCATCATTAAACATATTGACAACACATTTTATTGCTAAACAAAAGAGAAGACTATTAAATATAAAATAAGCATATGTCATTTCTCAGGGTTCACTGTGCATAGAATAGAGCTTCTTAGTGATTGCAAACAAGCTTGCTGAGAAGCCGAGTGCAGAGGGAAACTGGGTGTAGAGGGAAACAACCATTCTTCACAGGTGTATCAAAAAATGCAGGTATGTGAGAGTACAAACACTTAAATGGTCTCAGAAGAGGCTGCTGGAATTGATTTTCTGTCTCCCAAGAGAACAAATCTGAACTCTGAACTTTGAGCAGGGCCAGAAGGATCGGCAGGGGCTTAGTTGAGTGTGTCAGAAGGCTGTGCTGGTGGATCTTGCACCCCACAGGGCTTCCACAGTGTAACCTCCAGGGCCCCACAGCTGCCAGCCACTGTGCTAATCCTGGCTGCAGAAAGGAATTTCACCCAGAGCTGACTTCACCTTCCCCACTGCTGAAGGCAGAAATGGAGGGAGGGGTGGTGTTCTCCGCTGAGCTGTGAAAGGCAGGCAGGAACTCTGCCAGTGCCACCCCAGGTGAGTTGTGTGAGTGTTCAGATGTTTTTATGCATCTCTTCACAAGGATTTTTGTCCCTTATGGTAGAGTGGTGATCAGCTCGTTTCTCCTGGTGAGTATCAGGGGAAAGAGACCTGCCTAGATTCTCTGGGCCCAGAAGGGAAAATAAGCTCAGCATTCAGGGACAGATCATCTTAGCTGTGGCTGACAGGTGTGGTACTTGGGTCTTCAGAGTGCTTCCCTACCAAAGGGTAGTGCTTGGAGCACTTTTGTCTCTCTCCCTCACAAAAACTCAAGTCAGCTGCTTATTCTGAGGATCTCACAAATGTCTCTGATCACAGGAGATGGTATCTGGCATCAGGTTACAAAACTAACTGAAAAAATGGTGGTTTCTGTAATTCCCACCTTCAGGAGGTAGTAACCGAGAACAAAGTAATTCACAGAATTTCTTGTTGTTCTCCCCCGAAAAGAAACCATCTTCTATAATCATATGTCAGCTTTATTTTGCTTATGTTTTATTTCTCTTATCTTAACATAAAAGCAATACATTTTTAAAAATAAGCAGATTTCCTCGGATCAATAGCATTTTCTACTGATGAACTGAAAGTTGAAAGGAGCAAAGTGAGCCAAACTCAACAAAACCCCTAGAACATGGGCAAGCATAGCACCACCACCTCAGCACATGAAAGGAAATTTGCTTGCAGTGCAGTCCATGGCTGTTCTTTGTCGATGCTGAGGTTTCAAGCCCAGAAATGTTATTGCCCAGCTCTGCGTGGTTTGGAAGTGTCCCTACGTGCTGGTGTTCCACACATACATAGATTTTGTAGCACTGACATCTGGTGGCAGGAGGCAACGTGAACTCGAGGTGGCAATCTGGCAAACAGGGCTCCAGTAGTCTGCACATGCTTTCATCCCTATTGTTTTCATGTATTTTCCAGTAAATGCTGCACTTGGTAAAACTAAATGATTGTCGAAGATTTGGGTCTTACTAATGCTGCTACAGTATAATATTAAGTAATAATCAAAAGCTGATGATAACAAAAATCAAATAGCAGCCGTTAAGTGGTAATTAAAGTTGAAGAGATGGAAAAACAAAAACATGAAGATGCAAATTCAAGGTATTCCTTTCATTTTGAGGAAAAAAAATTGTGTGGCCTAATAAAGTTATTAAACACTCACAATACAAGTTTTGGAAAGGCTGCAAAGGAGAAGTCTCTTCTCCCCTCTTGTTGGGGTACAAAAGTATTAAGCAGGTCATCATTTTTCTTTTCTATTTATGCTTTTCTCCTCCTCTTTTCTGCCACGTTGCCTCCAGGGAGTTTCAGGCTTACATCTGGCTGTGATCAGAGCACTCTGATGATTCCAATAGCAGTGCCAGAAGCAGGAGCTCAAAATCTTGAGACATGCCCCAAAAGACAATAAAACTTCCTGAGATATTTTAAAATTAAATTTGCAGTACTTTATACTTGTGTTCTGGAGTTTGAGATATAAGGGATCACATTTTCAGGATTATCCTTGTAATTCTTAGGGCCGAGGCTTTGTTTTGTGTACTTTCTTTTTTTCCCCTCAGTAAAATCTGATCCTTCTTCCATGAGCTCAGACTTCCAGAGAGCTTCCAACTCCTGGGAGAGTCACAGGAGAGCTGCAGCTTGGCTGCAGTAAGCATCTGTGGAACTGTAAGTCTCCACATACCCAAAGTCTGTCCCTATCTGTATCTCTGTATTTAACCAGACTTTGAATTCTCCTAGGAGACAGTCACATCCCTTGTGGTCCAAAGTAACAGTGACCGTTAACAGCATCTCTCTTTTCTTAAGCATATGCATTCAGATCATTTCTGTATAGTAATCGTTCTCAGAATAATGTTTTTTATTATTAGTCTTAATAAGCAACAGCTGAAATTCTCAGTTAACTCATCAGATTTTTATAAGGCAAAAGCTGTTTCCTGACACGGAGCAGTTGTAATTCTTTGTTATCTGCTAGGGGGCAACATCTGTTAAGTAATGTTATCCTGTTCTCTGTGATTAATGCCAAGATCTGTAACAGGAACACAGTGAAGAGGGTGCACATAATAATTACATAGAGAATTTCTGTGCTTGGAGGTGTTAAATAATAAATAACACTGAGATGCAAAGAAAACAAAAGAACAGCAATGGCCAGAGATCCTCATTACATTTAGATGAGAAACTCTAGCTTATAAGTTCATGTGACAAGTATTGCTCTGGTAGGTATAAGCACAGACAAGTATTTAACTTTCTCATGCAGGGTGTGAATGGCCCAAGCAGGTAAGTCACATTCTGCACAGATTTAGTTTCCACAGTGCAGGCTCTGCTGTGAACACAGCTGTGCTGCTGCTGCTGCTTGGTGAAGTCCAGTGACTAGCTCAGGCTTTTGCAGAAATTTAGTCTCTTTGCACTCTGTCTTGTAGTCATTTGAAGGCATAAAATAATGCACTGTAAATTATTCTAAGGATTTCAGTTCAACACCAGAAAACACTACAAGTAAAAAGGTGTATCAGATTAATTGACCAAGACAGAAGAGAGAAAGAGGATTTGTAGCCAGGTCTAACACAAGTATAGGTCTGATCACAAATTCAAGATCAAAGGAAATAAAAAAGACTGCAAGTCTCTTCACAATTCATAAACTTTATGCACAGTAGGATGCAACATATGCAGGTTAAGTAATGTACATCTTTTCAATGCTTATTAGCATCTTTTACCATTTTCTTATGCCAAGCCTATCCTGATGTTTGGGTGATGGTAGCAGTTGCTGTATTACATTCCTGCTCATGCTGAACTCCGGTGCACGTCACTCACGAGAAACTCGTAGATGAGAAGGTTTTTTGAAGTGGTTAGATAGTCAGATAGCACTGCTTCTATGTTATTTGGTTGTTGGTGAAATTCAGGGCAACATATTCATGTTTTTGTTCTAGGACAGGCCTACATGCTGGCAAGTGGTTAGTATACCCACTAGGGACATATATTTTGTGAGCAATAAACTGGATTTGCAAGAAAGAGAGAAATTCATCATGGAAACAATTCAACAGAGAAATGATGGGAATAATTCTGTTGATTTTTATTAAAAACCCCTGAATCTTTTTAAAACTAATATATAAGAGTGGGTGCATCCAGCAGAGTGAATTTGGTAAAACATAAAACAGGCACAGGCATAACCAAGTGAGTTCTTTTTCTTATCCAAGTAGTCCAATTGAATTCTGTACAAGATATACAGACCCTTGGGAGTATGATGAGTGGTTTAATTAGTTTTAAACCACCATATTTAATCAAGCACTGTGCATTTTCAAAAGGCTACATTCATTCCACTTCTAGGAAGACTTACAGATCTTTTTATCATTAGTAGTTTATGAGACTTTGGAGCTCTGTATTCAGTGTGAAGCAAATCTCCTTAATTGACATCACTATGCTGTAAAACGAAATGATTATCCTCAAAGTCAAACCTTAAACTTACACACAGGTTACAAGAAGGAAGAGCCATTAGACATTTCTAAGCTAAAATTTTAATTGGGATATCATTCATCTGCAAAGCACCAAGAGTTCATTCTATTTATCCCTGTGATAAGACACTCCAAAAGGCATACATGAGAGGACAGTGGACCAAAAAAAGAAAAGGAATATACCCATAATAATTAATTTCATTTGGCTGAACAAATTTTTCAATCAGAACTATTGTGGAACAACTGAAAGGTTTGGTTTGCATTTTTATAAACTTCACTCATGAAGCAAATATCAAAGCAAGATAATGACATCTTAACCTCTCACTGTACTAAATAAACTTTAATTAATTTAACTGAAGAAAAGAAAAAGAATGAAGGCTCTTGTTATGTCTTGTTTTCTGATTGGATACAAAGGAAAGAAATTACAGAAATTACAGCTTTATTAACTTAGTGTGGAAACATGCTTGCAAACAAAGAAGCTGGCTTGCACTGTGGTTTTATTTTTTTTGCTGTATTTAAGCAGGTTTGAGCTTTGCTGATGCTACAAAACAAGTGAGGCGAAGTCCAGTCCTTACTTGGCACAGACTCTGCTAGAAGCTCCCCACAAGATGCTGAGAGGATCAGGAGCAGGTTCTGTGCCCAAGATTAGGCTGCAGCTGTGTGAGGAAAGGTGGCCTATTGCTCTTTGCCAGCTTCCTTTGTTAGATGTGTACCTGTTCTCCAGCCCCTCTGTGCAGCATCCCTTGGAGTTTTCCAGTTGGGTCCTAGAAATAATCTCTTATATTGATACAATCTGGACTTGTCACATGTCTTAGTGCCACTGTTGTGCTGTTCAAGGATTCACAAAAATATGTTGGGCAGTTGAGGTCAGTTTTGATATTTTTCTGTGAAACTGTGTACTTTTTGAACAGTGTAGAGTTAATATTTAAAAAACTTCATTTTCATTTTTTACAAAAGGTTTGTATAGTGGATTTCAGAAACAGTCTTTCAGGGAAATTTCTCCCTGTTAAACAATGACTGCCATGAGGTTTTGAAGCATGGACTCTTACAGTCCTAATTTTTTTTCCCTGATATTTATTACGATTGTAAATGGAGAATTAGGTTTTAAGAGTCTGCACACTCTTAGAGAAAACAACAGGCAACTGTTTTTCTTTACCTGATAGATGGCACCACTGTGCCTAAGTGCTTTAGAATAATGTACAATTATGATCCTCCAGTCTTCATTAATTGCACTGGTAATATTACAATAAAACATAGAAGTTCTGGAGAACTGGAGCCTCTTTAAGTCTCCCTAGTGCAAGCACAGTCCTTCCTCTAAAATGTTTGCAATCTAAATAGACAAAATTGCCAAGGAGATGAAGGGAAGTGCTTGCTGAGAGAAAGGTAAAGTGACTTGCACAAAGTCACCCAATTAATTTATAAGACAGCTAAAAATGTACTTCTCTGTGTCCTTAGAACTTAGGTGGCAGTTTTTCTTGCTGGTGGCAGATTTAAGGTTTGCTGTCTCACAGTCCTTCTGATCTAGTCCCAGGATTTACAACATTGCAGTAAAATTTATAGCAAAATGGAAGGTATCAGATCTGAAAACTGCAGGAGTCATATATATGGGAAAGCTGTACTGGGTCACTTTTAGGTGCTTCTAAAATTGTATCAGTCAATCTTTTACCTTGCACATAAAATAGGATGAGTAATTCCCTGCAAAAACTCTTACACCACTCTGGGTTTTCACTCTGTATATGTGAAATATCCAATATACAATTTAGCCCGAGGGCAAAATGTTTTACTGACTTTTGTTAAAAGTAATACCAACTGGAAGCACCCCAAGTTCATGACCTCATGATGGACTAGTGAGAAGCTCTCCAGCAAAATGGTTTCTTTTTTCCTACCTGCAAGTGCTGATTCATCAGAATGACAATGATTACAATGTTCTTTGGAAAAAATTCAAAGCAGACAAGAAATTACAATGTTCTTTGGATAGAATTCAAAACAGAAAAGAAATCAAGTGAACTTTTGTTGAAAATCTCTCTTTGCCTGGTTTGTCAGCCTTCTGTGGTCTGCCTTTTAAAGGAGCTGAGTGTGTGGAGCACTGGCAGTGCTGATTCCCCAGCTCTCAGGCAGGCACATTCTCAGTGAGCATCTCTTGTTTAGGCAATGATTTATCCTCTTATCTGAAGGTGGGGATGAAGAGCACACAGGACAAGAATGGACCCCAGGCCCCCTGACTGGGAAAGAAGGGCATCACTTGCCTTAAACATGTGTCTGTAAACAAGGAGATACAGATGTGCACAGCAAAATTCTGGCCTACAATCCTTCTTTTTTTTTTTTTTTTCCCTGAATTGCCTGCATTCACTAATGCAAAACACCTTTTTAACAGAGGATTGGGTTTGAGAAATGGAATACTGCTTTTTGTCTTCTGTGGCACAACAAAAACATTCATGAGAAATCTCCACAAGTTGAAATTAGCTCTCCCTTCATGCCCCCTGGGCTCTGCTTAGTGATACATTTACACATTAGAAATGGGAAGAAATGATGCTCCAGTATTCTTCACTCAGATGCAGTTCTGCTAAGTGCTGGCTAGGGGAAGACTTTCACTGTGAAAGATGCTCCTCAGCAGGAAGATCTGGGCCTTGCTGTCAACCACAGAGCAATGCAGACTTCCAAAAAACCCAGTCTGCAGGACAGGGCCTAGATGTTTCTTGCTAGCTGCAGAAAGAGGCTTTCTTGAAATGCAGGCACTATGGAGAACAGATATAAAGAATTGTGTCCTCATGAGACTGTTTGAAGTGCTGACCAAAAGAACACAAAAGATTGCTGAGACCAAGGCTACAGCTTGCAGTGCTACAGAGATTTCAAGATTTAAAAAATCATGTTTTTGTTGTGGTGAGTTCTCCATCCACTGCTGGGGAGGTACTTTAATTTCTCTCTGTCTTAACTGGACAATCCACCCTATGCCTCTTTAAAGCACAGTGCAGAACCTGAAACCTTTTTGATGTGGTTTTCTTTATAGTCCCTTAATTTTATTTCTCTCTGAAAAAGATTTTTCTTTTCTTGATATGTTTTTCTTTCTCCAGGTACTGTGGTATGATAATTTTCTATTAACCAGTTTTGGCAACCACCTTGGACTATGCGCCACTTCTGCTGCTAAAAAAAGCCCAATTCTCTTTTATGAGAAACAAAGGGATCTTGTGGCAATAAGATCAGTACGGGAATTCATAAGGCTGAAGTTTTGCTGTTAGGAAGGAAGGTGATTCTTTGGGTTGACGTGGCTGCAGAATCAATCTCATTGAGTACAGAACTCTCAGTCATGAATGCTTATAGGAGGATGGAGGCTGGGAGCTGAGGCTATAAACTGATTCAGCCTTTGCCAAAAGACCCAAATAACTCACTACTTTTCCCTGACTTTTAAGTGTTCCTGAGGACTTCTCTAAAGGATTTGAGAGCCCATTTTCCTCTTGTGTCTGGATGTGCAAGTGCATGGCAAGGTCACCAGGCAAGAAACTTCTTCAAGACAGGACTTCAAAGCCAAAAGTCCTTACTGTATTTCTCTCTTAAAACAGAAATTTGGTACATCTCAAATTCTTGTTTTGTTTGATTTATCTGGTTGGCTGGTTATTTTAATTTGCATTGTCTCTTGTCCTTAGTAATTGTGACTTCTTTCTTTGGTTCTAGACTAGGATGTAACTTGGGAGAGTTTGTGCACGAGAAGCTTTGGTTTGTTCTATAGCAGCTACTGGTTCATCACACAGTTCTGCATCATGTGAAACCCCCATCAGAGGGAGGAATTTTTTTTCTATAAAAGCCTATGGAAATCCCTGCAGGGATGTTTCTAGAGCACCTTCTTGCACATCCTGTAGAGAGGTGACTTCTTTTCATTGACACTTTGGGAATTGTTCATATGTGTTGCCATTGAATTGTGACATATAAGCCATCAGCTCTGAAGCTGAATTTAGCTGACTGGCCTTTTTGTGTGTGTGTTCAATTTAGTTTTGGATTTTTTATTTGATTTCTTTGAATAAGCTTAAGAAACCAAAAGCAAAAAGGCTGCTAATTGCTGGGATACAGAAGAAAAGATGGTCTCATTCTATTGCAAAGGTAGCTTTGTGGACAAATTTATGGTGTCTGGGTACAGGTCAAGTTAGTCAGCTTTGACATTTTCCAAAGTGCTGTACTATTCCTGAGAGAGATCCTTGCTGTGATGAGTACAGTCCCACTGACACTGGAGCAATAAATGCTTTTTGACACAGTACTTCAAAAGAATTACAGCAGTAGTTTCTGGATTGTGCTCAGTCTGATTGCACATAGCCGATAAGGGAGATTGGATGGCTTTCAACGCCTAAACAAGGGTCCACAGAATCATAGAATTCTTTGGGTTGGACTTTTAAACCTTTTAAGTTCACCTAATCTAACCACCCTGCAGTGAGCAGGGACATCTTCAACTAGGTTAGGTCTTTCAGATTGTCATCGGTTCATAGAATCACAGAATGGTTGGGGTTGGAAGGCACCTTTGGAGATCATTTAATCCAGCCCCCTATGAAGGCAGGGTCACCTGAAACAGGTGGCACAGGAACACATCTAGTTGGGTTTGGAATGTCTCCAGAGGAGGAGACTCCACAACCTCCCTGGGCAGCTGTTCCAGTGCTCTGCCCTGCATGGTCAATGTAAAGTTCTTCCTTGTGTTGAAGTGAAACTTCATAAACATTTCAGTTTATGGCCATTGTTCCTCATCCAGTCGCTGGGCACCACTGAAAAGAGTCTGGCACTGTCCTCTTGGCACCTGCCTTTGAGGTATTTATATGCATTAATGAGATCCCCTCTCAGTCTTCTCTTCTCTGGACTAAAATCCCCAGCTCCTTCAGTCTCTCCTCATAAGAGAGATGCTCCAGACTCCAAATCATCTTTGTGTCCCTCCACTGGAACTTCTCCAGTAGCTCTTTGTCCCTCTTGTACTGAGGAGCCCAGAAGTGGACAGAGCACCTGAGATGTGACCTCACTAGCTGAGCAGAGAGGGAGGATCAGCTCCCTCAGTCTGCTGACCACACTTTTCCTGAGGGACCCCAGGATACCATTGGCCCTCCTGGCCACAATGGCACACTGTCAGCTCACAATCACCTTGGTCACCCACCAAGGCTCCCAGGTCTTTGGTGAATCCATGCTGACTATTCCAAATTACCTTCTTTTGTTTTGTACGCATGATGATGACCTTCAGAATGATCTGTTCCATCACCTTTTCAGGGGTGGAGGTGAGGCTGACTGAGTCCTCCTTCTTGTCCTTTTTGAAGATGGGAATGACACTGCATTTAAGGTTGCAAAAAGGCCTCTAAATTATGAAGTCCAGCCATTTAACTTGACACTTCAGGTCTACCACTAAACCCTGAATCTTTCCAGGGATGAGGTATCTACAACCTCTCTAGACAACCTGTTTGAGTGTTTCACCACCCTTTTCTTCCTTATATATAGTCTGAATCTACCCTTGTTTAGTTTAAAACCATTACTCCTTGTCCTATCACTACAGGCCCTACCGAAATGTCTGCCCCTATCTTTCTTATAAGTCCTTTTAGGTCTCCCCAAGGGCTTCTCTTTTCCAGGATGAACAAGCCCAGTTCTCTCTGCCTGTCTTTATAGGAGATGTGCTTGAGCCCTCTGATCATCTTTGTGGCCTCTGGGTTTGCTCCAGCAGGTCCAGGTTTTTCTTGTGTTGGGGACCCCAGGTCTGGATGTAGCACTGCAAGTCTCACCAGAGCAGAGTAGAGGGACAGAATCCTGTCCCTCAGCCTCTTGGTCATGCTGCTTTTGATGCAGCCCAGGGTGTTGTTTGATGCTTTCTGGGCTGTAAGCATATATTGCCAGTTCGTATCCAGTATTTTCGTTACCAGCACCCCTAAGTCATCTGCAGAGCTACTCTCAGTCCTTTCATCCCCCAGACTGTACTGACAGTGTGACTTCATGCAACTTAGAGTGTGACTGCACATGTCAAAGCTATATGGACCAAAGGAAAACATGGTAGAGCAGAACAAAAGAGGAACCTCATCTCCCCCTCTTCAGATCCCAAAATAGTATTCGTGTCCTTGAGGTAGTCCATAAACACGTAACAGGAAGTTATTTATAAAGTTGGTGCCTCCAACATGAATTGAATACTCTATATTGCATTTATCTTAGGTGAGCTGTTGGTATTGTGACAGGTTTTTGTTTTTACTGAGGAAAAAAATTGTGTGGGTTCTTTTAAGCATTACTTTTGAAGTGTACTAATGTCAAGGGGTTTTTTTCATTATCTCTTTGCAAGTACTGAGTCTGTGGTCTCTCACACATTAAATACGAGAATAAAAGCATTTCTCTGGAAAGTTAGAAAGCAAAGATGTATTAAAAACGCTGCAGTAAGAATTCAGTTTAGATCTTGGTTCTAAAAGATCAAACTTCTCATTTTCTACCTGGTAGTGTCAATTGCTAGTTCAGCTTCTTCCACCTAGTGTCTCAAGGCTTACTCTTTTTTAACATTTCTAGATCTTTTTCACAATCCACAGACCACAGTTGGATCAGAGTTTTGTAATGATTATTAATCTTTATAGTTTCCCACTTCTTCTTTGCTGATATGGTAAATTATTTGAAGTGGCAGTGTGGTTATTAATTTCAGAGATGAATCTTTCAGATGGCTCTTTGGTAGGATGATGAATAATGTCTGCTTGATGTTACCCTGACTATCGTGGCGATTACTTATGACCATTTAAGATAGTTTAGCACAGTTTAAGATGTACACACAATGGAAATAGCAAGTGTACTGGGAGATAGATTTTGCTCTAGGGAGTTGAATCCAACTGAGCAAAATGGTAGAGGAGCCTGCAGGCTTTTTTCAAAACCCCACCTGCATGCTTATGCTTCCCCCTCTGCATACAGATTTATAGGATCAGATGCAGGCTCTGGATATAATACTCTAATGTATTTGTCAAATCCACACCTGAAACTGGAGTTCAGATCTAGCCCTTTGGGTTTGTTTGTGACAACAAACTCAGCCAGTGCAACACTCAAATACATTTCCATTGGTTCTATATGTTCCAAAAGCAGGACACTTCCATGGACAGGCTGTCCCAAATCTCCCATTTATATGCTCAGATAACTATTTTTGTCCAAATAATGATTGGGTTTTGGCTTTTGGTAGCTTCTGTTCATGAGTTTGCTAGAAGGAGTAAAAAAATGTTTGCACATTTTTCATGAACAACCTAGATGTCCCCAAGTACTTTCTTTGTCTAAGAAGCTCAGAGTGGTTGAAGTGAGGCATCTTCTGCATATGTCTTCTGACAATCTTCTCAAATGTGTGGTTAAAAAAAAAATATTTCTGTGGTCTCTGTCAGTTCTTTAAAAAAACCTTAGAGAACAGTGATTTTGCTGTGCACCCACCTGATTCCTGCGAGCTCTGTGAAACACTGATCCTTTTAATGCCAGCAGCTCTTTGTTGGGTTGCTTAGGCCACAGTTCACAAGCAGTTCTCTCCAGGGGCATGAGATGTATGCAGGTACTGCATATTTTGGTTGCCACACTGAGCACAGAACCTAAAACCTGTATTGGAGTCTTACTTGTTTCTGTGGCTTCCTAAGCCCTCAGGAGAGAGCTTTCCCTAACACACAAGGCTGTGTGCTTTACAGACATGTACATTATGCAGCTCTTCTCCCCACTCTTGCCTAGAATAGAAGTTGCCCTATATGCAATGAGGGTGTGAGGGAAGACCCAGGCAACTACAAACCTGCTAGTCTAACCTCAGTTTCTGGAAGAACAATGGAGAAGATTGAACTGGGTTGTACTGAAAGGCATTTAAAGGCCAATGCAGTAATCAGACACAACATGAGTTCACAAAAGGAAAGTCTCATTTCACTAGTTTGATATGCTTCTACAATAAGGTCACCTGCCTGATGTGTGGAAGGAAAGTGGCAGATGTAGTTTTCTGAATTGTTGTAAGGCTTTTGATACCATCTCTTACAGCATCCTTCTGGAAAAGCTGCCCATCTCTGAGATGAGTGGGTACATGCTGAAGAACTGGCTGAACAGCAGGATGCAAAGGCTTTTGGTTAATGAGGCTACATCTGGCTGGTGACGGGTCACCAGCAGTGTTCCTCAGGATCAGTTCTAGGGCCAGAGCTGTTCAAAATACCTCTCAGTGATCTGGAGGCAGAAATTGAATGCCCCATTTGCAGGTTTGCTGATGATGTTAAACAGGGAGGTGCTGCTGACTCTCTTGACAGACAAGAGTCCTTGCAGAGAGAGAGCAGAGCATTGGGCAGTCATCAATGGGATGAAATTTAACAAGTCCAAATGCTGGATCTGGCTCCTGGGATGGAACATCATGGGCACAAGTGAACTGGGGGAGGAATGGCTGGAGAGCAGCCCTGTGGAAAGGGATCTGGGAGTGCTGGTCAGCAGCAGCTCCCTGTGAGCCATCGTGTGCCCTGGCAGCCCCAAGGGCAAACCTCACCCTGGGGTGCATGGAGCACAGCTCAACCAGCCAGCCAGGAGAGGGGATTGCCCCCTGCACCAGCCTCACCCTGAGCACTGTGTGCAGGTCTGGACCCACCTTTAGGAAGGTTGTGAAGATCCTTGAATGTACCAGAGGAGGGCAACAAAGGTGGTGACAGGGCTGGAAACAAGTCCTGTGAGGTCTTTGGGCTTGTCTTACTTGGAGAGAAGGAGGCTGAGGGGTGTCCTCCTTGTTCTCTGCAGCTTCCTGAGAAGGGGAAGTGGGGAGGGAGCTCTACTCCCTGGGATGCAGTGATAGGGTGTGTGGGAATGGCTCCAGGCTGCACCAAGGGAGATTTAGACTGGGCAGTAGGAAGCAATTCTTTACTGAGAGGGTTGTCAATCCCTGGAAAATGCTTCCCAGAGAGGTGGCCAGCTCCCAGCCTGTCAGTGTTTAAGAGGCATTTGGTCAGTGCCCTTAACAGCATGCTTTAACTTTTGGTCAACCCTGAAACAGTCAGGCAGTTGGACTATAGACGATTGTTTTAGGTCCCTTCTAACTGAAATAGTCTGTTCCATTCTATTTCTAGGAATAGCATAAAATTCTATTGTGTTTGACTTCAGGAGAGCTGTATTAGACAAAATGTAGGCCCTTCATGGTATTGTCTCTAGGCTGTATTGACCATTTCATTTTCCATTCTCACCTGTTACCATTGCCTTTTGAAGTAAATCATTTACACTGGGTTGGATTGTTTTATCCTAGATCCCATTTAAAACCTTTCTTCTTTAACATGCAGCAATTTCTAAAAATACACACACCTTGAAAGGATGTGAGAGATAAGGATGTGAAAGCCACCAGTGCTGTCATTTGAGATGCTTCAGATGACCACTACATTCATCTTCATGTTACTGTGTTGTGGTAATCCTGCTTAGCCATTCTCTCATTCATTCACTGCCTGGACAGCCCAAAATCCTGTGGAACTACTTGCCAGCTAAGGCGAGAAAGTTTAATATGGGGTTTTTGCACAGGCAGTTCCAAACCTTCAATGAGATAAAAACAAATTAATCTAGTCTATATTTAGATTCACTGTTAGGGTAATGTGTGGATTTTCTTGAAATTCCTCTCACTACAGAGCTTTTAAGAAATCCCAGAGTTTTTAAAGAAATTTGTTCAGTAGAGATTCCACACAAGTCAGTAGATCTACAGAGGGTTAAATTTGACTTCAGGTACTGGCCAGAATGCCTTGCAAAGTTATGGAGATACCCACGGAGTAATGAATTCTATCTGTGGCTTTTACTGCTTTTCTACCACTGCGTTTAGATTTGACTTTAAAGCCAAATCTCATCATGTTTGTTTCTTCCTCCTGTTTTTAATGAATGCCACATGCTTGGCCTTTGTGAGTCTACAGCCTGTCTTTTTATAGTGGTTGGCAGAGCTGTTGGTCACATTTGTTGCCCTTCTCTTAAAGGATACTGAGGACCAGCAATTTTCATTCTCCTGCTTTTGTTATAGCTCTGGCTACAACGTCCAGATTGATTGGGTGGGAGAGACTCATACCTTGTCAAGCCAAGCTTTTCTAACTGTATTTTTCGCCTAGTACAGCTGTCTGTGTATTAAAAAGGATGTTTAGCACATTATGGTTGAACTATGTACTTATTCTTCACATAGGCGCAGAGTTATTTTTCTTCTCCCAGAATTATGTGGCCTTTCAATATAAAGAGAGATACTACTCTCCTTATTTTTTAAAATGATGGGCTATTCATTAAGAAGAACGTAGGATGTGAGTCTGGAAACATGTTATCTGTCAATACTCCTTTGACTTTTAGCCTTAGCTTTCTCTGTGTCTTTAGCCAAACAATTTCACTATCCTACCTCAGTTGGCCTTATCTGTAAAAAAATAATTAGTTATCTCTGAATTTCAAAGGAGTGTTGTAAGGATTAATTTACTACATTTCCTGTTGAATGTTTTGGAAAATGATAGATGCTAAGAAAATATTGTTATTGTTTCTAAAGCATTTTTGTTTTGTGAATTTTCTCTGAAATACTTCATTTTTATGTTAGGAATATTTATATGGTGGACATTTTTTAAAAACAACATGCATTTAATTTGCCTCTGTGAAACCCTACGTAATATGAACTTTATTAATAAATTGCTCAATGTACTACAGGCAAAAGATTGAATTCAGAAACCCTCAGTATTTTACAGTCCCTTGAAATGCCTCATTATTTAGCAATACTTAATCAAATTAATCTGCAGTAAATCTCTCTGTGTCATTAAAATTCTTATAGGCCTTCACATTATTTCTAGGGACTTTGAAGTAGACAACATTTTGGATTTGTTGGGGTTCTGGCATTTTTTATGTGTTATACTGGGGAAAGAAAAAAATAGTTCGATAGACATGTTTCACAGAGATACAGCATTTAAAAATAAGTCTGTCTAGCAAAACTAGGATATAATGTATTGCTGTCTCTGTTTCACATTTACACTGTGCTTGACACAAGATAGCTTTGCCCATTTCCCACTTTGATAGGTCTTAAAGCTTTTTTACAATTTTGATGAAAAGAGATTTTTTCATATTTATCTCTGCCATGCAGAAACAAAAGTCAGTTGGTTTGGACACACTGTACTGAGTTCAGTGAACCTGGTGGAGCTGCACCAAGGATTGATGGCTACCCAAAATGTTCAGACTTTCTGTGTGCAGCACAACACCAGGACTTCATGGTTTCTCATTGAACTCCAGCTCCCCACATCATGTGAACATGCTAGAATCACAACTCTTTGATGAGGTTTATTTTTAAAGCACAGAAAGTAAAAAAATAGACCAAGCACACATAGCAAATCAAAGAACAGTTGCACAGAATGCTCTCCCATGTTTATTACTGGGTTTAAAATATTAAAATCTAAGATCTCGGGGTTTTTTTTACACTGCACATGATGAAACTAGCAAGAGAAAGCACCTGATTCTTCAGTAAATATCAATCCCCTTAATGAGAGTCCACCATCCATTTCTAAGCTGTTGTTACAAGCAACTAACCTGGGTCACAACCTAGATGAGGGAGACTGAAAAATTCAGCTGAGAGGAGAACTCTTTACTGGAGCAGACAAGCACAGCCAGTTCAAGATGAAACTGTGTGATGCTTTGTGCCAGCTTACCAAGGATGTTCATGAGATGACCATTAGGTGTTGCTTTCCTAAGCTGTTCAGCGAATACTCAGTATCATCAGTCCGCTTGACTTGCTGCTTCCCATTCAGCTGCTGCTATATAGAGGGTAACTGCTGTCTTTTTCACGAGACAGGTAAAAGATTTTAATCCAGATCTCCATTGGACGGACTTTACCCTGGTTTTAAGCTCCCCTTTTTCTCTTTATTGTAAAGGTTTCTGTTGAAAAATGAGGTATAAATTTAAACAAGTACTATATGTCCCTTCCAGAGGATAATAGTTTTAGGACAGTAAAATCAAAGAAATCAGTATATTCTGTCAGCTTTCTGCTTTATGCCTTTCAATAGATAGCAGTTTTCATTCAGATTAGAGTCCAATACCAAATCTATCCCCTCACTGAATATCCCCTGAGTTTGGGGACTCACACATTAAAATATTTAGCAACCGAAGTAGACTTCAACAGCATTTTCTTTTTTCTGTTTTTGTTGTGAATATTAATTTCCTGTAGGGTTCCCTGAATATGCTTTGCAGAGGATAAATGGAATAGGTAAGGAAAGGGCAGCTTGCTGAAGAGACAAGAGTGTCAGCATGGTCTCATACCCAAAGCACAAAGATTTTCAGAGAGAAAAAAAGATGGAGCAATCCCAAGAGATAGCCAGGCCCCTGCTTAATTGCTGTGTGCTGGGAGATCAGCCCACATTTCTGTCACTGTGTCCACAAACATCACCAGCTCAGAATAAGCAAAAAACTGACATAAATGGCAGGGCCGGGTATGGACCTGTCCTTCCAGTAGTACCTCTTTTTCCTGAGCTTATTTTCCCATGCATGGTATGAAACTATTAAAGAGCATCCAAAGGAAGGCAACAAGGAGGGTGAAGGGCCTTGAGGGGAAGCTGTATGAGGAGCAGCTGAGGCCACTTGGTCTGTTCAGCCTGGAAAAGTGGAGATTGAGGGGAGACTTCGTGAGGGGAAGAGGAGGGGCAGACACTCATGCCTTCCCTGTGCTGCCCAGTGACAGGATCCAAGGGAATGGCCTGGATTTGTGTCAGGAGAGATTTATGTTTGATATCAGGAGAAAAGTTCTTCCCCTAGAGGGTGGTTGGGCACTGGAACAGGCTCCCCAGGGAACGTGATCGCAGCACCAAGCCTGACAGGGTTGAAAAAACATTTGGACAATGCTCTCAGGCACATGGTGTGATTCTTGGGGTATGCTCTGCAGGGCCAGGAATTGAAGTTGATGATCATTGTGGATCCCGTCCACTCAGCATATTCTGTGATTCTGTGGTCACAGCTGTCAGCCACCCTGCAGCTCCTTCGTCAGAGAGAGTGACAGTACACAGTGATTGGGGAAGCACTTTGGAAAGCTGGAAGGTCTGTATTTTAAAGTGCTTCAGGCTGGGTTGGATCAGAAGGAAAATTTCAGAAGGACACATACCACAGACCTGAGGAGCTGTCCATTCCCACTGTGGGTCTGCACACCTCTGTCAATGCCTCTTTCATCAAGATTCTGATCTTTGGCTAGCTCTTTGCATACATTTTGGAAACATCAGTAATAGCCCTGACAATAAGGAGAATTACAAACAAGAGCTGTGCTATGCAGGGACTTGACTGCAGAAACAAGGCTGCTGGTAGCTATACATACTTGGTATGGAGCATGAGGGAAGGGAAATGCTAGGGAAAAAAGAAGTAACAAATACACAAATCTGTTACATTGCACTGTAAAATCAGTGAAGTGGTAAAAATGAAACATGCTACCTCATTACACAACTTAAATAGAAAGAAAACAAATAATAAGCAGAAATGTGATCAGGAAAGAAATATGACAGGCAATTTGTGAAAGAAGTTGAAAGCCATCTAGAAGCAGTTTATCAACTGAAGCAAGAAAGCATATCTGTTCCTGAGGATTTAGGGAGCCCTAAGGAATATGTCTAGCCACATGGACAGCATGCACCAGAAAGGGGGATCATTTTGTTGGGCCTCATCCTAGCACCACACCTGGCCATGCAGATGGGACATTCAAGCCATTAGGTGCAGAGTCTCTCATTATGCATCACTCATATGCACCACAGCAATGAATTAAATGATCCTTAAGTGTAGTCAGGAAAGACAAGGAACCATCTTGGGCTAAGTTTTAAATCAAGTGCAAATTCCATTGTTGATCCCACCATGACAAAGTCCAAGAGCTCACAGTGCTTCACTTATATTTATAAACAACACCATTCTAATTTTCTCTTCTGCATACTTTCCCAAACATTATGATGGAGCTGGTCTAACCCAAAATCTCATCTATAAATATTTGTATCAGATTCCTTTAAACTTTATGAAACTCTGAAATGTTCTCCTTTGACCCTTGGAGAAGACTTGTATTGGACCTGAATTTGAATTTAAAATTTTCCACTATTTTGTTACTATTGAAACTGTTGGCCCACCAAATCTGATAAGCATGCATTCATACATATCCTCCTCTTTACATTACTCTGTAACTCATAGAGTTTTTCTGTGACAGCAGGCCCTGGGAGAGAGAACACTGGGGCAGTTACAAGCTGCTACTTGCACAGAGATAGTAGTTCCTTGTCATCATTTGAGTTTGTTTATCTCCCCACCTCATATGATTTCCAGATGAGCTTAGCACACTTGGAATCCTCTAATTATGCTGCTACAGCCATGTGACTGCCTGGCTGAGTAATTCCCTGCAGAAGGAGACAAAACTGCATGTAACAAAAAGCTCAACAAACAGCATTCAAAATGTAAACGAGTCACAGTAGTATAAAATACCATGCCACTTTGCCTGAAATCTCCTACTGGCGCCACAGCTGTGTTGGAGGCTTGCTTTATGGTAGCAAGCTTAGTGATCTGTGGGGAACAGCATGGGTGGGAAGGGAAGGCTAGCTAGACCTTTGGCTTGTATCCTTGTAACCTTCCTCAGAGGTCTCAGTGAGGAGGCACGATTTCCTGCCTCATGGAGGTAAGAAGCAGTTGCCTTCTGCTCCACCAGGGAGCCCAAATGCATTCTGCAGTGGTGTATAGAATGAGAAACAGCAGCTGGCACCAAATATGCAGCAATCTGCTGAAGACCTTCTTGATTTGTAGGTAATATATGAGAGGAGGGGAAAGGGCAGATAAAACCCAATTGTTCCCATTTTACAAAAAGCCCTGTGCTGTTTTCAGAACGCTTAATTGCATTGATTGTTCCGACCTCTGTATCTTCCTTTCATGCGGGAGCTGGTCATTGAATTGCAACTTGTTTTTCGGCTGGCTGACAGTGGAGAAGGGGCTGTCTGGCACGGCAAGGCTGGATGCGTGTGTGTAGAGCGTGTGTTTTCAGAGCATGACTCTTAGGCAGGCTGTTTCTCAGCTGCCAAAAGCACAGCTGTTGCAGAGCAAGGGAGGGAGCCTGGCAGCAGCCTTGTAATCAGGTAGGCAAACGTGCAAACCATATGCTTATTCCTGCCTAATTTTATTGCTCAAAGTGGCAGTATTATTAGCAGGTAGTGTCTGGGTTCAGTAAGTCCTCTTTTCTGCTGGTGGCAGTCAGGTGATGGGTTGATGAGAGCAGCTGGGTGTGTTTGCCCAGAAGCCAGTATCTATGAATGAAGAGATCAATAGCTGCGCTAAAAATCACTGAGCCATCTGGGATTTACAGATAGAGGATTGACTTGCAAATCGTGCTGAAACTGAGATCTGCAGTAACTGCTGAATAGCAGCACAAGCAGTGGAGGTGGTATAGAAAGTTATCTAGAAGACCTGAAATGGCCTAGTGGTACTTTTCTCAGCCTTCAGTCACAAAGGAGCTCAGGAAAGGGTGAAAAAATGCTGAGGTGGGGGAAAATATGTTCTGCTGCTATTTTATTATTATTAACCCTGTTGTTGACATGTGATTTTGAAGGTACTGCAAGATGATAGAAAATGCAGCTGTATTTTACCAATACCTGATGGCTACCAAAATCAGGGTCTGTACATCTGCATGTAAACAAGATAAGCCTGTAACCAAGCAGGAGAGGAGGAGAAAAAGGGGGACATAAAAGGAAAGGCTTGTTCAGAAAAATGCCAAAGGATGCACTTTGAGCCAAAGGATGGACTTGGAAATGGAGTTTAGACTTTGAGCCAGTTTTATGCTTATTCTCTGCTCTGTGGTTGTGCAGAACTATGGCAGCTGCCAGGCTGCAAAGAGGAGCTAGGGACAAACAGAGACCTGAGTGTGGAAAGAAAATGTACAGAGACAACTTCTACTGTAGGTGAATCCACTCATGCATTCATAGCAAAGACCAGCCATTTCTCTAGTACCTTTCAGCATGGATTTTAAATATGGAATTGATTTTCCGTTGATTAGCAGGGATATTTGCCTGACTTATTTAGCACAAAGAAATTGAAGTATGGGAAGTGTCCTGTGGGCTTCTGGTTAGGCTGTTCTGAAACACAGTCAGGGAGAAAGAAGCTGCTTGCTGGCACGGGATACTGTGATTATAGACCAGTGTCACAGTTGGGTAAATAGATATGTTCATGGCATGGAGCATGGGTATTCTGCTTTGCCATCTTCTAAAGAGGACACAAACAGATGTTGAAACTCAGCCATCCATGGTGAAGCTAGACATCTGAAGACATCTAAGTAGGAAAATAGTAACATGTGGAGACTACAAAGGCTAAACAACTCTGCTGGTGTTGTAGAAGTTTGGGAAAGAACTGGAAATGCAAACCAAACCCCCAGCATTTTACCCACTAACTCATTCCAGTTAAGCAAAATAACAGCTTTTCTCTTTTTATTGTTTCGGTTTTTTATCTCGCAGGGCATGACCTTGACCTTAGGTTAGCCTAGATAGTTGCACTGTGCTGTGCTGTTCTGGTTTCTATTTAAGAAGTGGTTATAGTGTTTATTTTATGGTGTTGTTTGTCTAAACCTTACATCTAAGAGGGGAAGATTTTAGTGGTGGGTAATGTCATCTTTGCTATAAGTTTGTAAAATGTCGTACATGATTATTGGTCCTCTCTAACAGTGATATTGCTAACTGTGCTGCATGTTCAGAGCTTTGTCAGTGCTTACAGTATTTGCCAAATCTTTTTCCTGAGTTTATTTGTCAGTGGAGATATCCACAGTAAAAGGACTTCAGGTAAGTATAAGGCATCTTTCATATCTGTAGTTGCCACTGGAATCATACAACAGATACAGTATTGTGACTTTAGCTAGCAGTGATCTAACTCCACTGCCCTTGCTGATGTGTTAGCAGAGCTACACTTCCTGCACTGGCCTTCCTAAGCAGCAGAGCTGGGTCTTTGTAGCTCATTTCTGTTATTGAGACTGCAGCCCTACTTCTTCTGCTCCCAAAATACAGACCCATGGCCAGTTGAAATTAAGAAGCAGTTTATCTTGTCTTGGGGTGCAGCTACAGGAGAATGTCCTTCTCCTTTGATCTAGACCACTGAATATCATCTCTCTGCAGGGCAATCTCCCCAGGTAGACACTAAAAGGTTATAGTCATCATTTCTGTAATGCCATTGCTCCATGATATTATAGGGGACATCTGTGTAGTCAAATACATTCACAGCTATGAAGAAAGCTCATTAGATAGTCCTGTATCACAGCATATCACTACAGTATCTTTCAAAGATATTGAAGAAAAAAAAATTCAGATGTCTTCTTACAAGGTCTTTCTCTGTGCTCTGCAATCTCAGGAGATCAGAAGTTGAATGAACTAAAACTTTTTTCAGCGTCTTCACTTATTTCTATGCATTACCTCTATGAGGGCAGTAAGAGTGAGGATTAGATAGACAGGAGAGCATAGACCTATTAATTTTCATAAGAGGTGGTCAGCCGTACCGAGGATCAGATTTTTAATCTCTGAAGGAGTCATCATGCTTTATTGGACAAACAATCTGCAAATGAGAACTTTTCTGAGGAAACTCTATGTGATGGGTAACAAAGAAAGAAAATGGTCCAACACAATCTCTCATATGCTGATTAGGAGAAAAATTCTAGCTCAACAGTGAAGTTAGGATTTGATTTATCAAACTGAGAAACAGTCTCAAACTTTGTTATTTTTGCCTTGATTTTCAAGCAATAGACTCCAGTAGGTATGAGAGTAAAGTCCAGATGCCTCAAACTTTCTAAGCCTACCACTCTCAGACAGTAGAACAGAAGGTGTCTGGCATTTTTAAGAGCCTATCAAGCTGATAAAGGATCAAATGTGTCTGTTAGAAATTCTGTGGTTTATTAATCTGAGAGGATAAAACTAGCAAAAAAAAAAAACAACCAAAACTCAGAACAAACAAAACCAAATAAAACCCAATCAAACAAAAAACCCAAATCAAAGAAAGCAAAACCCCAAACCTGACAAACAAAAAACCCACAAACAAACCCAAAAGACAACCAAAAAATCCCATCACAAACAAACCCAAAACACAAACAAACAAATAAACCAAAACTAACTCAGAAAAATCTTCAGAAGGTTGTATTTTTTAAATACAATTACATGGGGACATGAGGAATCCACTTACAAGTGAAGTGCAGAGCAAACTGAAGCTGCAGCTATAACTTTGACCACCATTGCCATATTTCTGTCTCTAAGTTGGCAGTCTTAGTCTTGGTCTGATAGACCCGTATAAAATGCCTGTAAGAAATGGTAAAATGTACTTGATTTTCTAGTTCTAGTTCTCTTAACCAGTCAGAACTGCATAGGTTCACAGTGTAGGCAAACTAAGAAAATGCTGGAAACTTTTGAAAGTGTAGCTGTAGTGAAAAAACTGTTTTCAGAAAGAGAGCATTGTTTAGAGAGTCAAGTGTTGTTTAAGAGTGGTTTCCTCTTCCTCATGACAGATCTAAGAACAAGAAAGGAAGCCCCCACTATGGAGTAAACAATATTCTTGCTTGAAAATAGTATGTCACAATTTGAGTTGTTTCAGAGCACTGAAATAGAAAAAAAGTCTAATGTGATTGCTCAGAATTTACTCACTACCAAAATAAATTGTAGCATTATTCTCAAATTTTCATGTCATTTTTTCGAAGTTTAGTTTTATAGGGATCTTGAATTTGAGTTAGACAACTTTTTTCAAAATTGTTTTCCAATTTACCAAAATTCAACTTTGAACATACCAATGCTACTTAGTATCAGAGGATAATTTAGATCAGAAGAGGTTTCAGGATGTCAGAGTGATCAGTTCAGTGCTATAATGTTAAAATGGTCCTTCGTCCTGTAGCAGTTCAGTGTAAGAGTAGGCAAAACCTTGAAAGATTCATATTATGAGTCTTTTAAGCTGTAGGAGAGACTTGGGAGAGTCCATGTGAGTAAGAACTTTATGTAAAAGCTTTGGGTCTCTGG
The DNA here is from genome assembly GCA_013400435.1 of Pycnonotus jocosus. NCBI lineage: Eukaryota > Metazoa > Chordata > Aves > Passeriformes > Pycnonotidae > Pycnonotus > Pycnonotus jocosus. The sequence continues at coordinate 284,975 of VWYP01030901.1, read as the reverse complement.
TTTGGGGTAGTTTTGGGTTTTTTTAACTTATGCAATGGAAAACTCAGTTTTGCTGAGCACAGAGAGGCCAGGCATTCCTGAAAACAACCCCCCAGATACTGCTCCTTTTCCAGATGTGATGGTAGTCTGGGCTTCAAGCCCACCACATTCTTCCTGTGGTGTGTTTTGCCCTCAGGTGTGACTCTTCAGATGTGAACCTAACCCAAAATGTTTTGTCTTTTTCATTTTGTCAATTTATATACATTTAGAAATGTATTGGGAAAACACTTAAAAAGCAAAAACACTTCAATATCCTACTGGGAAATCATGATCAGGAGAATCCCTCTGAGTGTGCATGGATTTGATATCAAGTCAGAGCCTTTTCAAGAATGTTTTTGGAGTCAGCGCAATTACACAAAAGATGAATCTGCCTCCCTTTGCACCTTTCCCCCCTTTTGCTTAATGTGATGCAGTGAACTTAAACTTGAAACTTGTAGAGCACCATTTTCACTGATGGGAATATCTGCTGATTAGTCAGGCTGCAGTACTTAGCATTAAATCTTGCTTACTATAATTGACTGTTATGTCATACTAATGAGATTTCTTTCAGTTTTACTGCCTGCGTGCTGCTGATCTAGACAGCTAAGAATCTTGTATTATTTTATGTTCACCTATGCCTTACTGACTTTTTTGCTTTTTTTTCCCAGTGGAAGGCAGAGGGAACAGTAGATTACTTCTCTGCTAAGTGTTTTGTCTCTATCTGAAACAAGTGAATAAGTGTGTGTTTAAGCATATGGGGCTTCTGAGCCATCTTTATTTTAATTTTAAAAAACTAAACAGAACCTGAAAGTAGTATTGTATCTTTGTTAAATATCCAAAATAAAATGTTACTGAGAATAAGGATGGGAAGTGGAGAGGCAAAGGATCACATTTTTAAGGAAGGAATTAAATAAAGGAGCAATGGCTTTTCTCCTTTAATTTCTGCAACTCTAAGCAGTTACAGAGTAGAGTGAAAAGATCTAAATGATTTAACTAGCCAAATGTACTTTTTCTATTTCCCAAAGGCAAAGCAAATCTACTCATTGGAGACCTGACCCAGATGAGAGTTATCTCTCCTGGGGAAAACTTTGGGTCTTGAAATGAGCATTGAAAGAAAGTTGGTGGGATCATTAGCATTGAGAAGCTAGTCCACTCTGCTGCTGTGCCCAAGCTGTGACCACACATCCTTTAAATTTACCTTTTTTTGCTCTAGTTCTTCATGGACATAGTACAACTGCTTATACTGTATAACCAGTACAAGCTGGTTGGAGGGTCTGGAGAGTGTGGTGAGCTGAGCATATGTGGAGCAGCTGAGGGATCTAGGGGTGTTTAGCCTCAAGAAAAGAAGACTCAGAGCAGACTTTATCACTCTCTACAACTGCCTGAAAGGAGGGTGTAGCCAGGTGGGGGTCAGTCTCTTCTCCCAGGCAGCCTGCAGCTGGACAAGATGGCCTCACATTATGCCAGGGGAGGTTTAGGTTGGACATCAGGAAGAGTTTCTTCACTAAAATGATGGTAATGCATTGAAACAGACTGCCCAGGGAGGTGGTGGAGTCACCATCCCTGTAAGTGTTCAAGAAATGACTGGACATGACACTAAATGCTATGGATTAGCTGGCATGGTGTTGTTCCGTCAAAGGTTGGACTTGGATCTTGGAGGTCTTTTTGAACTTTAATGCTTCTGTGATTCAGTGTTCACCTCACATGGAGGAGACGACCCAGGTATATTTCATCTGCACAGGATGTGAAGCAAGTGTAGTTCTTTGAGGGGAGAGACAGATTTAGCATTCAGGTGACTGTTATTTATTACTCCTATTTGTGAGTCACATCACAAGTGAGAGTAAAGAGTTTAGCCATGTTGAACTTGATAAACTTATGCTATCTTACATTAGCAGTGTACTGAGCTAATTAGTGTGGTGTTCTGCATATTTGTCACAGTGAGAAAGAAGCTTTGACCCATTCACAAGCCATGGAGATGCAGTAGCTCCAAGGCTTGAGCATACAGTCATGAGCAGCAGGAGTGACTAACCTCCTCTTAAGAATCCTCCTTTAGGCTGGAGGTGATGGGTTTTCCTCCTTCTGCCAAACCATAAGCCATCTGCAGAGATAAGTAATCCTTATCTGTTATTTACAGATGCCTTAAACAGCAGAAGCAAGTAGAAGCATTTAGTCTGGATGCCATGGTGTTGAACAGTGATTTGTTGGGATTTTTGCTCAAAGAAAAAGGGAATTAACAAAATTAACCCAGCACCACCAATCTAGAGTGGCCACTAAAAGTGGTCTTGGGAGGCTGGCAGGCTGAAGAGGGTGAGGGGAAAACATCTGATAAAAAAATCGAATCAGCAGTGGCTAAACACAGACATTTCTTGCAGGGACCAATGCAAAATAAAGAAACCATGGTTGAGTCTCTGATGGCCTTCATTGTAGGCACCAATGCTGATTACCAAGTCCACAGACTGACCCAAACTGTACAAAGAGATGGACTGCAAATCAGAAGCTGCAAATTCATGTTTAAATGGGACACAGTCTGTGCTGGATGCCACGCTCTCTCATTGTTAGATCAGGATTGTGTCCGTCCACAGTGTAGGTTACCCAGTAATTTTTTATAGCAGTGATTAATTGGAAATCAGCCCTGCTTGTGTTCATCCTTTGTTTCTGATGCATAACTTCTCAGAAGAACAGAGTTGGATTTTTTTGCAGCCATTCAAATTGACCTGTTGTTTTCAGCCTTTGAGACTTCTGAGTCATTTTGGAATGGTTTTGACTTGTTTTGTGCCTGAGTTTTCTTGCTTACAAGCTGGTTTTCCCTGAAGAAGTGCTGTTACAATTGCTGCACTTGCAACCCTGCTTTTGTCACATGTGTTACTGTGTCTGCAGGAGTCATTCTCTGCTGTTTCTCTGCTCTCTGCTGTGAAGTCCATGCTATCATTTCAGAAATTGTATTTAAAGATGGATTTAAAATTGGTGGTGTTTAGGCTTTCGTTTCCCAGCAATTGTGCTTTTGTTTGTTTGCTAATGTGGCTGGCTGGACGCATTTTAAAGGGGACTGCCTTTTAGAAAATTCTCACCTCGTGCTTTTGAAAGTCTTCAGTGCATATTAAGCTAGGCCCATGTAGTCACTAGTCATATTTGAAAATATGAACTTTCAGATTGGCCTTTTTTATTTGGTTGAGGTTATTTTTAAATCTTCTTTCTTTGAGACCTCAAGGGAGAGACAAATTAATCATCATCTGGTGACAGTCCATTAGGGAAACAAAATTCTTTTTGAAGTCTCTATGCAATTATTACAAGGAAACTTTCACTGTGTCATAACCTCAGAGATTGAATGTGATAAGACAATGAAAAACAATACCCATTTCAAGAATGCCACAAAATATTAAATTTGTTCTGTGAACTAGTTTGTGATATACTGTATCATCCTTACAAGAGAGGCAAATGATCTAGAATGGAGTACTGTGTTGGGTGTGTGTCTGTTTCTTGGGCCAGCTTTGTGTATTGTGTGAATGTCCATATTTGCATAAGGACATACTCTCAGTGCCTTCCTTGCCTCTCAGCATCTGTAGGTTGTAATTGGCAAAGCACTGGGGTAGATAACTTGTGCCAACTTATCTTGGAAACTGAAACAGTAGCTCAGGGAAGTGGGATACCAGGTTTGGCACTGAAGGTTGGCATAGATGTAGTGAGTGTGGCTGATGCTCAGCGAGTTTGAAGGGAGGGGACAGGTTGCTGCTGGCTTGCTTTCATCTCATTCCCTCTAAGCAGGTAGTAGCATACCTTAAGGCCATCTCCAAAGCAGAGTGTTGACATGCCATTACTCAGGCTTGTTTAGGGCCAGGAAGACACCACAAGCACTACATCTATGAATGCATGCCCTAGCTGCTTCCTGTGCTGGCTTGACTTTTCCTGAGACTGAGAGAATATATGTTCTCTGTGCAACAGGCTTGTCATTTGGAGTTCCAAAGTAGAATGCATTCCCTACATCTGAATGAGATGGCTCTTCCCTTGGTGAGGGCCCTTGCGCCATCCAAGAGAATGGAAACTGAGAGAATGCATGTAAGCAGTTGCTTTTTTATCAAAGCTGCAGTGATTTTCTGAAAGCAGTAAGCATATCCTTCAACATGTGTCCCAGCAATGCAGATTTCTGCCACTTGTCATGAAATGCCCAATGGCCAGCAGGACAAGGAACCAGGCACCAGTTGAAACTTAAAAGGAATATTTTTCTTGGCTTTATTGGGCAGAATCTAGAAGTCTACATTCACTACATGAAACTGAAATTGCATTCTGGAAACATTTGATTGAATTCAGACCTGGGCACCCTTGAGATGATAATGAACCACAAAAGCTCAAGGTACTAGATTATGATGCCAGCTCTTATGGTAGGCATCAATTTATCAATTGCTTTGATGCAAATGAGTATCTCATATCAAGCTAAAAGTGTGTTTCTGCAGCAAATCAAAGCTAAGCAGTAAGATTTATATATAGATAGATAAATCGTAGCTGTGCTTAGTAGTGCTTCCCTCGCCATTTTTCACAGGGACAGTAAATCTTTGCTAGTAAGAAGCTTTTTAAAAAGAGACAAAAAAGCTTAGGAACATATTGACTATTTAGTGTTCAAAGAGAAAAGTGGTTGCTGACAGGAGTCCTGTCTTACTTAAGCCACATCTGAACATTACCTAGAGTAAGAGAGTGGCAATTGCACTGCTAGATTGCGTGTGCTATACCACCAAGTGTGCTTTTTGGGTGGGTAGGTGAGATTCTGCATGCAGGAAGAGATATGTTTTGAGCCTGACTGGGGCTTCAGGTCTCATGTGGTGAGGAAAAAGTGTACCCCAAAAGGAAAAGAGACACTGGCACTGCAGAGAGGAATGCTGCTAGGAAGTCGTGCAGGACTCAGGCATACACTGCTTACCCTGGTATTCTTTCTGCTTGTCTTTTAAATGAAAGTACTGCTTTATAGTTTCTAATGCACCCCACCAAATAATACATTCCCTGTGAAATGTAATGGGAAGTTACTGCTGTAATTAACTCACTGATTGTTTAAAACAATTGCTAATTGTACGTGTTGGAAAGCTGGGAGGATCTCACTGTCACTAATGGGACTGCATAATTACAGATTTTTCTTTTCATACTTCTTTCTCTAAAATATGTTTTCTTTGCAGTAGCTTTTATTTTTGGCCACCTAACTTTCAGTTCCTGTGACTGACAGATGTAGGCTAGCAATCAGCCCCAGGGCAGGAAAAAAGATGGAGATAGTTCAGACCTCAATAATTCAGTCCCCTCAGGGACACTCTAGATAAACAAAGTATTCATTCTTATATGTAATGCATGTATGCTACTGTAAACATGTGAAAAACAAAGATCTGTGCAATAGCAAAGAAGTCTGTATACCACTGGAATCTTTGCGAGGCTTCTATGTGCCAGAATATGGCTCAGTAGTTCTTTTTTTAGAAGAGGAAACAAAAAAGGAAAACAAATAGCTTGGAAAGCCACCTCTGAGATGCTGCTTCTTCGTCTTGGCATAAGAGCCTGTACACAACCCACACACATTCGATATTTCTTTTCAATGGGCAGTGCGGTTGCTAGCTTTTACCACAAATCCTGAGGAAGCTGAAAAATGCCAGCTCCTTCCTGTTTTTCTACTCACAGCCAGTTAACAGAGCATCTGCATGGCACAATGTGCTGGCGCAGTGCTTCTTCCAGATAATGTGTCATCCTCCATGCATCCTTTTGCAGCAATGCATTGCTCTCTGTGGATATATCTCTTCTGAAGCAAAAGCCAGTCCCAGGCCTAGGTGTCGTAGTAACTAACTTGCAGCCACTTCTTGCCAAGATATTGGGAGATTTTTAAGTGAATGTGTCTACAAGGATTGACTGGAGCCATCTTTAAAAGTAAGCTCTTCTCTTCTGATGTGTGTCTTGCAGCCCTGCTTCAGACATGCAGTCAATTTGGGCAAGACATTGCTATATCTCAGTTGCTTATGCACAGGATAAGTACATTTACATGTAATGGGACAGGAGCTCCTTCTGAGTCTTTCCTTTTTTAGTGACCAATTCTCGTATCTTTACAGAGGCTTGCAGAACTCAGTGTGGTACGATTACAAACTAGGATTTTCTTCTGGTGCTCTGTGTTTGTTTATGCAGTTTAGCTCTGCTTTAGGTATTGTTGTATCTGGGAAGATCTTGCTGTGTCAGTGATGCCCTAATAATCACCACTGTAATGGGCTCTTGCTACATAAGTACTGAATTCTGCTAGACTTACTAGTACTGAGTGTAGGTTTTCTTCACTCTGCATCCCTAAAACAATATCTAAACTAAAACATATAAGAAGCTTTTTTGCAATATAGACTGCAAGGAAATCATTCTCTTTGAAGAGAACTTCCCATAATGTGGCCAGAGAGGTTCTAAGTGTGTTTTTTCCTTTGAAAATTACATCTGTAGTCATGGGTTCACTTGCCTTATACTGAGCAATGCAAAAGATATTTTAAAGCAATATTTGCATGTATTTGCATTCAGTTTAACATGATGGGGGAGTTTAATTCTGCATTAATCTGCAAATTGACTTTATAGGAGTTTTTATAGCCTTACGGGGGAAGGTAAAGCTGCTGAAGAGTTGACACAGATTCAGTGGGATGTTCTTCCCATAAGACAAAGCCAAAATGAAATTTCAGTGTATACAGGAGGAGAATTATCAAACAGAAACTGCTCTGGGGCTTCTGTTTTAGGAAAGGCCTTGAAGTATTGTGGTACATTTAAAAAAAAAACCCCACAACATTTTTGAGAAATGAAGGGTGCCTGGCTTGTTTGTCTGCTTTTCATAGTGAATGGACTCACAATGTAGCCTCAGAGATATAGATGTTCTGGAACATTGAGGCTGAGAATGCAGCTGCAGGTGAGGCCTGTTTGGCACAGGAGAAATATTATTTGGTTACATTTTTTCCATGAAGAAAAGGGGGCAAAGGGGAAGGCTGTGGAATCTTTATACAATACCCTATGGCCAGAATCTGATAGCATTAGGTTTTTGCCAAGAAAGTGCATTCTCCAAAGATGCCCATTTTCACTTGGTTGAGTACATATATATATAAGGCCAAATTTGTTGAATGCTTATTTAAATAGCTCTTTATCTGTTTAGTGGGTTGGAAGTACTCCTTGCATTTCAATTCTGGTATCAAGGACTCCCTTTAAAAAGTCTTAAGAAGCAATGAAGATTCATTTTCTTAGTTTGAATCTGTATCTAGCCTTAAATACCCTAAGTGTTTGTTTCAATCCAGCTCTGAGAAGAAAAAGGCAGGGGAAGGTATGACTAAATTCTAAAACCTTCAGACCATATACCAACATTAGAATTCTTTATTTGGATCAAAAATCAGTGCTAATGAACAGAAATTAAGATTTTAATGCTCTGCTCTGAGAAGCTATCCGGAGTAGAATGACAGAAAATAGTAATTTTAATTGTTAATGGGGAAGGTAGCACAGGAAATTATTTTTGCAAAATTACATTGATCAGGACTGTAATTAAAAGGCATCTTAAAGAAATGAAGAGAAGCTCAGCATAGATTTAGATTTTAAAGCAAGCTGGATTTAGAATGCTCCAGATGTTTTGCTTAGAACAAGCTTCATTGACCTGGAATATCAAAGTGTGCCAGCGTACTCACTGGAGCATTGTTAATGCCTCTGGCTGGGTTTGTTTCAGGATCCTTGGTTTGAACTTCAGTGTATTTAATTTTGTGAGCACAGTAAACTACAGAGAATGATTAATCTACAGAGATTAAATCTATAAAGGTATACCAACCACCCAAACACAAAGCTTTGCATGGTGACATCTCCCTATTCTATTTTGGTTTTAACTAAGTCGTCCCAAGTGTGTAGATCCATTGTTTACTGGAAACCTATTTTTGCAAGGCTTGCATTATCAAAAATCTTTATCAACACAACTATGTTTGAAAAATGTTTTCACATTTTTGAAAGGCCTCTGTCTTATCTGACCTGTCATTCCAGGCACTTTTTATAGCCAAAGATANAAACCCCTCTGTAATCTTCATTAAAATGAAAGGTAGTCAACTACCCCTCCCCACAAGCAGTAGACCATTGGAAGGTATTACTTTGCAGAATGCTGGCACACAGTTTTAGACCTTAGAACTAAAAGACACTGATATTACAGTGTCTCTCATCTGAAACAATGCCATGCTTCTTGTCAACAGAGGTGAATGAGTCAGGCTTGCAGCACCTCCTGTGTCTACTGAGACATGGAAGAACCACCCTAAACTTTCCAAGTATCTATTATGCAGAGGCAAAGTGTGTTTTCTAAATTGCTTCTGTGATGCAGTTGAGACCTGTGTTCTGTATGTGAATAATCACCATCAATTTCAAAACATGTGAACAAAAAACAAAGGTTCTGGGCATTGTCCTTCACGTCTCAGGACTCTCAGGATCCTCAGGACCATGAGTCTTCTGTAGTATTTTCCTAAAAGCATTCTCTTGATAAGTGTCTCTGTATTATGTCATTTTGTCAAACTTAGCATGACACTGGACAGCTGTAAGCCTTTGGATATCTGGGGCTATGTACTGGAATCTCAATGTCTGTAAAATCATCCTAGTGTCACCATTACTGTGCAGCAAAAATGCTGTTATATGTTCAGAGTCAAATGTGCCAGGAAACAGAATGTAAAGACAATAGAGTTATTCAATCCATGGGCTTTTGACAATGAAAGAAAACTTCAGAAGAATAAGTAACAGTACATACAAGTTTAAGCGACAGTAAAGAATTTTCTTGGCTAATCTAGCACCTCAACTAGCTCCTATTTTTTTTCTCCTGAATCAAACTGCAATCCTTCCCACTTCCTTCGTTGTCCAAAATGCCTGCTTCTATCTGTTCTCAGAGGATGAGGAGAAGGCACAGAAGTAAATGAAGGAAAGAGATTACCTCCTGTACCATCCAAAGCTGGAATCCCTTTGTCTCTCCTTACAAAGCTGTACTTTTTTCTTCCTAGCCATGAAGACACTGCCTTCCACCTCCTCTCTCAGATGCCTCAATTTAATATTACTTGGTTGTACCTCAATAAGCACATTCCTGCCTTGGAGGCATTCACAGCTGCAGAAGTCCTAGTCCTAAACTCCACGCTTCAAACTTCATATAATTGTAATTACTTTAATTCTGGTACAATTGTCAAAATACAAAATCTAATTGTATGGACAGTGCAGCCTAGAATGGGGAGCTGATGATGGGTTAACCTCCCATTCACTCTCCTCCACACCATTAGTTTTGTACTAGTCCTTCGATGGACTTGAGGAAATTGACGTTTAAAAAGTTTGCGCAGTCCACTTATTCAACGTGATTATACTGCGGCAAATGCCGAATGTGGTCCCATTGCACAGACTCAAAGTAGAACATGCAGCAGGGTAACATTGCTTAGTAGTGTGCTAGATGAAGCACTGTAGTGCATGGAATTTAAAATCTGTGCTAAATCAGTGACAATGGACTATATCAGTATAACCCCACTGATGGGTGAGGTCACTGCAGTTTCTCTGGGGTCTCTGTGTATTAGCGCTCTGTATTTTGTCCTTATTTTATTTTTTTTCTCCTTCCAGGATCAACTTAATTTCCTAGATTCCTTCCCTCCTCCAGCTTCCTTACCCCTTTTTGTCCCTTAACTAAATCTCTGTTCACCAATACCTCTAATCTTGTCTCATGTATTTATTTACCATTCCCAAATGTAAAAAATAGAGGATTCATAATCAAAAAATTTCAGGAGAGGATATGAGCTACAAGTTGTGACCTGCAAACCCCAGTGCTGCTCTGACAGAGACCCAGTAGAAGAGGAGTGGTCCATTGTGTAAAGATAATGTTGCTTATAGCCCTTGCTAGCAAGCCAGAAGCTGACGCCATTCCTCGGTACTAACACGCCTTCTCTTTCTCGCCAGGGAGATTTGTGAGAGCAGAAGCAGACTCTTGAAAGATGCTGATGAACATGGTGGCTAGTAAAGGGCACCTTATGTTCTTTGCTTCTTTATATAGACTGCAGTTTTGCCCAACAGGCTCTGTGCAATTTCTAAATGCCCAGGCAGGAAGAACTGGCTCATAATTGAACATAGATTCAAATAAAGCTCCAGCACATAATTTCTGTAAAGCATTAGACAAAGAATGCCATCTTTCTCTTTGTCATATTTAAGTAATACTTTTACAGTTTTATCTACTTGAATTGTAACCTTTCAAAGCTGGGCTGTTTGAACAGTACCTTGTTTAAAGCCCTGCCTCATGCAAGTGGAGGTGCTTATTGCAGATAATTACTTATGAATAAGCCTTTGTCCCAAACAGCTTACAAGGGACCAAGCTCATTCCACAAAACCTGATGGAATAAATCAGATGACATTCATGTTCAATTGGTACTGACTTGACCTGAATTCAACCTGTCTGATACAAAGATGAAAATCTTTCCATATCATTATAAAGCCCCTTCAACCATTTATCATCTCTAATTGCTAGCTTCATTATCCCCTAGCTAAGCATCAAGCCAACTATTCATAATAGCTTTATAATAAGATGCTTCATTCTCTAGAACCCGTATTCTTTGTTTTCTCACCTTATCTCCCTTTTAAGTCCTGCTTTGGTCAGAAGAACAAGAAAAAGAGCAAAGCAAACATTCGTTCCCCATTAACAGTCCCTGCATTTCCACTTGAAGGCCAGATTGGCCTCACAGAATTCCTGTTCCTCTCCCACGTGCAGCTGCAGCTAGTACCCTGTATTGTCAGGGTTGGTAGCCTTTTCATTTCCCCCTCAGCATGTTTCTGTGCAGACATCAAAAGAGTGATGCCTCAGGCAGGTGGACCAGTCCTTTGTCGTTTAACACATTGTGTTTCCCAGGATAGCTGTCTTCTGGCAACCAACTTGTGGAGGTGACATTTCTTCAGATGGGGGTGGCTAGGAAGTCATGGAGGAACCTTTATCAGAAAGATTACAGGGCATAATTGCAAAATACACATAATTCTGGATTTCTTGAAACAGCTAGAAAAATGGCAACGTATGGCCGGGAAGAGGAAAAAAATAGTGCCCTGGTATGAAAAGCTTATTTGCAGCTTATAGTGCATGAGATCTCTCAAGAAGGAAAGCTACAGGTCCCTGAGGGAAGAAGGCCAAACAGCTTCTCTGGAGAAAACTGAAAAGCTGTGCATATTCCCATGAGCACAACTCACCAGCTTCTTACCAAAGGGCTGTAGCATGGTCACATCCCACTCAAATGTCTTATCTGAGTGGCTCAAAACTGTTGCCTGACAAGAAAGCTTGGAACTTGCAGTTGCAGAGTTGCTCACACACCCCTCAGACTGCCTTTGGTTGTTACCTCAAAGGTGTATGAGTCAGAGGAAGATACTACTGATTGAATGATTTAGAATCATAGAATAACTCTGGATGGGGCATCCAGAGCTCAAAGCAGATCTAGTTAGATCAAATTGCTTGGGGACTTACCCCTTCCAGCCTTGAAAATCAACAGAGATAGACAACTTTCCTGGCCAACTTGGTATTATGCTTGGCTATAAGTAATTAGTAGTCTCACCTTTAAACCTTATACTGTTGTTGGGAAGAGAAAATACTTTCTTTTGCAGAAACATGTGCTTCAGTGCAAGCATCACAAGAATGCAAACTGTGTTCTCTCATGGATATTTTCTTAGCATGCTCTTCAAGTGCTGCCTATGAACACTAAGTTCTTAGCTGTTCGTGGTGATGTAAGGAACATCGATGTGTTTGACCTCTTAGTATACATTTTGGTGATGTATTTCCAGCAATAACCCATAACATGATTGAAAATTCCCATCTGCTATTGGCCTCATGATGCACTAAGAGCTTTCCCAAAGTCTTGAACCAACAAAGTCTTGGAGCTGACTTTAGCTTTAAGCCCAGAGGATAACTGCTCTAGAGGAAACTTGAAGATCATTAGGACAAAAAGTCTGTTAAAATGTCAGAGTACATTGTATACTGCAGTCCTAAGCTCTGCTGGGGCCCCTTGGAATTTTTGTAATACAAAGTAATAAAAAAGATCTGCAGTGGGTTTTACCACTATTTTGTTGCATTCACTCCACTGTGAATGAAATGTGTGTTGTACTGCAGTCCTTCTAGTTCAGCTTTCAGTCACATTCTTCTCTGGTTTAAACCTCAGGGAAAGTGAAATCCTGCCCTTTGTGCTACCTATCTTCCCTGGAGACTTAGGTTTTGACAGATAGACATCATGGATCATACAGGTGAAGCAGCTGAATCTATAAAACCTCCAAAAATTAGCATATATTAGGAGTAAGTTTTTATTTCTTGTGACTAATTTACGCACATGATGGCTAAGATTGTGAAGAGTACTACAGGTTTGTTGTTATATATTATGGCAATGCATCACTGAAAAAGCTGAATTAGATTTTAGTTGTTATTATTTCCCACTTTTATAAAAGCCTCTAAGAAATTACTAAAATCTAGCCTAGATATTGAGGCTTTAACCAATGGGCAGACATAAAGAGCTTGGCAAAATTCACATTAAAATATGTTCCAGGATTTCAGCAAAAACTGATTATACAGCTATTTCTTCAGATCCTTTAGCACACCAGAGCTTCTTTGTGTTGATTGCTGTTCAAGGTTTAAAGAGGAAAACAATGCTTAATATGGCTTTTTGTCAGCTACACCTGTTGATGGTGGAGTATTGTTGGTGTTGTAAAGCCTGGTTGTGTTTGAGGATGGTAGGAGAATGATGATGTGGGACTGATGCAAAGCCAAACTTCTCCCTCCGTGGTTGTGCTTCACACTAGTCCACAGTGAAAGTACAAGCAGTGACTAATGGATAGGGGTCTGGTGATGAAAAATTACTGTCCCATAGTAAACAGAGGCTAAAAAGAGGAGAGTAAGAACCGGTTTTTTTCTACTTCTTTTTGGAGAAAATAAAAAGTTCCTCATGCAGGTTTCTGTACTGTTCAGAGGACCCCATGTTTATGCTGAAGCAGGAAAGACTGAAAAAGATGCTCATGATAATGATAGAAGCATCTTGCTTCACTAGCAGCTAGCAGCACTGCTAGCTCACTGGGTGATATGTATAGAAACTGTATGCTATTCCTAGGGATTTGTGTTGTCTTAATTTCTAATTTGAGAAAAATGTGAGCACTTATAGAGGTGAGGTGATTGACAGTGTGTGCTACTGTCAGGCCCAGTGGAGGCAGATGCTTATGAAAGCTTCCCCCTACAGCTTTGCCAGCATTCGTACCTTAATCAGCCTTTGCTGCTGCCTCAGTACTCACTTCCTGCACTGTTCATGTGTTATTGCAAAGTGCTTTTCAGTGGTGGGGAAGCCTCTGAAGGCTGGGAGGGTCTGTTGTTTCAAAGTCACCCTGGAAGTTTAGAGAGGTGTTGGAGGTGTTCACAGGCTTCCTGATCTTCTCTCTTTTCCTTCTCCTTCCCTTTATCTTTTTTCTCTTCTGGCTGAATGTTACTTCCCCTCGTCTCATGCTCCCACTTGATTCTGCCTGCTTGCCTGTTCATTTGTACCTCTGTTAGACCTCATGAACATTTAGCTTGTTCTCCCAGCTCAGCCTCTCATCCTTTGTCTGAGCTTGGTCAGAGTTTGACTTTACTGGGTCTGCTGTGTGGCTTTCCCCATTCCTCCATCCTCCAAAGGTTTTGCATTTTGTGGCTTTCTCAGATCGCTTTAAACACACTGGTACTGGAAATCACAGGAACCATAGTGTGCTGAAAAACTGAAATGAAGACCTGTTAGTTTTATGTGGCTGCCCCAGTGGCACACAGGAGATATGGCAAGTCCCAGGCCATTGACCTGGAAAGTTTGGGTAAGAGTCTGTATAACTGTGTTGCTGCAAATGAGCTCTTTGGGGCCACGTCTGTCAAACGTATTCTTCTTCATTTGCTGTTTCCTTTTCTATGTGAAAGTGTTCCCTAAATGGATGTGCTTCATGCACAGTCATATCCCTGACCTTCAAGTAAACTGTTCTGAACTGCAAGCAACAGACTTAATATGAGTCATTTATAAAGGCAAAAAATCCAGTCATCCCTATTATGTGCTGATTGTAACTTTGTCTGCTGTGGGCTGGTGCTCAGTAGCCAATAGAGAGTTTCTGAGATAATAACTATCCATTTAATTGCTTGGAAATAAATCTTTTGATCCGTCTAGCAATTTCAAGCCACGCTCTTACTTACTTTGGATGTATTACTTCAACAAAGATTCCTGTAGTGTGATCCTTCTCCATAACTTTGACCTGAGAAGCAACTTTTATAATTAAGGATTATCAGCAGGGAGTGTTAGTCTCTGCATTCTTGGGGAAGCCATGCTATTTGATATGATCAGGAATCAATTTGATTAGTTATGTAGACAGACATATGAGGGCAGTTTGTGCTGAGAGCAGTGCTTGTGCAAGCTGATTGACTTCACTGCAATTGCCTGTGATGGGAAGTTCAGTTTGACCTATTTTCTTAAATTTTCCTTAAAGCCAGATGACTCAGACCTTTCTGGAGCCAGGGCAGACAGAGCACTGTGTATGGCTCAGTCCTTGACGGGTTGTGACAGGAGGTCCTAGACTTCTGGGATTTTGTGATATTCGTGTCTATCCCACACACTCTCAAAGGGATAGATTCAGGCTATCCCAAGTGGCAGTTCTAGAAAGACTGATGTTTTCTCAGGTGTCTGAAGTTGATCATCCAGGATTTCCAGGCACCAGCATTGTTTCTTTTGTTCTTATTTTGAGACGTGTGATTCTTGAGAAAACATGGAGAAAATCATAGTGACATCCTGAAAGATGATGACTGTGACCTGCTTTACTGAGTTTTCTTTGCATTCAAAAGTGTCCAGAAAAGGATGTTCCAAGTCATAAGTTTATCACAGTAGAACCTTGCTAGATTCCACCAAGTTTCAATTTTCTCTACTGCATGTTGTAAATCCAGGGCTTCTGCTGTATTTTCCTTGTTATTTTAAGTGAAACACTTGATTTTGTCCAAATTAAGGTTCCTCTTATGAAACAATTGTAATGCACAGCCCTGGAACCCTTCTATTGCCTTCTTTGCTTTGCTTTTCAAACATGGCTCTTACTTGGAGCCAACAAAACCATAAGTGCCTGGTTTTCTATATCCGTAGGAAGCAGTATAAAAGTAACCCATGATGTGGGAGCAGTTCTGCCTGTTTCTCAGCCAGAGGTGACCAGTGCTTGACTTTATTTACTCTAGAGGCTTGGACTTCTCCTCTGGACCTTCCCCCTCCCTTTTTGCTGTCTAGGAGCATTTGTGACAAGAATGAGTCATATTCAGATTTTTCCCCCAGGGGCTTGCTAGACACACAGGTACACACAGGCACACTGACTTCTCCCCCTGCTGTGCTTTTTTTAGCAGGCTGTGGGGGAACAGAACCTTGTGAGGAATTATGGATGCAGCCTGATACCTGACTGTGGGTTTAGTTTTGTGAGGTTTTTAAAAATATTTTTCTGCATGTATATGTAAGACAGCTCTGGGTTTGATGTAAGGAAACCAGAAGGTGGAGAGCTCTTTCTTTATTTATGGACAGAAAGAAAAAGGTATTTTGGGGTGGTGTGATGTGTGAATTCCAGGATATATCATACTTTATTCTCTCAATGTCAAGCAGGGAGTAACTAACAAGGAAGCTGCTACAATGATTTGAGTCTTCAAGTCACCAGTGCTGTTAGTTTTGGTATATGTTAAGGTATGCAGCTAATGTCATGGAAAAATTCCAATTAACTTGAATAAGCACTGGATCAGGCCCATATTTTGCTGTGAATCTTACTAGTAGAGTCTATTCCCACAGTTCCAAACACATGGAGCAAAGCAATTATCAGGGTCAGGCTGTCACATCAACGCTAAATATGATCCTTCCTAAATGGAATTATTAAATTGGCCACACAGGACTTAATTCAGATTCCTCCTTGGTTTCAATCTCATAATTGCAGGGAGGTTTTTGGAATCACTTTTTGTTAACTTCAAGATGGCAACTTTATCAAACTCTCAGTTTAGATCATGCAGGGGTGCTACGAAGTCCCGATCCATGCCTCTGCTCTATCCTGTGTCTATTGTCAAGGCGAAAAAGGTTTCCATTCCTCTGAAAGTTATGCAGGATGTGCAATGTGCTCCAAGCCGATCATAAAACTGCAGGGCATGCCACATCAAGATTAGATACAAAAACTGAGAGTGGATTTTCTGAGATGGGAGGCAATGACCTTGTTAGGACTGTAGTGACTAATGGCTCTAGTGCTAAGACTTGCAGTAAGCTCTGCTACAGCAAGAGCTTCAGCCATAATTTCAGCATAAAGATTGTCTTCCTTTCAGCATCACCTAATGCTAATGGGTGCTTGCTCAGCTGTTTTAGAACTTCAGAACATTGGTTTATTGCTGGTGTTTACCCTTACCTTCATCAGGCCTTTGGGCATTAATTGCACATAGATGTTTGGGCATTCAAATGGCAGCTCAGCAACTTTCCATCTGTCCTGCTAGGTAGGATGACATCTTCCTTTTTATCCTTAGAATGCCTTTGCCATCAGTAGTTCTTTACTTCTGCAGCAAACAGGTGTTCTTAAGCTTATGTGTTTTTTATGTGTAACCTTTTCTGTTCACTTTCATCACACCATATGGCATCACATTGAAATAAAGCAGGGCTTCTCCTAAATAGGGTGAGGGCTCCATCATGGCAAAGCATGTGCACAGGATGTGGAGAGCCCTGCAGGTAGAGCAAGAACGAAATGTGTGATGCTTCAGCAGTATTGCTGAATGAAGGAAAGAGAGGAAGGGGCATTTTCTTTCCTTTCTTCATTCTTCAGACTGCTTTTCTTTGTGCTGCACTCATCACTTGGCTCTCTTGGGCTGAAGACTGCCAGGAGTAGCTGAGATTGTTGCTTAAGAATGTGTTTATAGCTGCAAAACTAAAAAGGTCATATTCTATTTTGGCCTGCTGGAGTCTCAGGTTGATTCTCCCTCCTCCTTGCCCTCCCATTTTTGCTGATGTGCCACGTAGTAAGCAGAAATATTGTCAGCCTAGCACCCTGGAGCCCCTGCCATGGACCAGAGTCTTCAAGCTGCAGTAACTGCCTGGCAAACCAAAAATATTTGGGTACCCGGGTTTGAGTTGTGCATTGCAGCTAGAAAGATTCTCCACCTGGCAACAAACTCCTTTGATAAATGTCAGCTGTCCTGAGGTGGTTTTGAGGGATTTCTTTTTTTAAAGTAAATTGAAGATGTTACCAAAGGAAGTACTGTGCTAGGGGCTGATGCCTGTGTTGTAGTCAGTGATCAAATTGTACATACTTCCCTTTACTCCAAGCTGATCAGTTTGTATCACTATGTGTAGCACAACATTGATGTATGCATTAATCACCAGAGCAGCTGGCAATTAATTTATTTATCTTTTATCTCTTTTTTATTCTCACTGGGATGTTTAGTACCATGAGCAGAGGAAATAGGAAGAAAAGCAAAATATTTATAAAAACCTGCCAAAAACCAAGGCATCCCTGTAAAAACATCACTGCCTAAGTGGACTGTAAAACATGAATCATAGTGTTTTGGTTAGAAAGACTAAACTGCTGAGAAGAAGTGATGCTGCCTTGTTAGACTTGCATTTGTCTGGATTTTCACATGGACAGTGCCATAGCTTCTTCAGAGGACCACTACAGCTCTCCAAGACAACATTTGTATTGAAGAAACAAGGACCAGAGGCTTCCACACAATTTCTCTTGTCCACCTATTTGTGCTGGAAGAGAGTGTCCAGCCCACACAGAAACCTCCACGTTGTTCCCTGAGGGCTGTAAAGCACTCTTCAAGGGTGTCCTGACTGGCATTTTGCACAGTGCCACAGCTTAGAGAGAGAAGTAAGGGGGAATCTTCTTTTCTGTGAAGTGGAGAATGCAGCTGAAAACTTGGCTGCTCTTCGAGGGCATAGTGTCCCAAAAAAACTCTTAGCCAAGTGATCTCTGACATGGGAAGACATGGTGAAAGGGGGAAAAAATAGTATGACATTGTCAAGCCTCAAAGATTTTGATACACGTAAGAACCAATGTCTCAGTAGTCATATGTTTAAAGAGGATGCTGCTTCCATTCCTTTTTTATGGACAATGGAACTGGCACTCTCCTTAATGGCAAGGGCTCTAGGGGTGGAAAAACTGAAAGTACAAATGGTTCTCCAAGCTTATAGAAGAAGCAAATGTGGGCTGGGAATAGGATGCAAGTTTGTTGATTCACTGTCAAATAACGAATTATCTGACATCCTGTTCATTGATTTTTGTTGTCCACTGTGCAATCAAATTATGCCAAGGTTTGTAGCTGTGTACTGAGGCAGTGAAAGAGTTATTAGACCTTTTTTTTCCACTTATCTTTAAAAAGGCAAAGCAAGTCCTTTTCTGCAGGACTACTGTAGTACATACATTTTACATTATTTGTCCTGGAACTGATTAGCAGCGGCAGCTTTCACCATAATTAAACAGATCATAATTAAACATATTTTTGTTTTATGAGCTGTGGCAAATTCAGATTCTCTGTAAGGCAGCTCTTAGGAATGAAGGCAATTTGCATGTTATAGCAAAGAGCATGTTACAGGAGACATACTAGCAGATGGCTTCAGGGCTTGCTTGCATTCAAAATACATAGCACCTGGAAGCAAAAATGCACTGGGCTTTCTCCACGATAATCTGGGGTTCTTATTCACCGGTTATTTAATTCCCAATCGTCCACAAACATATCAGAGCTGCTGGGCTTCTGCAGTGTCCTGGGATCTGCTTGTAAAACTCAGTCCACTCTGGTAATATTTGCTGGTTCTTTCACAGAATGGAGTACATGTGAGGCTAGACTAGAATGTAGGTGATAATCTTCTAGTCTCTGCCTGAGAAAGAAGTTTCTTCTGTCCCTCTCTAAAAGTTGGTTAGGCTGGGGAGATAATACCAGGGGCAATAAAAATGCAGTGTTTGGTTATGAAGTCTATTTTCAGATCCAAGTTGAATTTTATGGCTTTAGAATCAAATGAGTTGCAAAAGGGGGGATAAATACTGTTGAAATAAAATCAAGTGAAACAAACAACAAACAAAAAAAAGTCTGAAGTGAGTGAACTGTTTGGACTAAGCCTTATGAAACATGTTTTTCCTGTTCCCCTTCTCATTTTGCTATAAACAGTAAGTCTCTGTGTTTGAAAAGTCTGTTTGTATTCTCTCTGTGGTATACAAACACCTTCAGAGAACCTTAGATTGTGATTTCATAAAATTTGTCTGAAAAACAGAAACATCAACATCACTGTTCTTTAGACAAGGAGCTGAGATATCAAGAGGTTGTAAATAATTTGTTTAAAGTCACAAAGGGAGGTTGCAAAAGACTGATGACTTGACCCAGTTTTTCATGTTCAAAGTCTTACCCAATTCCTGAACTACAAGACCATTTGCCTTACAAGACCCGCTCTGCTGGTCTTCAGCCCTTCTGAATGTATGACTCTAGCTTGCTTTCTTAAGACAGGTGAGGCACAACACCCCAGAACTGCCCTGAGACAACAGATATGATATTCCAGTTTTGAGTTCACCCTGCATTTCATTAGCACTCATATTTCCCAGATTCAGGGAAGCTGACATTTGAATGTGCTTTCCTCTCCTGACCCATTTCCGTAATGCAGCAGTACTGAGTACCAGTGACAGCTGTGAACTCTAAGCAAGTTCAGAAGGTGAATTATGATCATGTCTTCCACTCACCTAATTATTTTCTGAATCACAACCAAACTGAAGGTGTTCTCAAAGGCAATGAATAAGTTAGAGGGAATTCCACTGCAAGTGTCTGAGCTGCTGTCTGACTGCTGGAGGAATCAAACTCTTCTCAGCCTTTACTTTCCAAATGTGTAACACAGCAAACAGCATCTCAGCATCAGGCCTTCAAAGGGATGGCTTTCAGTGCATTAACTCAGAACTACACACTACACACATTTGGGAAATTCACCTGCCTATTCCTCAATAATTGTGCATTCCCTGTTCTCCTACCACATATATGAAATGGGTAGGAATTTTAGATGAGCAACACATGCAAAATCCAGTCCTTTGGGGCAACGCATCACCTGAGGTGACCGACTCTATTCAGCATAAACCCACATACATGGGCTATCCCAGTGTGTCAGATGCTTGTGTGGCTTGGTGACCAGCATAATTCTGCTGAAAGCCTGCTTCAGTCTGTATTTCTGTGAGATCTGATAGCACCTAGGCTGATTTGTGAACTCTGCTGAGAAAAGTAAAGCCTTGCATTTGGTTTCAACTCCCAGGAGTGCCCGGTGAGAAGTCAGATCTGCATCAGAATGACACAGAACAAGTAGGTCAGCGGTTTCATTGTATGCATCTTCTGTGTGCCTCTGTGTGTGTGTGTGTGTGTGTGCATGCGTGAACTTGAGAAAATGGAAAACCACTGAATCCTTAAGTTTCTGCTCTGTCTTCTTCAGGCAAAAGTCTCACTGACTGTTTCATATATAGTTAAAGAGAATCAAGGCTGTTTTGTCCTCATGTTACAGTAAAACATGGGGCAACGATATGTAGAAATGGTAAAAAATTGAAGATGAGTGGATTTCTTCTAACAGTGAGTGAGGGCTCTGGCTAAAAATAAGAAGAATGGCGTTATTCTTTGTCATGTTTCATCTGCCCCAATTGCACTCTCTCTGCTTAGTGCCTGCCAAACTCATAGCTTGCTGAAGATTTAAAGAACCAGCACTCACATTTGTGTAATAGCAGCCAGAATAGCTGAGGTTATAATCTCTTCTTCAGGCTTTCCTTCCCAGAACCTGCAAGAAGCAAGCATCTTTACCTCCCCTCCTCTCATTTTCTGTGTCACAGGCAGTGTCCTGAGCTGCTGCTTTGGCAGGTTGGGCAGCTTGGGTTGTTTACCATGCTGTGGAAACACACTGCATTTTGGGGGCAGCTGGACAGTAAGGGATTGACAGCGTGTCTGGCCGGGGATTATAATCTTTTTCAGGCAAGAGGAGTTTTGGAAATGCGGGCAGCCTGGAATGATTAGGCCATTCTCTGGAGCAGCTGCAGCTGTGGGCAGGAGGCAAAGGAGACAAAGAAGTTCATCGCCCAGATAAGCAGTCACAAACTGTGGGTCAGCCTTTCCGCGGAGGAGCAATGCCCTTGCAGGGGCTCTTGGGCCGAAGTCACCAGGCAGTGCCAGCCATTGTCCACGGCTGCCCTCTTAAGCCCTGCACGAGCCGGACCAAGCACCTTATCCGGCTTTTATAAGGAGCAAAGGGGGAAAAAAATCAAGAATGAAAAGCGAGTGGGGTTTGGTTTTGCTGGGGCAGCTGAAGCGGAGTGCCCCTGTGCCTCCTTGAGCCGCAGCCGACGATGGAGAGCCGGGGAGGAGGGTTTGCAGCCCGCTGCCGGACAGTTCTTTGTGTGTACATCATTAATTCCGTGGGACGGGCTGCGCTGCCGTCCCTGGTGCCGTGTTCTCCAGGCCGGAGGACGGCAGCGCTGGCAGAGCCGGGCTGTGCCCGCCATCCCGCAGGGCCGCGGCCCGGGGCGCTCGGGGGCCTGCGGGGAAGAGGGAGGGCGTGGGGGAAGGGGATGCAGCGGGAGCGGGAAGCCAAGGGAGGCTCTGCCTCCTGGGTGTTCGCAGGCGGCAAGGTAGCCAAAGGTGTGCCAGGCTCCGCCGTGCCGCCAAATGTGTCCGGCTCCCGCGGCTAAGGGAGCGGCTCGGAGCGGAGACACGCTGAGCATCCTCCAGCCGAGCCCGGGGGATGGGTTAAGGAGCGGGGTCGCGGAGGGCAGGCAGCAAGGCTCAGGCAGCGCTTCTGTCTGCTCTGCCTCCCGCCTCCCCCTCTCCCCCAGCCCTCCCCTTCATCCCTGTTGTGTGTGGCAGCTAAACACCGAGGCGAGCGGGAGCGGATGGCGGATTGCACGCACGCCCGGCAGCCTGCGATGCTGGCTTTTCCTTCTGCTGGCTGCTGGCAGGGCTCGGTTTCAGACATGAGTGGAGAGAAACCTAAAAAGAAAGCTTTCTATCTAGTGAGGATGAAGCCTCTGAAGGAGCCCACCAGCACCTCTAACAACAATGTCTCGTTTGTGATACAGTATCACATAGGCAAGGAGATCAAACACATTTGCAGCAACTGCAGTCGCGGGGAGGAAGCCCGTGACGGTGAGTGCTGAGATCCTGTGGGTGTAGGAGCGAGGCAGGGGAGCGCGTGTGCTTGCTTGGGGGGTGCGCGGACATGTGTGCGCTCCTGTCGGAGCCTGGGATGCTCGGCTTGCTCCTCCACAGATCCCAGGGAAAGAGGAAAGGAGGCGCGGGAGGAATTCGCTGGGCATTGATTCAGCCTGTCGATCAGGGAGATGCCAAAAGGGACAGGTCCCTTCATTTGCCACAGAACCTTTGTGCTAACAGTTAACTCTTATCTTTTTTTCCCCGTTCTTTTTTTCCCCCAGTTGCTGTAGAAATTGCTGTTTGTATTGATTGTGTTTTATTCCCCTTCCTAAGAATTTGAGATCAGGGTTCTTTGCCTTGATACATCAACTTTTTCCTTGTCGTGCTGCAATAGAGTTTGCTTGGCTCAACTAAATATCTGGAAGGTCTGGTTTATCAGGAATACCACTAGTGTGATTTTCATCGTGCTGTCAAATGCATGGGGGAAATTGTATTTGTATTGGAATTAATATAGTGCTCTTTAGACAACTGTTCTTATCCCTTCCCCCTCTCCTTTCGGGACTGAGCAAAACCTCTAGAGGGTATTCAGAGAGTGACGGTGTAATCAATCACAGGTGTTGCCACAGGTAAGTATATGCTTTTTATGTTTCTAGGAATGCAAATATTTGAAGGCAACAATGACAAATTCTTTAGATTTTGCCAAAGTCAGCAATTAGGAGAAGCTGAGACCTAGGAGCAGCATGCAAGCATTCAGGCAAAAAATAGCCTCACAGATGTTACTCCACATTCTTGTTCAATGTTGTATTACTTTGCTTTGCTGTGTGGATTTGCATGTTACTTAGGATTGAAGGCACTCGACTTAGGTCCCTATTAACTGATGTGGTCTACAGATCTCATTTTCTGAAGGTCAGGGAAAGACTTTTTTGATGATACATGTGAATTTGAAATTGTTATCGTTTGCTGAGCTCAGGTTCTTAGTAGTTGTTGGCACTTCATTTTTCAGCTTTTGTCATTGAGGTTAGTATTATTACTATTATTAATAACAATATTTTAACCAACTCTGCTTTCATTCGCTCTGTGCAAAAGAACAAAATATTATTTGGGATCTCATGGTTCTTTGTCAACCATAGGTCTGCAATTTAACAAAGTAACTGTGGTTTTGCTAATGTCTCTTCAGAATTAGTATCCTGCTAGTGTGATTATAGTATTTTTGATTAAAAAGCAGCTAAAGCTGAACAGAATTGCTTTTGATGAAAAGGGAGAAGATAGCATGAGAAGCCTGGAAACCCACAGTGGGTTAAGCACTCTTTCTGCTTATGCCACGACAGCTGAGGGAAGAATCTGGTGAATGCTATGTAAATTGTTGAGTGTTTCCTTTCCTGGTATGTGCTGCTACTGACAGCAAGCCCCATAGATATTAAAGGAAGGGCTATGTCCAGCAGTAGTAGTTACTTTACAGTATTAGAGTAGTTTATTTATCCTTAAAAGCATATGAAGCCATTTATAAAAATATGCTTTCCTAGATTAATTGAATTGACCTAAAACTTAAATGCATCAACATCTTTTGCTGGGTTTTTTTTGGAACCTTGTACTTGAAATCTTAGCACAGTAAGAAAAGAATATGCTTTCCTCCCTCTTAAGGCACACGTGTACACATGGATGTATATGAATGTATAACTCCAGTTACTTGTACCTCTTAGCAGACTAATAGGTTTGTATTTTAGGGGTTTGCTTCCTTTTCTGTGTTTGATTATTTGGCTTCAAACCATTAGATACTCCGAGGGGAGGTTATACCTCTTGGCAGGAGATAATCTGGTAACTCTAGAGAGGCAAAGAATAGAGCAGAGAGGCTCCCAGCCAGCAGGACTCCAGAGCATGTCATCGGTCTGGTTTTGCTCCCTCTTTCTGTGGGGTAGGATTTCATTCTGCCTCATGCAAATTACTTTTAAGATAATAATTTAAAAAGTAACTAATACCAGTACAGCCTTCATCTTTTCTTTCCCACCAGCCTGCTTAGCTATGAGTTTCTTTCAGAAAGTAAAGAAACTGTAGTCCCAGCTATGCTGTTTGGGGATGCTCACTAATTTGACTCTGACACATTTTTCAGCATTGAAAAATACCAGGTTTTTTTTCCTGGTGAATACAATTCTTGACCTTTTGGTGTTTGGAGGGAAAAGATAATATCATGAACTGAAATTAGGTGGTGATCACATCAGACAGATCAGGTAAAAAATCTGTTACCAGCTCAGATACAGAGAAACCTGTTGGGATCTCAAGATGTCCGTGCATCCTCACAGTTGCACAGCTGAAAAAGCACTCAGAAAAGGGACCACTTGCTACTTTTTATAAGGGAAATGCACAGCACTTTGCAATGTGAGCACCCCCACCCTCCTATTCAAATGATGGATAGGTTATATATGGTCTTGCAGGCCTGTAGCTGCTCTAGTGTACCCAAATGCCCTGTGTGGATCTGTGACCTGAGCAACTACTGTACTTGTTGGAACCATGTTCAAAGACTAGGGTTCAGTCCCTATGACATAGGCAGATTAGTTGGATACATCGATTTAATGCTGAAATATCTTCCAAATCCAGTTATGAATCCTGGATTCTAGTCATTGCCTTACTCTATGTTTTCATTGTTCTACTACTCTAGGAGAAGGAAAATTTATGCTGAAACTGAGGGAAATCTTTCGAAGACCACCAGCTAATCTAGCAAAAGTCATGACTAGGAGGATACTAAAAGAGATAGCCATGAAACTGAAGGAAAAAGTGGAAGCAGGTACTGAGTCATACGATGTCTTGCAAGGGAGGTCATGTCATTTTGAGAGAAGTCAGTGAAGGAATTTGGCAATGCAGATGGGCTCACTGAAGTAGAGGTAAAAGGAGTTGGTGTGGATGTAGCATTTTGATGAGGTAAAAAATAAGAAGTGAGGAGGTTAAAGAGAAGCAGGAGGCTACAGTAATAAGATGGGCATGGGAGATGCTTTAACCATTGGACTGAAAATAATGGATATATTTAATGCTAATTTAGTTGCAAAATAGAAAACAATGAGAGAAGTCTGTAAAGGCACCAATACTGAAAGGTTGGGTGACAGAATAACAGAAATAGTGTTGAAAAGGAAGTGGTGAAACTGTATGTGAGTGAAGAATGAGATATTCAGAACAGGATGCCAGAGAGGCAGTCAGACATGGTGGACTGAACCCAGAAGGAGAGGTCAAGTGAAGACAGAAATGAGTCACCTCCAGGAATACAGGAGCAATCAGGGCTGAGCTCTGAAAGCTGAGGGCTCTGAGGGAGGTGTTGGGAGAAGCAGAATGATGAAGAGTTGCAAAAGTCCCAGAAAAAACATACAAGAATTTGAGGAGACAACATAAGTTTCTGGAATCATGAAGAGGAATGGAAATGCTTTCTGAATATATGGAGAAGTAACTGATAATCCAGTAGAGCAGAAGGAGCTAGAACTACAAGAGGTCAAGGTGCACTGCAATGCTGAACATCTCCTGGTATATACAGAGCACTTCTCAGTGTGCTGGTTTTGGTGCTCCCTGTGAGGGCTGTGGTAGTGCTGGGGCATAGCAGATGACATGACAGATGAGCAACAGTAGTCAGAGAAACAAGTAAAGGAAGAGGCTTGGCTGGCTTTTATTTATTTTATGCTGAAAACTGACTGAAAATTGTGTCCTACTGAATTCTGAGCCTGAATTCTGAGCTTTAGACACATCTCCACTTCAGTGTGGCTGGAAAGAACTGTAGAGACTTCAAAGACATACAGAGATGACCTAACAATTGGAGTGGGATACTTTCAATTTTTATGCAGAGAATCTGACAGGAAAACTTAAGTGGAAAGCAGTTAACTTAAGAGTGTATTGGAAGAGAAGGAATTCACAGTGCAAAGTGGTTTTTTATCACTGACAAATGGGAGTGCTCAGCTCAAGGGCTCTCTGCAGAGTATCTCTGGGCAACTTCAGGCGTGTCCATCATGTATCGCTCTGTACCCAATCTCCTTGTCTGTAAAATGGAGATAGTGGGATTTCCTTCCACTTGCCTGCTGGTCTGTAAACAGATTATGAGTCCTTTAGTGGAGATGGGGATGAAAGGACTGTCTCTTGCCATTTGCATTCCTAGTACCAAGGATTGTGGGGCTCGAGGTTTTTAGGGTCTTTAGGTTCAAGTGTAGTGGTAGTACAAATAATATTAAGAATGAACATATCTGAAAGGTTTCATTCAGAGCTGATATTCAGTCTATTTATTATGTGTTCCTATACTTCATGGTTTTGCTATTTAAGCAGAAATTATTCTAAGATCTTACATATGCGTTAAAATCAGCGTGCACTGAGATACTGTTGCCGTAGGAATTCCAACACTTGTTTTTCTGCCACTGCCCATCTTCTAGAACTTCCAGATAAGTATCTTTTCCAAATAGAAAAGAGGAAGGTTGTGTATGGGGGCTTGTGCATGTGTGTGTTTGTATATGCATGTGTGATTCCCACCTGGAACTGAAGACCTATTTCTTTTAGATGGGAACTTTGAGAACGTTTACTTTAGCATCACTTAAGAGATTGTCTCTAAGGTGATTGTATTGCTTCTCACAAAAGTAATTACTAAATTAAATAGTTATCTTCTAGACAAACTGTAAGCCCTGCAAGAGCTGTATATAGGAATAAGTTTTACTTCACTAATTCTCACATTATTTCAGATGGTAACTGCTCTTCCATTACCATCTGCAGAGTGAGCCCAGTATGTTTCTATGAGGCATTGCAGTCTTTTACAGTGGTACCTGTCAAAAATCATAAAATATTTTGGAGTGAAAAAATTAGACTACATAGAACGGAAAAGTAGGTAAAAAAACAGTGTACCTGGTCCTTTTGTGAAGCGTGGGAAGCTGAAAAACATGTTTGAGGTTTGAACAGCTGATACAATTATGCAATGTGTGTCTTTAGTCCATGAGGGATTGTTACCCTAAAGAAAGGGGCAAATGGGGGAAAGGCATAGGCTTTCACTACAGAGTGAAATATGTCTCCTTTGCAGAGCAGATCATAGAACCAAATTGCTTTCCTTTTGTCAGTTGAACTCTGTAGTATTTGATTTGGGTGAATATAGTCCTGTGCTAGAGAAAGTTGATGAGATGAAGCACGTCCCAGCAGATTGCCAGTGAGCTGCATGGCCCACTTTGCTTCCACCAGCATCACTTTCTGCTCTGGAAGATACAAGCCCTTGGTGTTTTGCAGGCTGAGAATAAATGTGCCTTCTAGGAGGAAGGTGTGATGCCTACTCATGGTAACTTCCTGATGGCAAAATCCCAAGGCAGCCAGGACATGATCCTTTACCTTTCCTTTACCAAGGAGAAGAGGGGACAAAGTGCCAGTGCTCTGCTCTGGTCACTTTGTCTTGCACATTGGGGACTAACAGAAACTCATCTGTTACGTGTAGGTTTCACCTAAGGTCAGAGACTAACAGGGATCTGTTAGTGCTGCTGTGGATGGGCACAGCCTGCAGGCAGGGAGGAGAGTGGAGAGGAAGAGAAGAGGAACACAAAGGTCAGTTTAGGCTGTAAGAGGGCGTCCCCCTGGCGTACTTTTGCCAAGACTAGCAAATGCGACTGGCTGACTATGTGAGACTTTTCTTACACACTGGAAATTCTTTCAGTTGGCTAGCCTGCAGCTGAAGAAAAGGGATGGGGCAAGATAGGAAGGGACATTTATGTCCCAAAATAAAGCTGAAGAAATGCCACGAATCCTGGAGTAGGTCATTAACTGTTCACATGCATCTCTGTAGTGACTAGCTCATATCCTGTTAAACTGCCTGTAGCAAAAGCTGCTGGCCACAAGATAAGCCAGTTGTGTACCATTCCAGGTGATACTGTGCTGGCAATAGGGAATTCACAGCCAAGTTTGCATGGGTTGTCACCCAGCAGAGCTCCAGGTTTACTTTGAAGTGCCCTGGAGGATGTCTTGTCCAAAATTGCAATATAATTTACATTATTAACAGAAACTGTAGGGAAAATATAGGTAGTAAGCAAGCTCTTCACTTTGGTAAATTAGATAGTATGAGCAGAAAAACTGTACAGAAGATTGGGTCAAGCTTATGCAAGCAGATGACTAAGTTCTTTGTTTTCCAGTGAAAACTCCTGTGTCCTTATAGAGGAAATGTTTGCCACCTTTTCTGCTAACTCTATATATCTGTGTTGTTGATTTGAGTTTTAGGAACAAAACCAGCAAAGATGATCACGATGGCTCAGCACCTCCTCATTTTTATTACACATTGCTGACATAATGACACAGATAAGAGAACACCTCAATTCTTTGGGTCTTTAGAGAGCAGACAGCTTGTCTATTTCAGTTCTGTCTCGTTTTATTGTTTTCTCCCCTTCCCAATGCTGTAAGTATTTTGATAGTATTTTACCGTCCTGCTTTCTATCTCAGAACCAAGTTTAAAATCTTAGTATATGTAAGCTTCTTAAATGCAAAGATTGAGGCAACACCAAACACACAATAAAAAATAATTTCCTTGTGGGAATTTGAAAAAGCAGTTTAAATACCATCAATTATGATGGAAGTAATGCAGTGGTTTTTCTGTATTTAACAGTAATGATATGCTCTGAGTATTTCTTGCCATCTTTGTTAATATGCCTGGTTTTGATTCTTCTGTATCAAGTTACATACCTCAGAAATATGGTGCAGAACTATTTGATAAGCCATAAAAGGCCACAGATTTTCCATGTGTAAAGTATGGAGGCAATTTGTAGAAAAGGGGCGAGATGCGGATGGTGGCATCGATCATGGAGGGGCGTGTTCTTGCTGCATGCTGTTATCACCAGAGGACTTCAAACCACCTGGTTTCAACCTGACTGAATAAGTTTGGCTCTCTGTGCCTTTTTATACATCCACCACCACTATGTCCTATTCTATTCTTTGGTCCCTGCCCAAGTGGGCAGCTGGATTCCATTACTGTGTTTTGTCTTTTCTTGTTCTCTTGCTTGCTTAGAGGTGTTTCTCTCAGAGGGTGATTTGCTCATTTGGCTTCTTAGTTTTTTGAAACTTGCAATTCTCTAGAAGAAAATGAAATAGTTGGAAGTACTTCACTTTCAACCATTATTGGAACTTTATTCATTAATGTCGTCACTGCCTCTCAAAGCTAAACAGCAGAGAAATACTGTAGGGAAGAGATCAGAAGGGTCAGTATTCTACCATGTAATGTCCCTTCCCTTCCTCTCTCTCTCTCTCTTTTTTTTTTTTTCTTTTTCTTTTTCTTTTTCTTTTCTTTATATGTCATATTATTAAAAGCAGCAGAGTTCATTTATGGGCTCCTTGACTGATGAGCAAAACCTATCCTTTCAGTATACCATTGTACTTATGACATTTCAATTCATTTCTGCTCCCTCAGCAGAGGAGATAGGCTTTCTACATCAAATTTTGTATTGTAAGAGTTTGTTTCTTGATCTATTTCAGTGACTGGTAGTAAATACATAGCTATTCCTTTGTATCCTCTAGGATCTTCTTGTTTGTAATTAGACAATACCAAATTTGACTTCCTGTTGTTGACGCCTTACTCAGCCCACAATTAGCCAGGCTAATTTCAAGAGCACAGCATAAGTATCTGCAGGACCATCTTGCTAACAGTCTGCCAGGATGTCTAAGATTAATTGGATATATTTGTAGTCTCTTTAATGGATCATGCCAGGTCTCACGCACCGTCCCAAATCCATTAGCCAAACCCCAGCATCAGGGGACTGGTATAACTGAAGGGCAGCACCAGAGTAAGCCAGCTTTGTCTGTGTGTTTCAGTGCTTTCTTAGAAACTGGACAGTACTGTGATGTTTCCCTTTATCTATATGAGTGCAGCAAAGCTGCAAAGGGGTGAAGTTGGGACGCACTTGGAGGCCCTGTTTTTCCTTTGTGACTTTGATTTGCACGCTTCTCAGAAAATAATGATGTTCTTGCCATCCCTATGAGGTGGATAACTGTCCTCTTGCTGGTTTTCTGCTCTTGTGAAGTGACATGAATCTTCACTAGTCTGTTGCTTTTAGTCTCCTTGTCTCAGAAAGGATTGGGTGGAGAGGAATAAGATAATGTTTGATCATGTCACTGTCATCTCTCTGACTTTTCTGGCTTTGGGTCGAGCTTACTGAAGATGAGACAAATCTAGCAGAGCCTTTGCCTTTGGATGAGACTCTTAGGTTCAAAAGATGAGTTATTTCTGTTGCTCTGAGAAACAATGAGCGCATGGCATAATTGAAATCAAAGATAAAATCGGCCACTATAAAATCACCTGCTGCAGCTTCTTTGGAACCTCTAGACATAGCATTCTGCCTGGGTATTTGTGCAGGCTACCCTGCCCGAAACATGCCCAAAATCACAGTGCCTATCAGCCACCATTAAGCTGTGCTGTTGAAAGAGCTCTCATGGACAAGCAGTGTTCGTCCCTGAGAGGAAGCTCTGCATCCCAAGTGAGAGAAACCACAAATGAGAGATGGCCAGACCTGACTGACAGCTTCTGCATACTTCCCTCTGCATAGGGAGTGGAAATTTTTAAGGTCTGAAGATATGACTCAGGAATAAAAGACAAACATTTCTCCAACCTTCCCCAATGCTCACCCCTCCCCCCAACCCCAACACACACTTCCCCAAAAATAAAATTATGTCCAAAATGTCCAAAGAGAAGAGAAGAGCAGGTTTCTGCATATTTATGGTTTATAGTGTGCTATAGGACATAAACTGGGGCAAGAGACCTGCAGGCTCCAAGCCCTTGGTTTGTGTAACTTGATTTTTTATTACTGTGCCCATTTCTTTGCCCCTAACCAGGAGAAGTGTTCAGTCTCCATGACTTACTGAATCTCTGAATCCCAGGGGCTGCAATTTAGGATGTACAGCCTCTTGTGCAGGAGAGCCCAGTGTATATATTGATTGGGTCATTTTGAAAAGGATGTAAGGTGTACTTCAAATCTTGCCTTTCCTTCCTCCTGCCCTGAGCTGTGCAGCCTCAGGCTGGGATGACAGGTTTAGTGCTGCAGGTCAGTTGACACCCTCCCCTGTCACTGCTTAGGAGAAGGATCTTGCCCTCTGTCATCTTTGGCATGACATCTTTCAGGCCATTAGTCTAATGGCTTTGTGCAATAGAACTGCAGGGAATAAAATGAAAATGGATCCTATTGTTTTATTTATCTTGGGAGATTTAGGTAGCAAAGAATGATTTTTATTTCACCTTGCTCCTAAGAGAAGTTGATTATCTGTTTGAAAAAAAACTAGAGACTATTGTTATTTTAAGTCTTCTGGAAGCACAGAAGCATAATGATGGAAATACTGAGACTCTCAAGTCGTGGCAAAAAATGAGAGTCTAAGTTTTGATAGAAATTTTGATAACTATTTTTTATCTTCAGTTGTAGGCTAAGGGATGTTCAGCTGCAACACAACTAGTATTATCTTGGTGTTAGTTATCCTTTTAATACAGATTCAAGAATAAACAGATGGAAATGTTGATAAGCAGGCTTGAATGCATTGGAGATCTTAGGATAAATAACTAGAATTCTCATTAACTACATTCTGACAAATGAGCCAGACCTGGAAATGTCACTGTGGTCTATTACATCCACGGTCTATGTCTTAGCAAGTTTCTCCAAAGTACTGATGATGCAAATATTTACATCCCTATGGACTGTAGACATGGTCCCTAATGTCAGCATTCCATGTCATAAGGGTTATGGCAACAGCTTTGTCTCTCTTTACCCCATGCATTAGGTGCAGTTACTTTGACATTTCCAATATTTTGATACTATCTGAAACTGTATGTGTGCAGCTCCAATGTTATTTTCAATATGGAGACTCTACAAACCTTGCTTTTGGTAAAGTAAGTAAATAAATAAAATAAATAGAAATGTTATTTCTTCTGTATCATCTGAAATTGAACTCATATAAAGAGTATGTGTGTCATGCAGCTGTAGTGCTTTATAGAATCTTATCTTTCATGTTTGACTTTCCAAGCTGCTTAAAATGTCAACACTGATAAAAATTCAGATGCACAAGACTGAAAAGTCAGCAGTGTAGGTGCACAGACATGTGAGTGGATGGATGGATGGATGGATGGATGGTTGGATGCTATTTGAACCAGAAGTTAAACCAGAATTTGAAAGACCTTATCCCTCTCCTCTCATACACCAGCAAAACAGGATGCTTTTCTTATACTAGCACACTGGTTTTATTGGATGAATAGTTTTGAAATTTGGGTTCATCCTGAAGGGAAAGCCAGGTGCAGAATCTTGTGTGGAACTTTGCCTGTTTGAATCTGAATTGCACCCTGTTGAGAGGTAGAAGAGTGAGATGAGTAAAGCTTTCATTAATACTCACAGCTCCAAAATAATTGTCTGCGGGTTTATAGTCATGAGGGTGAGAAGTTGTCTTCCAGCAATCTGCTGTGGCACTTAAGACAGAATGTGCTGCCTGCTCCAGCATCTGAATAGAGAAGAGCAGTTTCTGACTGTCTGCTCTCAGAAGCTGCCAAACTTGGGCTCCTCTAGCAGCCGTTGAAGATAATTGGATATGATAACTAAATGGTAAAGAAAGGAGGGACTCATGAGACTCAGCTGTGTAGCTTCCTCTTTTTCAAAGTCCACCCCTTAAGTCACATGTATTAGCAAGCTAGAATTTGGAGGTGTTTTCTTCTTTCTTTCTTGTGTGTCTCATTTAAATAAGGACAACATTTCCCCTGCATCATTTGACTCTAGTTACTAATGTGCATTTGGTTTTCTAGGTGTTTTAGTCATCTGAGTCAAATGCCATTTTCCTTGTGAACTCAATGTGCTTGTGCTGAGCATAGAAATCCATGAGCCTAAAAGAAAATTGGGAGATCATGTAGTTCCAGTGAACTGATGCTTCTTTCTCTTATTCATCTCTAGTTGGCAGAACAGCCAGTTCACTAAACAGCAAGACAGGCATCAGTTCATTAATACATTTGCTGGCATTGCATAGAGGCTCAAGAAGGACACTTTTTGGTGATTTTTTTTTCTTTGGGGCTGTTTTCATTTGTTTTTCATTTTGCCAGCTTTCTTTGGCCATTTGGCCCAGTGAGATAAATAAATTTATAAAAACACAGACCTATATAAAGATGGGCATTACTTCTAGAATTCATCAGCTCTGAGCTAGTGCACCTGTTCCCTGTGCTTACCAAGCAAACAGTGTTCTTCACTTGCTGTGATTAATTTAGTTCAGATTTTTGCATTCTAATTGCATGTAGACCAGGTTCCATTTTTATATGTTTGTGTGTTAGTACTTGCAGTCACATACCTGTTTTGTTTCTTGTTTCCTCCCTTTTTAACTAAATGCTTGGGAATTTTTTCAGTCTGAACACCACCATAAGCCTTCTAAAACTTGGTGTACTCAGCCAGATGTCATGGTTCAAGACAGTCTCTGACTTGTGAATTCAAACAAAAATGCTGTTTAACTAAAGAGATTTTTGAACATTAGGTTTGTGGGGAAAATACTCCAGCTCAGTTGGAAGAGCTTATGACGTTTGACTTGACAGAAGGGGATTTGTGATACTTGTAGGATGTCCTGTAGATACTTCTCCTAAGAGAGAAAAGTATTTAAAATTGAGAACCTATTCCCCATAGGTTATATAGAAAGAGGCAGTTTATATTGCAAGAAATGCTCAGAAAGGGCTATGCTGTTCTTGTTGTGATTTGTGGTTTTGGTTTGGTGGGTTTTGGTTTGGTATTTTTTATCATCTGCTTGGTAACACAATCTTGATGATTTTGAAAGGAAACTTTCAGCATGTAGGCAAAACAGATTTCATCAGTTTGTTGCTTTGTCCAGTACCAGCAGTGAAAGGGTGAAAAGAGATCCCTTTGTTTTAATTGTAAAAAATGTCAGGGTTTGGTTGAATTTCATCCTTCTTCTGGACTGAAATGAAACATTGTGCAGATGCCTATCACAGTTACCTTCATGATGTTGAAAATGAACTTTGCTGCCAATTTCACGGCCAAGTGGCTCTGTATAGGCACATCCCAGTGCACTGCTGAATGCTCTGCTTGCGTTTGCAGCTCACAAATGCCACTGGTTCCTCTCTCAAACACCACAGAAAGGCATCATTCCCATCAATACAGTGCAAAGCACTCAGTCACACACCAAGTCCTAATGTCTTCTCTACCAATTTCTTTAAGGTAAATTTTAGCATTCTGGAATGAGCCTTTAGCAGCTTTGGCCCGTCACTAGATGGTTTGGCAAAGGTAATTTGACTCCTTGTGACCTTTGTCATTCACTGTTCTACAATCAGGATTTCATTCATTTCTTTCTGCTAGCATTTTTTCAGAGCATAAAGCATCCGGAAGTATTTCAGAGCTTTTTCCGTGATCATGTTTTCTTGGTTCCCTGTAGTATCTTTTTCCTTAGCTCTGAGCTAAACCCATTGTCATTTTTTGAGCTATTTCTGATTGCTGGATTTGGAATAATTCATGAGCTTGAAGCTACATGCATAGGTCCTTCCTTTGACTGTAACATTTCTTAGGTAAATATACCAATTTGATTACCTGATGGGCACCGTCTTTTTTTTTTTTTT
>VWYP01030901.1:15729-250255 GCA_013400435.1 Pycnonotus jocosus | reverse complement strand
TTTTTTTTTTTTTTTTAAGGCAGCAGCTTTTTAGAAACCAGAGATTTTCCTATAAATCTATTGAGCAAGAGCAATATTCTGCAGAGCTCAGCAACCATGAGACATCCTAGAACTTAATGCTAAAAAAGATGTTGGAAAAAAAATGAAATCATAGCTGTGAAAAACACACAGAAATACGCAGTGTGTTTTAGCCAGCAACTTGCCATGCTTTATTCATGACCTTAAAGAAATCATGGATGTTTTTGTCTCCTTTGAGTATTCATCTTTGAAACTCAAGCCTCTACTGAAAGTGTCTAAACAGATATTTCACCACAGCTGAGGGTCTAAACTAACAATCATTTGAATAAACAACAACAAAAAAAAATTCTCGTTTTAATGACAATCAGCAAAGATGATAGGTACTGCTGCACTTAGGTACTCAAAGCAAAAGTATTTAAGTACTTATTGTAAATTCCTCCACATGGATACAGACTGTCTCCTTTCAGAGTCCAATGAAACACATTTTTCTGCTAGGCTGTTACTGAGGGAAGTTTTTAAACTCATATTTAGGCTCATTATCAATGTGCCATTTGGTATAATTACTCCTTTCCTCTTGGCCAACTTCCTATTAACTTCTTTAAAGAACAGAAACAGAGTTTCTTTTTCCAAAGGGAAGGAATACAGAGTTTACAAGGGAATGGTTTGAACTTTCTAGCTCTTAAATGAGGTGCTTTTTTCCTCTTCTCCCAGCCATTACAGTAATTAAAAACACAATTTTTTATCTTTATGATGATAGTGGTGAGGTGGTACCATTGTATTTAGGAAGTTTAATGTTTGCAATGCCATTTTCTGAATAGGATTACTTTTAATAAGAGGACACACCTCTCTCAGGTTTCTGAAAAATATAAATATATGTCTTCTAAAGCACACATTTTTAGTAAAATAAAGTTAAAATATTGGATATTCCTACTTTGGAGAACATCAAAAAAAGATCAGAAATTGTTTAGTGCATCAGAAATACCCTAAGAAATTTAGAAAAAAAAATTTTCTGGGATTTCTTGAAATAAACAGCTAGCCTTTTGCACTAATGGTTTATTTTTAGAAGGGCGGAGAACTTCCCTGATTCCCAGTGAGGACTGGTAGAGCCAAGGTGCTCTGCTATGAGCCACTGTGTCTTCCTCTGATCACATGGCAATCAGGAAAATTGTCACCAAGAGAAGCCTAGCAAAATGTGAGCAACAAACCCATGGGCTTTCGTGGACTCGACACTTTTCTTGGATTGCTTTGTGTTTTGCAGCAGAGTAGAATTTGTAATTCAGGCTGGTTTAAGAGAGAAATCCAACCATGAAAACGTAATCATCAGCAGCTCCTTCAAGAAGACAGTTTCAGTAACTAGCAAGCTGAAACAAGCAGAGGAATAAATGTTATGTGCTGTTTCTTAATCAAGATATATTTAGGAGCTGACAGTACCTGGGCTTCAATTCTGTTTTTCTTGTTGAATGGGTTAAAGATTTACTGGAAGGGAGACAGCTTCTCTGCTGTCCTTAGCTTTGGCTTTCAGGAAGAACTTGAGCTGTGATGGTTGGGACTTGACTCTAGTTGATAAGTTTGGGTATGACTGAAAGACAAATCAGATTGCTTAACAACCCAAGTGTCTGCAGGGATCCATCTGGGACTCCTGAGGCATGGTGCTTAGTCCTGTCCACGTGTGTCATGGTTTCACCCCAGTCAGCAACTAAGCCCCAGACAGTCACTCACTCACTCCTCCAGCAGGATGAGGGAGAGAGAAGAAGAAGAGTGAGGAAACTTGGGATTTGAGATCAAGACAGTTAAATAGGTAAAGCAAAAGCTGCATGCACAAGCAAAGCAGAATAAAGAATTCCTTTGCTACTTCCTATGGAGAGGAAGGTGTTCAGCCATCCCCAGAAAAGAAAGCCCTATCACAATGACCTGGGAAGACAAATGCCATCACTCCAAACATCTCCCCCTTCCTTCTTCTTCCCCAGCTTTATATGCTGAGCATGGCATCGAAATGGTCTGGAATACCCCTTGGGTCACTCAGGATTGGCTGTGTCCCTGCTGCGTGCCCTGTGTATCCCCAGCCTCCTTGCTGCTGCAACCACGTGAGGACAGAAGAGGCCTTGACATTGTACAAGCCTGGCTCAGCAGCAGCAAAAGCATCCACTGTTCTCAGTGTTGATAAATCTAAAACCTAGCTCCACACAAGTTTCTATGAAGAAAATTAACTCTATCCCAGCCTAAACCAGCTCAACATGTACTGAAGGAATTACTGATGTTCCAGTGGTTGATGCGCACTTATAAGGTGCAAGTCACAAACCTCACTTCAACTGTTTTGCCTCATAGCATTTAATTTGATTTACATAATGTTAGAGCCTTGAATTGCAGTAGTTCTGTGAGTTTGACTTGTGCTCAGCTTTCTCCTCTGAATTTTTTGGTGTTATGAGATTTAGTCTCCTTCTTGGCAAAATACCTTTAAGAGAGGTTTGAAGAGTAGTATTTTTCTGGTGCTCTCTGCCAGATGAGCTTTTAGTGTAGCAGTGTGATTACCTTGGAGTCAATGCCCTGAGTGGGACATTCTGCTTGTAGCTGACATTTACACCAGAACATGATATTTTTATGGCAGTCCTTCACAGGCTGAAACATCCTGAAACATCCTCTCCCTGCATGCCCAGCAAGCTCTGCTAACAGGGCTCCATCTACCCATCCATACTCTCACACTTTTGCTTTCTGGGGAAAGGATGTGGGAGACAGCAACACCCCCCTGTCGTCTCTCCCCTTGTGCCTCAAACAGAAGATCCCCTACCAGAAGTGAAAAAAGAGACAGTGAGAAGCGGTGTCTTCACTCCTCTTTATTCTCCTTTGTACAGAACTGGACAGGATCAGGCTCTCAACAAATCACTGCTGTGAACAGTAGTTTCTTTCAATACATAAGTGAAGCAGTAGAGAACCCACAGTAAAGCCCAGGAATAATGTTGGGAGAAGGGTTTTTGTGCTGACAGATCAGTGCCCTAACTGTCACTAATGCTTTCTTTCAAACCCAGTAGGTCTTGAATTCTTTAAAATAACAGTTATGGCTGAATAGATGTGCTCCATCATCCATCATGGTATGAAGTGTAGTAGTGTTCCCCAGGAAAATCAGAGATATGGGCTTAAGCCTTTTTAAGGAGAAGATGAAAGTGACCCCATGATTCTCCTTTCTCCCAAATAAGTTCTCCGCCTGCTCTAACAGAAAAGTCCTTGCACCTCATCTTACTTCCTCTGCTTACTTAAAAGCACAAACTGCATCTCCTCACTGCTTGTCAATTAGGAAGGGTAAAATGTCCCTTCCTTTAAAGTTTAAGTTTTTTACTGGAGCAATTCCTGGTACCTATGGATCTGTAGCCCCAAGAACAGTGTGAGATCTCTTCTGCTTTTGCTGGCCCTGTTTTTCTCTTGGTTGGTTTTCGGATATGTTCTACTTGCAGTGATTGCTCTGAGTTCTGTTTTGAAGCTGCTGAGGCCCCAGGTACTGTGTGTGATGCCCAGGACAGACCTGTGGTGTCTGCTCCAGTGTCTGGTCACATGACAGTGATGAGATACAGTGCTGCTTATTTGATGTGGCCTTGAATCTATATAAAATAAATGCATAAGAGATGGAAAACATGGTGAGTAATAAGAGCAGTAAAGGATGCACAAAACAAAGAAATCTAGAAATCCTACAGGATGTAGGAAGAGATTATATAGCATTTGGTGACATAACCGGATAAAGTGCTTTTGTCGCAAGTGAAAATCTTAGGTACTACCTTAGGATACTTGGTGTTTTGAGGGAATTCGTATCAATAAAGACATGTTTAGAGTGATGCATTCAGTGCAGTGTAGTTTGCAGAGGTTTAAAAAGTGGCTTTCAGATTGCAATCAGCATGAATAATTTATGTTTTACGTCAAAATGGGGATGAGTCAAAAGCAGGGTCCTAGAGGGATTAGAATTCCAAAACTATTCTCTGCACTTCTGTGCCAACAAGAGAAATAGACTTTGGTAGAGATCGTAACTGAGAGCAGACGTGTACCAAGGTGTGGTACCTATGCTGAAACAGGCAAGGTTAAGAGATGAGAGACTCCATTCATGGATACAGGCCGAAGTGCTGCACACCTGGGGAGCAGGAATAATTGGCAGGGGTTTGGAACATGTGAGTGCTGCTTAGCATGCAGAGGAAAGCTACTGACAGGCTCTTCACGGCTCATAAAATCACTGTGCCGACTCACTGCCACTACAAATGCATACATCCAGTGGGAGCTGTTCTCCACCAGATAGGTAATCATCCTCATTTGGCAAGACTTGGTTCAGACTGCAGCATGTCATACCTTGTCTTTCATTGGAAAACAGACCTTTGTGAAGTTAGGAAAAGTTTAAATGGGTAATTCACATAGTAAAGACAAGGCTGATGGAAACTAATTCCAGGTGCAAAAGGAAATTAAAGGGAAACAACCAAACATAAGATAATGGAAGAGCAGAAAATAAACCATTTTCCTGAAAGAAAAACAGGGTGGTTTTTTAATTGAAAGTGTTCCGGTTCGGGTAAAGAGTAGACATAAGTGCTCAGCAATTAGAAGAGTTATTCAGGTTTCCTGCCATTTCAAAAAGACATATGGTGTGTCTGCATCTTGTGTTGAACAAATCTTCTAGAATAAGGTCCATGCAGTCTGAAGTGAAAGATATTTGGGGTGCAAGTTCAAAAGAAACTTTGCAACAGGAGTTCATTGGAAACTTATCTGCATATTAAAGACTGGTTGGATGTGGATTGGCAATGAGTAGTATTGTGTTAGGGGGTTTTATTTGTGTAGAGTCATCAAATAATATCACATATTTAGTTCACTGCATCTTTAGGGCCAAGATATTTTCAGCCTGTTACTACAGACTTGTGCAAATACAACAGAAAGCACAAAGTAGCCATTGTAGCTTCCTCAGAGGACTTAAAATCTAACTTTGTGAAGTAAAAGGTCTGAGAGACAACTTGGTGTGATTACCAGTGAGGAAGGTAAGATTAAAGACCACCAGTGGGATGGGTGGGCTTCAGCCTTCAGCAGTGAAATTGCTCTTTGTACCCAAATGCAGTAGTAGTGGTGTTTTTTCTAAAATGGAAGCTGGATATGATGATATTACATATTAATAGATGAAATGATTCCCAGACAGTGGTAGGAATTACAAAACTGGCTGTCATTCTCCAGGAAACTTCACAAGTTATGTTGTCTTTGGGAGGACCTTTGTTTTGCATGCTATGCTTCTCAAATCCAAAACATAGGCGACCCCTGTGTCGTCTCTTACTGGACTTTCTGGAAATCAACACCCTACTGAAAGATGGGGGGAAATCATAAGAACATATAGAACATGTCCAAGATGGCCTGGCCTCTTCTTTTCTTTGTAATATATTTCAAACATGTAATTTTTTTGTTTTGTTACTTGGATGCAAAGTACTTCAGTTTATGGTGGGGTTTTTTCATTGAAACCTCAAGTCTTGCTTAAGCGTATAAAGTCTCTATGAACTTCAGGAGTATTAAGAACTACAGTAACATCTTGAGAGCTGTCTCACAGCCTAACAGCCTATGAAAAACGCTCTAGTTTAGTTTCCCCTTTGCTAGCTCTGGAATGACAGCTTGGACAGAGGAAAGTGGGAGGGGAGTGCATCACCCTCTTGCCATAAGTGCAGGTCCCAGTATTTCTTTGTGTCTCAGAAAGATCTCTCAGTTCCTGGAAAAAAATCAGAACAAGTCTCCAAAAGCACTGAGTATCAGCAGCACCTGTAACCTGTAAACATCACATTTGTGGCACCAGCGTCAAGATGAGATCTCAGCAGTGTGACTACAGGTACTAATGCACACAGCAGTTCCCTCTCCCAGTTCAGCAGACTGATCAGGCTGGGACTGCTGGGGCTACTTTCCTCTTTGAAGACACAAAAAAAAGAAAAAATAGAAAAAGAGTGCAAGGTCTGGGTTACTTTCCATTCCTGCCAGTACCAGCTTTTTTGGGAACAGCAAAGGTGTGAAATCAGCCTACGGAGCCTGCTGTCAGCAGTGGGTGTCGCAGCCCACAGCCAGTCAATAGTTATTATGAGCCAAAAAGGCAGAGAAATCCAGCCAACTTGAGCAAAAGATGCAGCAGCAGAGAAGAGCGCAGAATTCTGGCATTTGCTTCTTGCATCATGGTCTGCTTTTATTCTTGCTGTATTAAAACTGTCATGGCTTTATGCTAATGTGGTTTATTCCTAGCCAGTGATTATTATGCTTTGAATTAGCAGTGCTCCTCAGAGCATTTCTCATGTAAAAAAGTCATATCCTTCTGAGAAACGCGAATGGGAAGGAAAAAAAGCTGTTACTTGCGTTAGCTTGGAACTGTGTGCGTGTTCACAGAGGGTGAAGGAGAAGGGACACTTTCATGACTGATGCCAGGCACTGCGGGACTCTGAGGCCACAGATTTGTGTGTGAGACAATACTGAAATTAGGGAAGAACAGTCAAAATATGGAAATGGTTTTGACGCTGTGTTTGGTGTTCAGTGAACCCACCCTCTGGGTAAATTCTTTTTGACTCTAATGTTAGTTTTGCCTGACTGTAAATCCACACTCACTTATCCTGAGTGGGAAAAGCTTCCCCAGGGGCAATGAGAGTGCAGCTGGTGTGGGACAAAGTTGTGTGTGTGTTGTGAAAGGTGTGTGTCTTTAAGAGGTATCAATTCTCCAGGAAATGGCCTCAGCAATACCAGTCAGCACCAGCTAGCAAAGAGAAGTTGTTGCAGCTCTGAGATTTCATAACAACCCTGCCTGGGTAGCAGAGATCTTGGCTCAGTGATGGTGAAAAGGAGAGAGGGTGAGCAGCAAGAGGAATTCCAGTATGTTTCAGCTGTAGGTTTATTAGCAGGAAGCGTAATTCAGCAGCAGCATAGCGTGTCATTCCTAGTTTGCTCAATGGGCCACTTCCTGTATCCCCCAAATAAGACACCAAAGACAATACCAGCCCATTACTTTTAGCAGCATTTCTAAAAAATCATGGCAGTGGAACACAGTAGGATGTCATGTGCCTCTTGAACTAGAGGCATCTCAAAAATGGAGGAAGAGTAAAAGGAGTGGTCCCTTTGGATCTGCATAAAGAGGGCAGTGGTCTGTACCCTGTAGTGGTCTTTGAGGCCTAGCAGGTTCCAGTGAAATCAGAAAGTACAAGGAAATTTCTGATTTCCTCTTCTTTTTACCCATATGGTTTATTTAGCATAACCAGGCAATTCCCAGCCTTGATACAGCATGTCCCAGCCCCTGTACAGGACAGAGCCTTGTAATGGGTTCTTTGGATAAGAAGGTATTCCTCCAGGCAGCCAGGCACAAAGAGCTGGAACAGAATGAAATGCTTTGGCTGGATTATCTTTTATTCCCTCTGCTTTAAATTGAAAAGAGATGTTCTCAGAAATGTCTGTCTTTCTCTCCATTACCCCAAAGAATAGCAGTTTTTAACCATTTCTACTGAAATACCTGGGCTCACTCTATCTTGCTGGCTAGTTTTTTCTTCTTTGGAAAGTTACAGGCAGCTGTATCTGGCATTGATATTTTACAGGAAAAAGGATTATGTTGCATGTTAACATTCAAAACAAACAAAAGAGCAATAGCAAAATAACCAACCTTCTTGCAAAAACCTGAGGGACTCAAATAGTAGTTCAGTTGGAGTTCTGATAATGAAACCTCCTTTGTGTTAGAAATGCGTCTCCGGCTGTTCCCATGAAAACCAACCTAAATTTGGCTCACTTAAAGCCTCAAAAAAATTTCCATTGAGATACATAAGAATTTGCCAGCCAAAATCTCTGCTGATTCTGTCAGTGTGGAGTGGGCGTGCTCATCCCTTCAAAGCGGTGTTCTTGCAGAGGTTCCTGAGCCCATGCTCTTGCCTGAGGTTAATATTTAAAATACTAGAGGTGAATAGAAATACTGGGCTGTTTTCTTCAGAGCAGGAGAGGTGACAATCTGCATCCTGCCTCTACAGACCCGAACTGTGTGTGCAAACCACTCAAATCAGTGTTAGTGGCAGTGTCACATTACAACACAAGTCTGGGAAATGGTATCCCTTAAAAAAAACCACAAACAAACACCAATGACAACTTAAACCCAAACAAGCACACCCACACAAAACCCCCACTTGTATGCTGACTGAACTATGCAGGTGATTTTTTTAGGGGGAGAGCTGCATGCTTCAGCCCAAGGCAGGGGTGCATGCTTCAGTCCAAGCTGTGTGCTTCAGCCCAAGGCAGACCCTCTTGCATCCCTGGCAGCTGTGATCAGAGACAACCACTCTTGTTGCTGGTACCCTCCCTCTGTTGGTGTTTTTTTGTGGTCCTGGCTTTCCTCTCTCTGTGCCTCTAATGACAGAGACGTTATTTCCCAAAACTATCAGCATAAATTTTCCCTTCCAAATGTCAGACAGGGGGACCATGCAATATTAACTACATCAAGTTACCATCCCCAGACTTCTCTTATTGTCATCAGGGAGGAAGGGTAATTTAAATTCTTCAGGGATTATTTTTTCAGTATTGAGACTATCATAATGTATTACAGGGTAGAGGTTGCAGATAACTGAAATCATAAGAACAGAAGGTCAGTGAAGACCTTTATCTCCTCCAAGGGACTTCAGCCCTAAGTGGGAACTGTATTAAAATCCAAAACTAAAAGTTTAAATGCTAAAAGCTAATCCTAAGAATTGGAGGACAGTGAGTGGGCAGAAAATTGGGACTAGACTTAGACCCTTCACAACAGTAAAGACACTGGGGTGCTGGGGAAGGGCTGGTAAAGGTTCTGGAGCACAGGTCTTATCATGAGTGTCTGAGGCAGCCTGGAGAAAAGGAGACTCAGGAGGGACCTCATTGCTCTCTAGAACTACCTAAAAGGAGGGTACAGCCAGGTGGGGTCAGCCTCTTCTTCCAGGTAACCAAGGTAGGACTAGAGGAAATGGCCTTAAGTGGCACTAGGGAGCTTTTAGTTTTCATATTAGGACAAATTTCTTCATGGAAAAGGCCGTAAAGCATTAGAACAGGCTGCCAGGGAAGTGGAGCAGTCACCATCTTTGGAAGGATTTAAAAGATGTGTAGATCTGGCACTTGGGGATGTGGTTTAGGGGTGGACTTGGCAGTGCTGGGTTAATGGCTGGACCTGATCTTAGAGGGATGAAAAAGACCTCTAAGAACAAGTCTATGATTCTATGATTTTTTTAGCACCCTCTCTCTCACTAGGAAGTTCCTAATGTAGCCCCCTTTTGTAACCCAAGCAATTTTAATGGCCACAGTAATGGTACCAAAGCATCATTATTTATCAGGGTCCTTGCTCTTAATAAATATTAATTAAAGAAAATGTCTCTTTGCATTGCAATAAAAAACAATAACGTGTAATATTTCTTTTAGATTATATTCCATCTTTTTTTTTTCTTTTTTTTTTCTTTCTCTTCCCCAGTCTCTGTCACACTCTGCCACAGCCCAGGAATGGCTGATGGCTGAACTGCCAGCCATCTAGAGAGATGTAGAACAATTGGTTAAAAGTCATGACTTTTATAACATAATAACCCATATTCCTGTTGAATCTTGTTGTTGCTACTGTTCTTTACAGTAGATTAATGATTTCACTAAAGGAAAAGGATGTTAAAATACAAAGGACTACAACTTTTTCCCTTTGTTACTCTTCTCGGTGTTCATGAAAAAATTTGGCCATCTGTGTGGTTTTCTGATAACTTATTAAAGCATTTATTTCACTTCCCATCTTCCTTGTTTTTTTCTCTTTTTCTTGCTGAAATTGCAGCTGAAGAGGTGGAAAGACTGGCTGCAATGCGTTCAGATTCTCTAGTACCTGGGACTCACACACCTCCAATCAGAAGAAGGAGCAAATTTGCCACTCTCGGGAGACTTTTTAAGCCATGGAAATGGAGGAAGAAGAAGAGTGAAAAATTCAAGCACACTTCAGCAGGTAACAGTCGCATCGGGTCGATTTATTAATCTGGAACTTTTTGCTAATCAAGGCTGAAAATTTG
The DNA here is from genome assembly GCA_013400435.1 of Pycnonotus jocosus. Taxonomy (NCBI): domain Eukaryota; kingdom Metazoa; phylum Chordata; class Aves; order Passeriformes; family Pycnonotidae; genus Pycnonotus; species Pycnonotus jocosus. The sequence goes on along the minus strand of VWYP01030901.1, from coordinate 240,230 downwards.
TAATAGAGCCTCAGTTTATATGTATTTGAGCTCTTGAAGCTTGGCTTGGAGAGAATAATCAGATTCTAAGAGGAGATCTTTAAATTTGTTACCAACTTCTTTTTTAAAAAGCCCAAAGCAACACCTTGAGTACACTACAATTAAAGCAGCAGCTCACCAAAGCTCTATTTTCAGATTCTGCCACTAGAGCTAGGGCATAACCCAGAAGAAATCTTTGAATATTGATTCAACAGATTATGAATAACAGAAAAAGCAGGATGAAAAGATAATGCTAATAGTCGGTGTGGCCACATTTAAGCTCCTGTGAGTGCTAATAAAGGAGTGAGGAAAATACACGATAAATAAGTTGCTATTGTGTTGAGTAACTTGCATAACCAGAAATTATTCATTCCATTGGGCAGGAATGATGTGTTCCTTGGTTTTTTTGAGAAAACCGAATCTAAATTCCTGCCACACCCCTCCTTTCACCATTGCTTTCTCACACTTCTAGTCCAAGACCCGTTTTTATTTTAAAAAAATTATGGAAAACTGAAAAAATGTGGGTTTGTAATGTAAATTGGTCTGAGGAAGAATCCGAGATCCAGGCACTGATGCATGAGGTGAGCACTTTGCAATATATTTAGGAGGTTTCTTTTCTTCATTCTTTCATGATGGTCAATAATTACTACATTTGGTTCAGCAAGTCTTTGGCATGGATTGTCTGTGAGAAAATACGGAGTTTCTCCAGATTTCTTATTGTTCTCACTAGAATAGAAAGAAAGCAGTGAGTATCCTGCTCCTTCAAGTGCCAGAAGAGGCCTGAGTTACAATCCAGTTACTTTTCTGCCCTGTATTGCACAGTGGAAGATTTTAGGCACTGTGTGAGTGTACCTGTGACCCCCAAATCCTGTACACCTGAAAATGGCTCACAATGGGGTGAGACATTTTATTTAACTAAGTGTGAATTCTTGAATGAGTTTAAATGCAGAATAAGTGTTTTCAGGGTTTATACCTGAATGAGTTCTTTGCTGTGTGCTGTTTAGGCTGCTTTCTGATTCGTCAGCCAAAATCTAATGAACTAGAATAGATGGCTATATCACTGTGAGTGATGATCATATTTTTTGACTTGACAGCTGAGAAGCTATTGTCACCAACAGTGACATCCTTCTACAAAACAAAAGACTTGTCTTTCATGTTCTGCATCAGTCATAACCATAGTGTAGTGTAGCAGGATTTCCATGAAAACCATGTAGCTCTTAGGAATATGTGGACACTGTGGCGATAACTACTTTGAATCTAGTTTCAGCATGCTGGCTTGGTTGGTTACAACAAGGAGAATAACCATGGCTGTTCAGGAGATACCATGGGTTGCCAAGGCTTGTCTAGTGTTGATTTTTATGGTTTCTACAGCTCCAGCTGATGAGGCTAAGCTGGGTACTGCTGTGGTTTGAAACTGGATGGAATGTGGCTCATTAGTCCGCTCTGGGCAGTACAAGAAGTATAGCTTAGATTTGCCCCTCTACCAAAATATTTGGAAAGTACACAGCGATTAAAACCAGACTGAAAACAGGTTATTTTCTCTTCTCAAAGGAACAGAGACTTTTACCAGACATGCCAGCATGTCTTCTCCCCCTGTAAGAGTGAGTTCAGTGTCTGAAAAGTCAATTTAAAAGCTGGGTCTCCAGGAACATTTGTCAGTCACAGTACTGGGTTTGATCTCAGTTGAATCCAAAACCTTTCTCTTTTTTTTTTTTTTTTTAAGAAAAATTTTCATTTCTAGTAAGTTAGCAGTATCCTGCAGCTGCTCTTTAAAATTGGTATTCCTGTCAGCTCCCCTGCTACTAACTGCAGAAAAATTGACAAGGATGTCAAATTTGCTGAGCACTCTGTAGAAGGCAGGCATAGAGATTTACTTCAGGACTGTGCAAGAGTTGGGACCTCACAGTTTCCATCATCCCCAGCCCTGGGGATCAGGAATCCACCAGCATCCTACAAGACCCCCCCAGCAATTAAGAAGCATTAGTTGAACCTTGGATGTGTAGTACAAAAGATTTGACACATGGAAAACTAGCATTTTTCTGCCAGCATTTCCATGACCTCTTGTCTAGTACCTCTGCTCTCACTGAGAAAATATATTTAATCTTTATAATAAATCAAAGGACGAGCTTGTGAGATGGCATAATGAGAGCCAGCATGAAACTTCATAATACAGGCTTATTTTCTTCTAGTGCACTGATAAATGTGACACTAGGAAAAAAAACCATTCCCATTAGTGTCCTACAGGCATGCACCCAATCCTTCCCACCTGCATAGAACATCAGTAATTATAAAAAAATAGATACTAATACAAGTGTTTTATTAGCCTCTTATTTGCTGCAACAATGGATTTAATTATTTTTAATGTCAAAAGTACTAAGGGACAAAACACATGGCCTAATCTGATGAAATTTCCTCTGAAATTAATGGGAGATTCTTCTCTGGGAGCGGACAGGAAGAAAGAGAGAGTCAGGCTGATATATAAGGTTGAAAGGTTGTCTTTTTCTTGGTATTTCCAAGTGCTAACATTTTGTATCCATATCTTTATCAGACTAAAAGCTTTGCTTATTTATTCAGAGATGAATGTTTTAAAATACAGTTCAGCAGTCAATGAGCAAAAAACCTTTCAGGTAATAGGAAAACTTATTTTCTGACACCTGGTAATTGCATAAGGTGAGACAGTGCATAATTTGATTGATGGAGGACCTCCATGTTATGCCTATTATATATAACTCCTCTCAGCACATCAATACTCAAATTGTGATATTTGAGCATAATAAGTCTCCCATCCTCCATCTTTGTTACTGCATTGTCACTGACAAGCAGAAGGTCAAAAGGATGTTCATGTTTCATAGAGTTTATATGTTTATAGGTTATGTTGGTTTTGGTATCCCTGTAGTGACATTCCAGAAGGGTCCAAAGTCTGGCATTGCCTTGATGCTGACTTGGTAACAAAGGTCAGAGTCATGGGTTTGATGCAGATATCTCGTGCCTTTGCCTGGCAGCTGTTCTCTCTGTGAGATCATCATTAGGTGTTTCATAAAGCAGCCGGAGCAGGTAGAAAAGATCGTGGATAAGGTGATCTGTTTGCAGATGGGAAGCACCAGATGAGCCATTTGGTTTGATCTGAGCGACCTCTTCTGCTGGAAGGTGGTGTGTTAAGGAGGTGTAAAGAGTGTGCACTGTGAATGAAAGATGGGCTTTGGCTAAGCATAATCTTAGGAAAACAGGGAGATTACATGCTCTGAGGGACACCAGTGTACCACAGCAGGAGCAGAAACAAGTTAATTCTCACAGTAATTCTCCTCCTGGACAGAAGTGAAGCTCCCACCAGCACAAAGTAGTTTTCAGTGTCAGGTCTGCAAATCATTTTATCACAGAACATCATATTGAAAGTTCCTTGATAGGTGATGAGACTCCCACAGTACAACATAAAGTCTCCAGACACTGAAGTTCCATATATAGGGAGTTAGACAAAGAAACCAAACTCTGCCACACTGCTATTCATGCTACAGTCAAAGATATGCTCTATGTTTTTTAAACTTAGCCAAGATTTTTACATGAAGTGTGGAAGCCTCCCCTTTTGTTGAGGGAAGGCACCCTCAACAAAATGAGAAGCACTATAAAGTCGGGAGAACAGGCAAACTTCTAAATGGCAAGATTCTATCTGTTGAGAAGATGGTTTCTTATAGCTGACAAGGAACAGTCTCACGGCAGAAGAAGCCAGGAAGAAACAGAATTTTCTATTCCCAAGCACAGTTTCCTTGTCTGGATACAGCTGGGATGGCTCTAGAAGACCGGTCAAGATTTTAAAAGCCACACTGGGCTCTCTGGGAATCAGCAAAGCAGATAGCAAAAGAGAAGGCTGACTATCTCCTCTGCTAGACCTTTGTCATTTTTTTAATAACTTGATCTTCTTCTGCTTGCCTTGCTGTGAACTTGAAAAATGTTCCTGGCTATGTTGCTGTTTTATTGCAGTGCTGTAAACATGCTGAAATGTCATTTCCTGGAAATGTTTTGGAGAAGGAACTGCTTCTGAAATAAAGAAGCTTTAGGGGAAATAGATTCTGCACTTACTTGAAATATTATTGAAGGGTTTTTATCACTACTTTCATCAAAAGCCAACTGTTTGCAACCTTTCAGGAAAAAAAGTGTTTCAACTGCTTGGAGGAGTTTGAGTAGAGAAAAATGTCTTGTTTTGTCATTTCCCATTTCTGGTGACCTTCATTTTAAAGAATTGGTGCGTCTGTCTTCCACCATCCTTGCTTCCTGAATTGCAGTGCTCAGGCAAAAGGGACAAGGAAGCATGTAACTTGTACTTGAAGGACACTAGTTGGAATGACGAGAGAAAAACAGGAAATGGTGAAAAATTAAGGGGTGTAAAGAAAGCTCATCTGTAAGTAGGAGAGCAAAGGATTCATCAGTGTTTGGGTAAGGTCTACTGGTAGCCTGTGCAATGAGCAGAGAAAGACCTGTGTCAGAAGAAAGCTCCTCAGCAGCTCTGTTGCCAAGTAGGCGGTTGTCTGAGACAACCACTAATACTAAAGAGAGAAAAGGAAATCTTTTGGACTCAGCCTTTCCTTCTTGGTAGGTTGAAACTTTCTTTTATTTGTGTCCCAGTTTCCCTTCCTAGAAATACTCACTATCTTCCTCCACAGGGCAGTGACCACGTATCAGTCCTCTGGTGCCAGAGTTCCCACTCCAAAACCCAAGGGTGAGCTAGTGAGCCACATCCTGTTCTGTGACTGCAGGAAGACACGACTGTGACTTTCTAGCCTCATGCTTGGGGTACCCTGCTGAGAATAGGGAAGATCTGCTCCTGTTTCATTTAAGTCTTCATTGGCTTAGGTAAAATCGTAGAGATTGGTGTTCAAGAACCTATCTCAAGATATAGGACTGGGGAGTTGGAAAGGATAAAGACTGGGCTGAAGTAAACCAAAATATCAAAAGAGCCAAGACCATTGTGAGCCAAGCATCAGTTGGCTTGGGGAAAGAAGGACATTCATGGCAGGTTTGTGGATTGATCTGCTGCCTAAGGGTTTTAAGACTCTTTTAATCATTATCTGTAGAGAGGATGACAATCTTTTCTTGCTAGCAGTTGCTCTGTTAAATAGGAATAAATGAGGTCTGCACTCTGGATCTAAAGATTTAAGCCAAATAGTGTAGACAATGCCACAATAGAGAGCATGTAGATTTTTTCAGTTTACTTTTTGGGGAGGGCATAACATGCTCTTCCGTTTGTTTTCACTCTCACTCAAGCCATTTAAAGATAATAAGTGAGCCACAACAAAGTTGGCTCATCCAACCTTCAGCTCCCTCACTTCCAAAAACTGCTTTAAAACAGATATTAATTTTGTGCCTGAATCTTTTTTTCCCGCTTGTTAAGTCTTGGTGCTTTGGTTTTTCCACCTAGTTTTTTTTTAAAGATATTCTATTAAAAAAATCATATGTCAGTGTGTTTATGTAAGTTAAGTCTCCCAGTCAGCAGAGGGGATTGCTTAAATTGGCAACACTTACGGGCAAGGATTTTTCAGTGTTTCTGATGAATAACAAGAAGAAAACAAAATGTGGTAAAGCTGTTCAATTAAAGAAACTGTTATTCATAAACCATACCCAGATCATTTGATTCCTACTGCTGGTTATTTCTAACTATAACAGGTAAATATTTTGAACCTTTCTTTCCAGAACATTCCATTTGGGTGAAATTCAATTAAATGTTGCCAATGCTTCTCTTAAACCCTCTGCTTTGCCAGTACTTGCCTCTTGTGTTTTTTCATGTAAAATCCTTAGGGTATTAAACTGGTCATGCTATTTTGGTGAGACCTTTGCCTGGGGGAATGAAGGAGAAGCACAGCCTGAAGACAGGCCTGCTCTCATCCCTGCCCCTACTTCTGGGGAGGTTGTCTATGGGGTGAGAGACTTGATATGGTTTTCCCAAGTGCCAGGTTATTGACATCTATCTGCAGAGATTCTATTTTTGTTGAAATGAGTGATTTTGTTTGGATTATTGTCTAACAAGGTTAACTGTTTTAAAGCACTTTATGGTCCCATTCTGTTCTTCTGAGTCTTATTTAATATCTGCTGTGATCCCATGTGAAAGGTATTAATATTTCAGTTACAATTCCTCTCATACTTTCAAGCCAGACTGTTTCTGGCTTGATATGAGGTTTAGATATGGAGCAATTATGGGTTTTTTCTTCCCTGACACTCATATTCTGATGACTTGGAAATATAATTCTGAATTCTGAATCAGTGCTCAGAGAGGGAGCAGGGTGTCCCCTCTCTTTTTTCTGGGTCTGAAGCCACTCTGAAGCCTAAGATACCTCAGAGTCCTTCCTGTTCTCCTCCATGACAAAAGCTCTTAACATTTCTCTGTAAAACCCTCAGGGGCCCTTTTGAAGTGAAACAGCGAGCAGGTGATACAGATGCTGGTCCACACCAGATATTTTTGCTGCGCTGGAGCAGCTCATACAGCATTAAGGTATTGCTAAAAATCACTGATCATTTCCAAGATTTTGGGAGAAGAGAGAAAAATAGCACTGTTGTAAAACTAAGTCCAAACTTGCAAAAAAAAAAAGAGCTCTGCTTTTATTAAAAACCAGCAGTACAACCACTTTTCAGAGTTAGAAAGGGCTGCTGTGTTCACTGTGTTGTGATTTTTTAAGGGAAGCACAAGATGTCATTGTCTGAAGAAAAGCATCATTTTACAAGAACTTGAGCTGTTCCTGAATGCACATTGAATAAAGCGAATATTTTTACATGAAGAAAAATCAAAAAAATATGATTGTTATATTCCAGTGTTTTCTAGATGAATCTTAGAAGAATTTTTATGCAAATTTACATTTCTGTTTGAAATTTGAACTAAATGTTATTTAGTATAGTTAAAAACCTGAATTTCAAATATAAAATGGCCTGGTAGAAAGGAAAACATTTGTATCTTAGGCCTGTTGAAGTATTACACTGCTTGCATTCAAGGACTGAATAAAAATTAAAATCCATACACAGTTCTATTTTTTGCATTGATCCAAAACTCCACACTTGATGTATTCTGAGTTTTGAAAAAAAATTTCTAAGATTGTGTGTAGCTTCTCTTTGTATGCGCTGACAGTTTCTTAATGTCTTTTCGAGAAATTGGCCAGAAAAATGTACCAGAATTCATGCAAAACTGTAGACAACTTTTAAAAAATTTCATCTTTTGCCATTCTGTAGAGGGAGCAAAATCTATCTTGTGTATCTACTTACTGCTCTAGAACCAAGGATTCACAGAGATTTTTAAAGCCAGTGGTCATTTTCAGCCCCACAATTAGATAAACAGTCCAAAGCTTAGGGTGGCAGAAGAAACTTAATAGCAAGGGAAAGTGATGGCTGATGTTTGCCTCGCTATTGCTGTTATTTTAAATTGTCAGCGTTTTCAGATTTGTCATTTTAAGGAGATTAAAAGAATGGAAATGCATTCGGAAGTTGCAGATCTGATTTGTACAAGGCAGTGAAAGCAGTTGTCTATTTTTATACTTGAATTGCCAACTGGAAGCTCCTAGTTCAGAAATGGAGGAAACAATCACTCCCCTGGGAGCATGTATTCCACTACAGAGCAGTATCACTGTGTCTTCCTGAGATCTGCTGCAGAACATTTCCAGGGTTTAAGAAATGGGCTTTGCTTAGCTGGGCTGAAAAATGTGTTTGGGGATTGTTCTAGCCCCGTGCCAGCTGTAATGGAACGTGTGAAACGAGGCCTCTAAATGTGTCCCTTCTTACAGGAAAGAGATGTTTAATGAGGCTGTTTGGTTTTTATGCTAATTACATTTCCAGCTGCTGTGTGAAGATTATATGAGGCCACCCAAACTGTAATGCTGCAACATAATTCTACAACAGTGCATTCATGTTGAAATAGTATAATACAATTAATCCATTAGAAAAAGTACAAATTGTGATGATTGAAAATAGATACTGTTCATAGCATAAGCTTCTTCATGGTATATGGATTAGAGAACAACCTCCATTGGAAATGTTTTTAGTGTTTTAGCAACAAATCAGCAATAATGGAATATCTGGCTGTGGGTAGAGAAGATGTGTGTTTGAAATAAGCTCATTCCTGTGTAAAAAGTTGTTCTATATCCTCAGCTTCTATTGCCATGACTCATGAATGGAGAGTCTTCATCAGACTGTGCCCTTACAGGTTATTTTAGAATTATTTCATTTAACAAAAAAATGTGTTGAAGTTGCATTTTATTTTTAGATTGCATGTGAAGCATGGATATTAGTATTTCTCAGACCACTGGCTCTTGTTCTTTGGGTTTGCACTGCCTTTATAAAGGCGCAGGAGAAAATCACAACATTTCACAGTGACACAAAGCCATGAGGAAATTTGTCTTCACAATGATTCTTTCACTGAGAAGTACTGTTGAGGAAGTTTTATTCCTGGAATACTGTTTTGCTCTCACTCGGTGTTTCCCGCAGTGGGGGAATGAAGCAGGAATCCCTAAGGCCAGCGTGGCAGTACCTCGAGCGAGTCCTGCTGTGACATGTGACCCGTGTTGTGATTGCAAAATGGGTTGGTAATGGTCATGTGAGCCTGCAGCCCAGTGGGTCTAATCTGATGGGACTTTTTAATCACGGCAGTTGCTCTTTATTTCCATGTCCATGAGTTGCATTAAAAAGGCACATCCAGTTAGATGTATAGGGTATTGGCAGCAGAGATGAGAATTCCAGGTCAGCAGGGATCTGAAACATGGATGGCAATCACCCAGGCAAAACCATTAACTTCATGAGCTCTTTCCAGGGGTGCTGGGGCTAGTGTGTTGAGGAATAATAAATAGTTGCTAGAAAGAGAAACTGATTGCCCTATATACAGAGGTTTAATAGGAAAACACAGATTATGAATTGGAAAGCAAAGATAGCTTGATGAACAGTTTCAAAGAAACCTTGGTCTAAGTCTTGTTTATTCTAGGGCTTGTTTATACATTATAACTTGAATTATTCAAACCATAAATATGAAACAGATTAGTTACAACATCATAAACCCTTGGGTGGATGTTTATGCAGTTCATAAACTCTTTCATTTTATTTTAATTCAATAAAGCAAATTTAGTTCTGAATTAAAGTGTCCACATAAGTGTTTAATATGGCATTGGTGATCCTACTTGAATTACTGATTCAGATTGCTCTTCCTGAGCACTCATGTAAGTCAACACAGGAGCTAATGTGCAGGAAAGAGCAGATCAGACAACTTAAGGTGTCACAAGAGATGGGTTCTAGAGGCTCTGTTTGGTGAAAGCTGCACCTGGCTGCTTGGACTGCCTGAGGAACTGGGCAAAGGAAGTCCAAGGTGTGATTAGAACATTTAATGAAGAGAGAAAGCTGTTGTGTTTTCTTCCAAATTCTGCTGCTAACCCATCCCAGATTTGTTGCAAACAACACCTGTAGATGTTGGACTCAAGTATTACAGGATTTAACTGCAATTTGACCAGGTCTCCTCTGTTATTTTGTTGGTTTGTTTGTTTTGTCAATTCATGTGTAGGGTTTCTTCAGGTATGCAGCTCAAAAAGTCAAGTAATTCAGAGAGGCTTTTGAATTATGGTAATAAAACTGATTTCTAAAATGTAGAAGAAGGTCTTGGAAACCAAAAGCATGGGGGGGAACTAGTCATTCCTTTTAGAAGTTTAACTCACTATTTGAAGAAATGTACAGATTTTCTGTATATTAACAGTTTGCTTTATTGATACAGTTTCAGATGAATATTTCAGTTCTGCAGTGTGGTATCTGTATAAAGAAGTAGTTAAAATGAGACTTATTCTGGTTATTGCTATTTGTTTGTGTAGGCTGAAGACATAATATTATCTGTTGTTAACTGCATCTGAATTGCTTATTCTCTACAGGATATCCCACACTTTTAGATAAAAGTAGTGGTAGAATAGATCCATGATGCAGAGTGTGACTCACTATTCCTTTTGTTCTTGCTGGAGTAGCAGGCATATGTTTCTAGGTTGAAAAATGGAGTTTCTTAGTCTCTTATTTTGCACATGAGTAAGTGCATGTTCATTTTTGAAGGACAGACCTTAGTTCCTCTTTAAAAGGTTTTAATTTGGTAATTAACACTATTGGTCCTTTATATCCTCAGAATTCTGTTTGCATCTCTCCAAGTTAATCTGGCAATCCCAAACAATTCTGTTTATCAAAACAGGCAGTAAAAATCATCCTTTTGCTGTGGTGAATCATACTTTGTAAATTTAACCAACAGCATTGTTTGTCTATTCAAAAAGTTATAGGGAATTTGATTGCCATTAGCTACCACTTGAATCTGAAAATACCAACTGCTCACCTCCCTGTGTTTTGCAGGAAGCTCTTGGTCTCCGTATGCTCTTCATTAATTCCATAGTTAAAAGTAGCATGGGGCTGACAGCTGAATGTGCACAGATAAGCGGTACTCTGAGGCAGGACCAAAGAGGGCCCAGATATGCTTCTGCCTCAAGGCAGTGACATATTTGTGCTGAAAATGGTTGGCAATGAGTTTGATTTTCTTCCTGCTGAAGCTGATGAATTCTGTCCCTGTCCTCACTGAGCACAGGGTGCCTGGTAGGCAGTTGCTAAATACCAAAAGCCTTTGCTCATACGGACCACAGGAAGGCTTCTGCCAGCTGCACAATCACCTTTCTGAGGTGCTCTGTTCCCAAAAGAAGACTGTGGGACTCAGTGGGTGCTCAGATCTTTGCAGTAATAAACAATATCGGCAGGCAGAATGTTTCCAGGGTGTGCACATATCTTTAGAAAGCCCCCTTGCAACCTTTCATAGTTAAGACCCTTTGAAACCCATGAATTTCTATCACTATCATCAAGAATCATTTACACCTTTTTACCGAGACTTATATTTTCGAAACTGTGTATGTATATCTAATAGCCTGTGTGCTTTATAGATCTGATCAAAAGCCCTATAAAAATTATCATTTGGTTATCTCTGTTTTTTGTGGGTGTAGGATCAAGCCTGTATTAGGTAGTCATAGTAGCATTCCTCCCAGTTTCCTATCTAATAGGAAAATATGCTACAAGTAGATAAAACATCAGTTAAAAAAAAGATGTAGTTGACTGTTAGTAAGATACTAGATGACATTTGGGCTACAGTTTGCATGCCTGAGTGGTAGTGTTTTTTCTAACCAGCTAGTGACTTCCCATACATCATCTCGATCCTGAAGGCTACTAGTTTATAGTTGTGGAAAAAAAAACAACTCAGTAATTCCATGAGGAATAGAACTTTTGAAACACAGTTTTGTATGGGTTACTCACTCCTTCCTGAATCTTTTGCTGTCTGATCACAAGCCTAGGAATGGTAATTTGGATCAAGTGTCGCTAACCAGCCTTCCAGAACTTTAGAAACATTACAAATTTATGACCTCTTGTCCTGACCAAAGTTTGCCAAAATTGGAAAGAGGTAGTGGAATTACCAATGAAGGCATATAAAGACAAGGAGGCCACTGCTGCTGCTAAAAACATGCAGGAGGGGCTGGGAGAAAACAAGACATTGGCTGGCTGCTATGGAAAAGGATACTTTGGCTCTTCTTGTTTTAGGCTAGCCAATGAGTTTAGAAGAGTGGCAGCACATGTGGCATCCTTTTACAACCTCAGGCAACATCTCTCATCAAATGTACTTCTGTAAGGAAGATAAGCAACTTCCTTACAGAAGAATAAGGAGCTTCTGAGAAATTGTTTATAAAATAATTTGGGATTTTATGATCAGTGGAGAATCCTTGTGTGTCCGCATGCTTCCATTTGCTTTGAAAAGAGCCAGGTTGCAAAGGGCACTCTGCAGGCATTTGCAAGGTTTCAGTCAGACCCCTGAGAGAGACCAGGAGGTTTCTCTGCAAGCAGACAACTGCAGAACTGTTATAGGAAGTTTATTAAAGAAAATCCATGTGTATTGGTTTATAAATTAAAATAATGAAATCAGCAACACCTGCTCTTAATTAGTGATGGATCTGAACTGACCATACAGTCAGTCAGGCATCCGTTCTTGATCTCTGTAACGCAGAAATCTCATGCTGGCAGCAGCGATGCAGGAGCTCTGGCACACGTACTCATCCCTGCTAGTAACCGAGTCCATGCACTATCTTTTATTTAGATGTGATGTTTACGCCCCAGAAAGCTTCCAGTTTGGAATGGCTACCTCTAAATATTGATGTTGGTTTTTTGCATCTGAATCTGCAGAGGCATTGTGCTGAAATGAGAGGCCAGTGACGCTGTGGTATTTCTGGCATTAATGTGCAGACACCATTCCTGCAGGCTAAAATGCACCGCAAGAAGCTGACAAAACCAATTAAAATCCCCCCATTTGTTAGTCTAGCAGATTAGTCCATTTTCTGATTTCACTGCAAGGATTGTGAGGCTGGCTTAACTCAGCTGCCCTCATTTGAGTGACTGCACTTAGATCAAGCCAAGCCTCAGCTGTGTCATTCATACTGTTACACCCTCTGAATGCAGGCAGCTGAGGCTTGAATTGGTGCCATTGAATTAACAAAATTGGTGCTAATTTTGGTAAGGGCATTAATTTTAGTATTCTTTCATCTGTTGAGAAGGAGTTACCTGAGCTGCTCTGGTAGAAAATCATGGGCCAGCCCCTGACCACTGCCTCCCATCAGTCAGGAACCATTAACAGCATCCCACTGGCAATCCCATGTGCTGACATCTGAACATTGGTTTCCAGAGGCCTGGAGCCCCTGTTGCCAGTGAAGACATAACTGTTCTACAATTTGTTTATCTTCTGGCACTGGTTCATTTATTGAATTGAGCTGACTGGGAGCTCTTCAGCATAGTCAAGACATCTTTCTCCTAGTGTCCTTAGAAGTAAAATGACCACTGAGAGAAAGACCTTGTATTTGACCAGGGTCTTCAGAATGTATTTGTGGAATTATGTGCCCTGAGGAAGAGTGGCTTTTGCCTGTGATATCTGTTGTCTTGGCAACATCGTTTCATCCAGGAAATACCAGGTATATTGGAGCAACCTTGTTGCCCCATGCTGCAATATGAGTTATATTAGTCTGTTTTCTTTCCTGCATCCCTAGAAGGAAAGGCTATAAAAGTGAACATTGCAAATACACAGGATAGAAAAGCCGCAGGGGAAGGGAGCTGAGACGCTCCCCTTCTGTGCTAGTTGAAAGTAGGCCAAATCATAGTTCACTGCACAGATAAATGAGAGAAACAGAAGAGTGGCTTTGAGGATTGCACTATCTAACAAACCCAGCAGTATCTCCAGAAGAGCAGAGCTCTCTCTTAGCCAGTGTCAGAGCAAACATGCTACTGGTATGCATATTATAAACAAATTGGTGTGTGTCCTTGGTCTGAAACTCCCTGTAGGTTAAGATGAGCAAAGCAACAGCTTTTTCAAGCGTATGTGGCAAGGTATGGGCTAAGCAAAGTACTTCTGCTGCTGGTCTAATGATGCCTCTTGTGCCGCAGAGAAGCTGGATAAAAAGAGGACTAATATTCAGGAGTCCTAGATCCATATTATAGTTAGTTTGCAGCTACTAGGGTGGAGTCTCCCTATTCATCTAACACCTGCTATTTCTGTAAAACCTTTATGTATATATGCTTATGTCCTACTTTTTTTCCCCTGGAATCTATGCACATGTTCAAGCTCTCTACATTGCCTGCCTACAGCAGATGATATAGGGCATCCTTTTGTCTGTTAAACTTGATTGTAAAATCTCATCACCTTCAGTGACAACAGACCTGACCCTCTGTAAAAATGTAATGAGGGCTTTCTCCAGGAGGCTTTCTGCTGTGTGTCTCAGGCACTCCAAATAGTAAGAGCTCTATTTTAAGTAATGCTCTCAAGGAAAGAATAGCACAAAAAATGCACACACATTTATTAGAGGAACAAAAATATGTTGATGAATAAAAAATAGGAGTTTGTTTACAAAATGCTGATTTCTGGCTCATTGTTTACTTAATTTTTCCTGCTTCATTCTGCTTGTATAATATAAGTGCATTAGTCCCATTAGTCTCCAGGAGATCTTTAGGCATTTTCAGTTGCTCATGAGAATCTTTCCCAAAGCCTTTTGAAGTGAGACTACCTCTGTGTAGGAAGAGACTCTCACATGCCACTCTCTCATCCTGTTCCTGACTCCTTGGCATCCCCATGGCAGTCAAACCAAATGCTTGTGTGAAAAAGTAATATGAGGAAACCACTGAGGCAGTTTTAGCTGTCTCCTAATGAAATGTAACAGCTGGAAATCAGGAGGAGCATGATCATCATGGGACCAATCAGCCCTCTGTGGAGAAGCAGCAAGTGCTGTGTAAACGACAATCAGTATGTCTGTGATGAGAGCAGTGTTGTAGCTGATATTATGGTGAAATACTTAAATTCAAACACCACTTTAATTAAATTTCACTCAGTATTAGGCTATGAAATCAATAAGATTTTAAAAAATTAGAATCAGCCCTGAGCTAACATGAGCACACTGACCTGTCTCTTCTTGCCAACTGCCTGCAATCATTTTTATGCCACGGGATATCCTCTGCAGCCAGTGGGCTGCTGCATTTTACTAAAACCTGAGCTATTTTCCATCCTTTATTACTGTCTGCTTTGAGATTACTCAGAGTGCACCTCTGGAGAATTTTGTTTCATTTTTCCATGCTGCATATCATGGGAGAATCCTTAAATGAGATGGCAGCTTCCTCAATACAATGTAAATTGTGGCTCCAGTTCTTCCTGCCAGACGTGTCCCAAACAGATGTTGGCAGTATCACGTTCACTGCAGGAATTGACAGCAGAAGACCTTCCATAGCAGGAACAGAGCATGCACAAGAGGCGTGGTGTGACTCATCACTCCCTTTTCAGCCCTTTTACATCAGGTAAAAAGCCTACGGAAGTCCTGGATCTGCCCAGACAATAACTCCCACTGAGAAACTGCAAGAGACAACCAGCAGGGCTTTGTCCAAAGCTAAGCTTGCCTTTAGGTATCTCAGGCAGGCATCTAGGCCAGCTCCTTGGCTCATGGTATTTTCTCAGCTTGTCTTCTGTCCTGCAGCCCAGTGGGCAGGCAAGGAGAGGATAAACAAAGCACAGATTGCCTTAAAGTCATGCTAGCCACAGATCACTGCTAGGCTAAGATTTCACTTCATTTTATTTTGGACTGTGATCTTTCCCAATTTTTTTTTTTAATAGTTAGCACCAATGACACTTGGATAACACAAAGCAGTAAATAACAATTGACTTTTGCTTACATAAGATCAAGTTGTACTTTGCTTTACACCCCTGTTTCAGATATTTCAGGTCAAATTTTGCTTGCAGTTATGTCTAGGTATTTCCTATTAAATCCATCAGTTTGGGTAACACTGACATTGTAGAGAAAAGCATAAATTTTGCCCTAAAATGCATTGTTCTACCAGTCTATTTAATTATCAGTCTTTTAATTATCAAGCTGATTCCTGATTTGAAGTGAACTTCTGCTCAGTGCTTGAAGATAAAAAGTACGAGGCAGACAATATGCTACCTGAGGAGCAAAGAAGAGGCTGAATCTAGATGGCAGGAAGACAAGCATGAGTAGCTGTGATTATTGCACATTTACACATGCTTGCATGCATTTGTTCTTACTTTCCTCTTGCTAGTCTTAAAAACCTAGTCAAAATCCATATACTGAGGAGATGTAGCTCATAAATTATGTTTCCGCAGCATGTGTTAGGTGGGGATTGATGTGAGCAGCTATTCTGTGAGATAAAATGTATTAAGAAACATGTAATGACTCAACTTAGGGAGTGAACCTTCCAGAGCAGCTTATTTAAGGGCAATATATATAGAGATATAGAGATATAGAAATAAAAAATATCGCATAACTCAGTAACCTGGAATGAGTTGGAGAGGCATAAAGTGGTGTATGTTCTATTTCTTAAAATTCATGTTTTATTTTATTTTTTTACTTTTTCTATATAATTTAAAAACCATTCCCATTCTTGCTATTTGTATAACATTTTTTGCCTTTATGCAAGCATATGCATATTTTATGTTACTTTTGAATTGAATTTATGGATTGGATGACCCTGAGCAGGAGTAAAAGCAGTGGAACACATAAAAATAGTAGGTTTCTGTATTCGGCTTCTTATAGCTTTGAAATGAGACATGAGTAATTTAGGCTCTTTTTTCTTATGTGATTAATACTCCCCAAAAATACAGACACTGAGAAGTCTCTAAAAGTAAAATATTTTTCTAGATTTGCAGGGCTTTCAGTGATATAGTTGTGATAATACCAGTAATGAATGTGTAGTGTCTGGACCTGTATAAGAAAATGCCTAATTCTTCCATCTCTGCTTATTTCAGTGTGAGATTCAGAAGGGATACCATGTTTCCTTCAGCAGTACATTAATACACACAGGCATATGCTCTTTCCTCCTCTCTAGGTTTGTCAAAGCCCATCAGGAGTTTCAGGATGACAATTCCTACTGGACTTAGTTGCAACTGAAAAGCCTAGTGGCCAGGAAGCTTAGGAGAAGTGAATATTTTCACCCCAGTTCCTAGTGTTTTGTGTGCCTGGATGTTGCCTTGCACCACAGCGTTCAGAGGGGCTCAGGACACTCTTGGGCGATCTTGAGCATTACTGAGTGAAGTGGCAAATGAATTGGGTTGTGAATGACTTCAGACCTTGGTGGGCACATTCAGCCAGGTGAAACTGCACAAACTGGATCTGACAGAATGGCTTGTCAGGCTTGCACACAGTGCATAAACCTCAAGGAGGCTACAAAACATGGAGCAGCATGGTGGAAATGGAGTAAGTTCCTTGAGAAGAGTCAATATAAAAAAACAGTCAGGCACCAATCTCTTTTACAGACACAGTAAAGAAACTCTTAAATAGTGGATTCCTGGCAAATGTAAATCCTGATAAAACTTTTTTAGTGCACCTCAGATATCTTGCTTATGTGTGTGTGTTTACCTATCCCACTTCTGCTAGCTACTATGTGCTGCCAGTTTGAAGGAATTCTGTTTGTAGTGAAGATGTGGCTATCTGGACCTGTTCCTGGTGATTCTAAGGCAGGGGAATAAAGTAAGAGTCTGCTTTTGCCTCAGTCAGCACAATGGTAGGATTTAAGGAGCTAACAACCCTTTGGCAGTATTAATACTTGGACTGCCTTCCTGTTTGAGAATAGCAGGTCTTTAAAAACATACCTGTAGGTGTGGGCTTGTGGCATTGGTTTTTAGAGGTATATGATGTAGATATAGTTAATGTAGTTAATTAGATCACTTTGGTGTTAATGAAGTGCTTGTGAGATTCTTGGAGAGCTTTATGTATGACAGCTCTCATCAAAGCCATGTTCCTGGTGTACCCAAACCTCAGGCAAATGTGTGTGAGATGAGAATAGGCAAATTTTGATGGCTCCATCAAAAAATCCGTTGTGCTTTTTCTGAGTTGATTTTATCACAATGCTGGCAAAACAGTTTCAGGGTTCCAAACATTTTAACATTGGTCTTATAGTTGTCATGTGGTTTCCCCACCTATTCTACTTAATTAAAGGAGAGTAAAGAGGAAATACTGTCATTGATTACATCTCCGTGACTTGCTTGAGAATAAAGAGATTGCTCTGGTGTACTGAGAGCAGTATCTGACCGACTATGGGTGTAATGCCATCTGCTAATTAAAGGATTTGGCAAAATAATTGCAATTTTCTACTTAAATTAGAAAAATACTCAATAGAATCCGTGCTTCTTCTTCAGCTTGGGAGATATATAGAGTGCTTGCATCAGGACAGGCAAATAACCACTTAGTAGCAAAATAGACTGGTACTGGAAAGATTAAAACCCACCATTCTTTATAAGCAAAAAAATGCAACACTTCTCACCTACAAAACATGGTTCTCTCCACCTCTTTCTCTCTACCCATCTGCGTATGGACGCACTTCATAACTCTTGCCTGTAAACTGTATTATTTTAATACTAGTCAATAGTTATCCACAGCACCAGCAGTAAGGTTATTTGAGAAAAGGACAAAACATACTGCAGCATTTTATGAAGAACAGCAGGAGATCAGGAACCACTTAAGTTGCCCTGACACAGAAATATGATTATGTATTTATAAAGATTAATTTTTAATAATGCTGTTAGCTACAAATGTGCCAAGATCACATGTTTGGGTACAAATATTCCTTGAACTCTGGTGAAGTTCACATCTAAATCCATAGCAATGAAATACATACAACATTTCAACTAGGTCTGGAATCTACAAAAATGCTGGGGATTCAGTTACTGTTAAGTTTTCATAGCAGATTGAATATTACTGGAAATTCTTGTGTTTGTGTTACAACTATGCCCTTTGTTCATTTCTTTTGATGTATAGTCAGAATAATGCAGATACTGCAAAGAAAGCTCTAGTCCTATTGTTTTTCTTCGGTATGTAACTCATGACAGTGCAGAATTGGTATTGAAGAGACCAGAAAAACAAATACTCATGAATTCATATCCTGAGCATTATCCATTTAAGCACATTCTCAGATAAAAGTGTTTTAATCTGGGGACTGAAAGCCTAGCAATAATACCATGATTGGACTTTGTAATATCTTCATCTAAGCTTCTGGAAGCTAATGTGCATTTGCATATTAAAACTGCTCTGAATCATGTGTGGAGAAATCTGCATGAAATTCAGAGCCAGGAGAACCAGCCCTGCGGAACTTGCCTTTCTCAAAAAATAACGTGAGAAAAAAGATTACAGTCAGTGGACACTGCTCCGTCTTGCTTTTCACTTTCAAGTGTAAGTCCTTTGCAAGGACTTTTCATTACTGAAGTCTCATGCTTTAGATGTCTTTCGTCCACAGAAGTTGTTGGTCTGGGATGGGCAGCTTGGATCACTCCTTTTTTCAGAGACTCCTGGTAGGAGCTTGGACAAGCCATGTGCTGTCCTGCACACAGCTGTTATGGTTGAAGCCATAAAGAAGGATGTAAAAATGTGCTCTGTTTGGCTATGGGTTATCTTTTTCATGTAATATTTTCAAAGGTACAAAGTACATACTGCATGGTGTTAGACATTTCTCAAACAAGACACTTCAGAGCAAAGCTTTTGGGAGATCTCAGAGACATAAATGGAGCAAAGTTGCAGGGTGAGGGGAGAAGCATTTCTGCACTGGGAAAAATTTTTGATCCAAACTTATCAAGAGGCTTTGACATTGTTTTGGTGTTACAAATGGCAATACTCCCCTGTATCTTTAAGTAATTTATAATGAACAGAACATTAAAGAGCACCCCATGTCATAGACTTGAGATACCCATGCTTTAGCATATTTTTCCTACTATCATGCTTTCCCAAAGCAGAAGCTTTGTTACTTTAAATGTTACTTTAGCATTAAAGTTTTGCATATTTGGCTTTCATAAATACTAGTCTGGAAAAAACATCTTTTTATTTGATTTTTCATTTATTTCAGTCATGCATATGTGACTATTGATATTTTCTTTCCATAAGTATTCGGACAGTCAAGTTTCACTCACATGATTACCTATTAAAAAGCAGTTAGCTGGCTGGATAATGTGTCCATAATTTTATATGAGAATAGATATTTGAAGTAACATAGATGGACAGGATTTACCAAATCCTGTCACCAGAGCCTTAGCCTCATTGCATACAGATCTGATTCACACCTAATATAATGCAGGCCATTTGAAACAAAATTGAGCCTAAACTGTTACTGACCTAATTCATATCTCAGCCTCGTTTTTGTAACAGCCCCTTTGCTAATGATTGTGTGACTCAGCAGCTTTTGGGTGATGGGATCAATCAAGCTGACTACTACCCAGCACAGACTCTTCAACACGCGTATGCACTGCTCTGGGTGAACTTCTCCATCATTTACCTCAATGGAGAATGAAGACAGTGGGAGAAGGGGAAAGATCTGTTGAGCTTCAGTCACAGCAGTTCAAGGATGTTAGACTGCTTCAGTAAATGTATTAAAATATCAGTGTGCTTATTTTGTTTGCTCTGTTGGAATATGTACAAAATATATGTAGCCTGTAGAAATAAAAGTGGCAGGCAAGACTTTCTAAATCACTAGAGATATTTTTATTTCCATTTTCAAGATTCATTTTCTTTTGCAGGTTTTAGCTAGGCAGTGCATGATAAGTGTACCGCTTTCTGTATTTAAGAAGTGCTCAGTACAGAATATAGCTCTTGAGAAACCATTCATCTTAACTGGATAAATTTCATGTAGATGAAATTCAGCAAGGAAATCTCCCTCAGGTGGCTACACTAGTCATTAATATTGCTAGTTCTAAAGGGAGCCCAGGAGAGCAGTAGACAAGAAGAGCAGTCAAAGCCAGTGTTGGAACCCTGCTAGTGGCAAATGGAGGGTAGTCAAGACACCGCCTGTGTTGTCTGAGATCTCCTTCCTCTTCAGCTGAGCTCAGTTATTCTCATGCATAAGTTTAAGGTGATGATCTAAAGCATATTTGTTTGCTCCCAGTCTGGGCTCTGGTCAGTAGGTGCTACCCACACCCACACAAAGCAGTAAGAGGGCTCTTTCACCAGTCATTCCCTCCTCTTTCTGCAGAGTTTGCACTGTTCTACTCCAAAGGCTTTTTGCCACACTTACACAACTGCTTAAATTTGTAGCAGAAGGTCCATTTTGGCAGAAATTGCACTAAAAGATGGGACTTATTTCTGAATTTTGTTCACCATTGTACTTTGAAGTTGATTAAAGTCAGAGTGATGACTAAGCAGCTGGGCTGGGAATCAGAAAACCACATTATGCTCTGAGCTCTGCTGCCAATCTGCCATGCAGTGCAGAGCAGCTCTTCATTTCTGCAGATCTCCACATGTGCAGCCTGCCCGAGGCAGACAGGGGCTTTGCCATAGTGGTGTTCAGTGGGATGTTATCCTGGGCATGCTCACTTGCTGCTGCCAGTGACATGTTCTATGTGTGTGCTTGAAGATCACCATGCCTCTCTGCAAAGCAAGACCTTCACCCCAACATTCGCCTTAGCCTTTCCAGCCTTTCAGGACTTGTTCAGTAAACCTTGCTCCTCAGCCTTGCTACCCTGAACATTAATGTAAGCTTTCACTCAGTGATTTCAGCATGCCTTAGAACGGAAAATAGCCATGTGACCTCCTCTGTAAAAAAAAGGCAAAACTTGGTGAGCCTATGTTGAAGCTGGTTAAGTTGCTCAGTCACTGAAAAAAAATCTTTGAAGGCCCCTCTGTGATGGAATTAGCAAAGAAACTAGCTATAGGTGGCTGGCTGTAAGAAATATGAAGAACATACCTGTTTAATCAAAAGCTGTTTCTACCTGGTCCCATTAGTAACTAATTTTAATGGAGATTATTTTTTTACCTGAAAATGTATGTCAAAACAGGAGTATAAAATGAGTTAAGGTTAAAATATTTGACATGAGGATATTCAGTGCTTGAGCCCTAGACAGAAAGAGAGAGAAGCACACAGGCTCTGGGAACTCTGTCAGCAAAAACCTTGGTTAACTTCCACCAGCCTAGTTTTATTAGTAATGCATATGAAAGGTCAAGCAGATTGTCTTAGGAGTCTATTCTCTATCATTAAGGTAGCTGTAATGCAATTAAATGCAGACAATTATCTGTAACCCACCTCTATCTCATCATATGCCTGCTAAGTCTTACAAAGAAAACTTTTGTTTGCTGTGTTCCCAGAAGAGAATAATAAACTAGTAGCCACAAAAGGTGATGCAAAATATAAATTAAAACCTGTGATGAGATAAAGCCCACTGTTCAATATGTTTGCCACATAAAAACAGACTTGACTTCCAAATTCAGAGTTTTAGACTCAATTTTTGTCTAGCATCTGACAATAATTAGCCTACAATTTTATTTTGACTTCAAATTCAAGCCAGGCCATTGCCTCCCCCATCCTGAGGTTGGCAACAAGACATAGTTATAAAGATGATGACCAGGTCAAAGATGAAAAGCAGAAAAATAAATTGGAACCTCCTTTTTTAGAGTATTAATCTTAAATTTGTAAGTTGTGTTACTTGAGGCTTTCCTTTCTTTAAAAAGAACATTAATATTATTGGCACTGGTTGTGACAGAACACCTACAAGGAGATTACTTGTAGAAATACATGATAAAAAAATAATATTTTGAAATATCCTTCCTTACTTCTTCTACTGTAATAGCTCAGAATTCTTATCTGCCTGACTAGAGAACCAGGAAGGCACACAAATGATTTACTGTAGACATCTCACCAATTTCTGTTGCTTTATTCGTCAGCTCTTCAGGGAATCCCTAGCATGGCAGTGATGTGTGCTCTTCCTTAGTGTAGAATGCAGGCATATTTGGATTAGAAATTTTTTACACAAAAAGAGCTGTTCATATGTCTAAAATAAATCTAACCTGAGAAAGCTTTTCCTTCATTTCACATTAAACCTACCTCGCCTTTAAAAAATTACATTAAAAGTCTGTGCAAGGTTAGAGGTTTCCGGTGGAACCTTTGTGTGAGCTTAGAGCAGAATGTGTTGAACAGGGTCTTGTGCCAACGAGGGAGTTAACTGCATATTGCCTTGCCATTTCAAACTGGACCATAAATTTCCCTTTGGCTCTTGCTCTTTCTTGCTTTCTCCTCTTCATTTATACATGCTTCCTCGAGCAGTTTCTCCCTCCCTTTCCTCCTTTGTCCACAAAAATGCCGGTGATCCTCACCACTTCTGTGCTGCCAAAGGCATTAAACCAGCAGCAGCCAGGGAGTGCCAGCCTGGATCAGGGCATGCAGCTGGGTCATCCCTCTGTGCCTGTGCCCTGGAGGCACATCCTGAACTGGTGTCTCTCACAGCTGAGCCCCCAGTACTCAGAGGTGTGGGCTAATAGGAATATGATATTCTCCACATGAGCTACGTTTAGAGAGCAGCAAACTTGACTGCTTTAGGCATGCTCTTAGCAGACAGTTTTTGCCATGCATCTATGGAAGGACAAAGTGAATTCAAGAGGGCAGTTTTGTCCTCTTAGAGCACTTTCACCACCTTAAGGCCAGTAACATGCGTATTTTGAATTCAAAGGGCTGGACACAGCCCCTGCAGCTACTTTTCTGGGCAATAATGCACTCACCACAGTGGACAATAAAACTAGGCAAATATTTCCCCCTTACTCCCTGCTGCAGCCATCTAGAATCTCTTTTGGTAGATCCATGTCTTCAACTGAGATTGCCATTCACAGAATAATAACATAAAGCTCAACTTTCATCAATACTTTTTTTTTTTTAAACTCCTGTTTAATTTATAAATAAAAAGCTGGTATACTGTAAGAGAAATTATACATCTCCTACTTCATTTCATATGGCTCTGTTCTGGCTGTGGTTTTAGATTGTTGCAGGCAAAGAGCTAGGTCTTCCTGAGTGCCCTAAGGCATCTGTAGGGGACTAAAGTGTTTCCCTGACAGTTACAATAATTCTGTCACTCTTACCAAAATTACTGTTTCTGCAGCACCCCACAGGGAGAGCATGGTGTTGAGAGCTAGCTTTGGATGAAATTCCATGACATTTTTCTTCACATGCTAAAAATAAAACTGAAATGTATTTTCTCTGGAGTGTTGTGGTGTACGTTTTCTGAAACAATGTTTTTCAGCGCTTGCATTTTGTGAGATGGCTTATCAGAGAATGTTGTAAGACTCTTAGATATTTAATACTTTTTGAAAATTAAGACCTTTTAAGTTGAACTCTAGAATCAAGAAGCACAGGCTGTGTGTTATATCACTGTATTTTAATGTACTGAACAGCACTGAAGTAAGTCTTGATTTTAGGTAGTAGCATTCAAACTGCAAACACACAGTGACAGCACTACAATAGCAAATATTAAAATGAGATTTTTCTGAGGGAATGTAGTTGTATCTTATATATGGAAAACGATTGGCTAAAAATAAACCTTAAAAATAATTCTTAAACAGACCCACAAGGACACTGTGTATATTTTACTCTCATTAAAATTTCCTGTTGTCTAAAATTATCTTTAATTAGGATTGCATAACCTAACAATAAAACTGCTGAGGATTAGAAACAGCAGACACATTCAGCTCAAGGCTTTAATTAGATTAAGCTCTTTGTTGCCAGAAGTAAGAGATGGAGCATTAGACCTCTTTAACATTTAATCTGGAGAATGCTTTATAATTGTATTTAATATTATGTGGCAAAAGTTTACAGGGAAAAAAAAAAGCAGTCTGCCAACATCTTTTTATGTAATGCTTGCTTAGCTGTTTGTCACATTTTAGAGACAGATTGTTTCAGGAGGGTGTACCAAGATGGGAGGGGGAGGTCTCACATGTATGAACAGCCTCATAAAAGCACAGCTTGCTTCTGAGGTAGCTTTGTCAGTAGCTACCTCCCTTTCATCCCTATTTAATCCTGTTTTCCTCAAGACCCGTGGAAAACATTTGAAAAAGTGTAAGTCTAGTGGTATTTCTAGTAAATCATCAAATCCATGATCTGTCATCCCAATGGGCGGGACCACCATTGCGTTGTGCTTTATGTTGGAATACATTTCTACTCAGAATATGATGTTAGGTTGCTAATAAGCAAATCTTTTCACTGCTACAAAGCACAAATTCCCAGTGCAAGGATTGGAGATTCAAACTTACAGCTCCAGGTACCAGACTGTCACAATCCAGTTGTGGAGACAACAGCATTTTACCAAGCTTTGTTGTAATCAGCACTGTTCATCTTCCAGCTACTTCTCTGAGACCTTCAAGAGTATGGGACAGAGCTTATCTCCACTCCCTTAGCAGCAGATTCCCAGTATGTGGCATGGAGCAGATTATTAGGGTTTATTTGCTTCACCAACATAACCATGTAAGATTTAGTCACTTCTTTCCTCTCTGTGCCTGTACCACAACAATATTCTGGAGGAAAAAAGCACTGAAAAGACAAAAGGAACATCTTTGTATAAAGGCAGTCTAAAACTTCAAACAGGCTCAACCTTGCTAATGAAATTTCAGGTTCTTTTTGTTCTCTTCAGTGCCCTTCCCCTGTTGTCCAAACTTTAGTGCAGATATACACACCCCAGTCCAAAAAATAAATGCTATGGTGTGTTGATGCTCACCCACGCGGTTGATCCACTCAGAGCTAGGCTCCAGGGATGCTGCGGAAATTTAAGGAGCTCCAGAAAGGTAAGGCCTTGCCACGCTAACCGTGCTTGGGGACGGCCTTTTGCGGGGGGTGGTCTAAAACCTGGTAGGTGTAATTACCATCGATGGGGCTCTCTCACAGGTGAAAGCTGGTTCAGCGTTTTCCACATTGGGCACCACTTGTTAGATCGTGGGAGCTGGTATTGATGGCAGCAGCATGGGACAGAACTCTTTGGAGACAGGGTTGCTCTGGAACATGTGGTTTTATTGTAGGGAGGTTCGGGGGAACCCTGCTTTGAGCATCCAGCTCAGAGAAGGGTCCGAGGAGGAGAGGGAAAAAGAGAGGGAGAGGGAAGTTCACAGAGGGCAAAATGGAGGGCGAAAGAGGGCAAAAGAGAGGACGCAAAGAGAACGAGGGCTTCTTGAATTACAGTTTTATCTCTTTCTCTATTGAATATTCTAACCTATAGTAACCCATCAATTCCAAGCACCACTCCTACTACGTTTGCCTATAGCCTATGAAAACTGCTAGATTACCATATCACTCTACATTCTAAATCTTAAGGGTCACTTCCTAGTCTATCTTTTCTCTGATGCCCTGAGGGAACTACACCCATGGGACCTTGGGTCTTCCTTTGTGTGGTATTGTTCAGTCCACCTTTCGCCAATGGCTTTCTTCCTGCAGGCTCTGCTTACATTTCAAAAGCTGCCTTCAATTCTATTCCACTTTCAGGTTTCATATTTTCAGAGTTTCCTTCTAAGCAATCATATCTATAAGGTTTCCCTGTCTCACCATTCCCAACAATGGTGTTTAACTAAAAGAGTCAATTTATAATTAAAATGTGAAAACAAGTTCTTGAGCCCTTAAATGCCTTTGTGCCAGAGATGTTTTGGTAAGAAACATTCTCTCTGGATTTCAAAACATTCTGTTTTCCTAAATTCTTTTATTTCAACAGAAAAAGGGATTGCAACAGTTATGTTGATGAGAACTGTGTGGCTCCATTCCATCAGAAAGAATAATAATAAATTTATTCAAAGTAGCATGGGTTTAAGTTTATAATAAGATATTTTTATTAATAGGTACTAAAGCAAGGCAAAGGGCTGTAGCTAATAATCAGCAAGGTCTACTGTTTCTAAGTGAGAAAAATCATAGGCGATGTCAGGTGAAAGGCTGGGCTTAGTTATTTTTGTCTGGGTGGACTTGGATGCTGGTCCAGTTGAACATGGTTATAATGCTTCAGAGTATTTCTGTTAACCACCCCAATAATAGTGCTACAGACAGAGAAATAATCAGTGCTTTTTTCCCAGTGAAAGGAGGTTGCCTTTAAGGAGTTTGACCTTCTACCACTTTACAAAATGTCCTTGATGAACAGAGTTCAAGTAACTAAACCTATCTAAAGGTTGTTCTGCTGGACTAATAAAATCTGTCATTATTCGGTTCCTTAAATTCAGCACTAAATTACACTGTGGGAGCATTTGCCCTGAGCATTCATACTCAGACAGAGATACGTGACAGGGTCTTTTTAAATAAAAATGTTAGATGAAGGCAATGTAATCTTAAAGGAAAGCAATTCGTATTGTGACAATACCTTATCTCTTGTCTCATTTAAACTGGGTTCCTCTTAAGTGAACCTCTCATCACAAACCTATCTGAAGGTATCACTGTAATGTGCTTGCTTTTTTCCAAGCAGAAAGGTTAATATTTCTAATTAAAAAGAGGCTTGCTAAGGTATTTCTTAAATCAACTGTCTTTGATGAGAAGGGCTTCTTAGACATTTTAAACTTTTTATTTATTTATGTTGAAGCCATTTCTTCCTCATTTAAATTCTACTGGAGAAAGCAAAGTCATCACAAATGTTAAAGTCTGTAGGGAAGATGATAGTTTTCAGCTAGCTGCAAGATAACTTATTAAGGCTAAAGGCTTATTTTCCTCCCTTAAATGAGTACTCATGTGAAAAATATCATGTTTCAGTTTTCCCAGCAAGATTTGTGTTTTACTTGTACATTTAGAGATGGCATTTGTAATATTTTCAGTGAGCCTGATATTTATACTTACCAAAGTTCAATTAATTTCAAATGAAACAGTGCTTTCATTTCAAAAGAGTAACTCCTGCAAACCCATGGTTTCCAGGATGTGTATGGGACTAGTTTAGTTGGAGGTGTAGGTCCTTTGATTTTTTATTTACTGGCCAGCTTTATGGATCCAACCAGCAAGGTGATCAGATAATGATGGTAACCACTCCACCAGTACAAGTAGTTCCTTCATCCACAGGAAATTATGGGAGTCACAACTCAGATTATCAGCTGGGAGTAGCAGTAAAAATACTAGTTGGATTCCCACTTTCTAAGGTACAGAGGGCTTTGTGGGGGACAGCCATACTGTGTTGTCATCCTGGTGCTTATTGCTACGAGATCTATGGGGCAGAGAGCAATGGTGCTCCATCCTACAAAATCTATGGGGCCAGGAGGGCAGGCTTCTCCATCCTCTGGCATCAGCTGCTGGAGGTGGTGAGGGAGCTTCCTCTGTGGATCAAGCACAGATGTGGAGTTTGCCTTAGATTTCCCATAGGAACGGTATGCGAGATAGAGGATGTTAACACACTACACTAATATTTGGGCTCTTTGATCTTCCTGACAGAAGCTGCTGTTGAAATTCAAATGATTTATTAATTACAGAGCAGCACCTCACTGAGTAAGAGAATTGGGTTGTGCTATAATTTATGAGTCCAGCAAAACAACCTCATAGAGCTTTACAAAAACTGGGGAGCCTGGGGAAAAAAAAAAAAAAAGTACTGAAACCCAGATTTAAGAAAGCTAACAAGTATCTACTTTTTATCAGCCTGGCAAGGCAATTTCCTCCCCTCTTCTCCAGTCAGCCTGCATGTAGTTAGCTATTTTCAGGGACTGAAGGAGAGGAAAATAAGCAAAGAATGAAAAAATAATGCCTTCCTGGAAAAAAAAAAAAATCAGCANGTACTGAAACCCAGATTTAAGAAAGCTAACAAGTATCTACTTTTTATCAGCCTGGCAAGGCAATTTCCTCCCCTCTTCTCCAGTCAGCCTGCATGTAGTTAGCTATTTTCAGGGACTGAAGGAGAGGAAAATAAGCAAAGAATGAAAAAATAATGCCTTCCTGGAAAAAAAAAAAAAAACAGCAAAGAGAGAAGAAACAATGATTCTTTTGGGGTGTAGTCTTCCTGGTAAGAGGATTCTAGCTTACCTGGGATTTGATAATTTTGTTTGGATACAATCAGCCTTAAACACAGACTCATCCTCTTGTCAGGGTCCAAAGCTGAAGGATTTTAGAGTTTAAAGGAAGTATTTTATTTTAATTTTTTTAAATTTTATTTTATTTCATTTCAGTTTTTTATTCATAAAAACTGGATTGAGGAAGAGTTCTTTATCAAAATGTTGAAATTATTCTAATATTTTTTTAAAGACCCACATAACTATTGTGATACTGTGAAAAACATCACCTATCCACTCTGGGAAGTGTGGTTAGAAGTCTGCCAGTGGTGGTATAAGAAAGGCTGGCCCTATGCCAAAGCTTTATGATTAAATTAATGAGCAACTCTTTCATAATCCTTTTGCACCCTGCAAAATAAGCAGACTCATATTTCTCCTGTAAAAAATTAGCCCACAGTCAATGAACTCCCACTGATGCTGGTGCTCTTCATTACTCACTTTGAGTAAAGCTACAGTACATGGTTCCCTGTGAATATGAGGATATGTTTAAAGGACTACAGCAGAATGCAAAGCAAAACAGTCTATTAGCAAAATTGGCCAGAAGGAAAATTCCCATATTTATATATTTATTTATTCATAGTTTCTAGAAAGCTGAATTTTATCGTATTTTCCTACCCACACACATTGGGAAAGCTCAGAAAACTTTCTTGCGTTATCAAGACATTTGCTTTCCAATACTAAGCTGATGAATTCTGTCAAGAGCAAATTCATAAATAATCAAGATTTCACCAGACAGGCTTTCCTCATCTCTTTTCTCCATCAAAATTCATATACAGCTTTTATTTTAGAAAGCTCTTAAAAATATCTAAGCCACAACTGGTCCTTCTTTTCTCTCAGCTTCTGGTACCTGTTCTGTGCACTTACCTTTGCACATCATGAAAGTAAAAACTTCCTTTGCAGCTACTATCAGTGTACATGTGCAGTCCTAGACTGCCTTTGTTCAGGTCCAAGACATAGAGAAGAGGAGCATGGTCTCCTGCTTCAGCAAAGGGATATTATAAGGCAGGGTCTGTGCTTCTCTGAAAAGTTTTTCCTCTTACTGCATAGTGAAGGCTAGGTTCTTAGTGTTTCTTTCTCCCTTGAGATTTACATTCTTTCTAGGGAAACCAGCAGACCTCTAGAAAGTGTTAGTGACTGGCTACAGGATCCACTGTACTGTCGAAGTTAAACTATGAACTAAGGAAAATCATTCTCCTAAGGATTATGTTTCAGAGAAAGGCAGGCTTTAAGAACTACTTGAGTCAATGAAGATAACTTAGAAATTTCCTCATAATCAAGAACACTAACTTAGCCTTTGGATTGAGTTCCACCTGGGGCAATTATTTCAGCCTTCCCCATTCGTACTTTGCCCCTGAAATATCAAATGATGATGGTTTTGTTTTCTTCCCTCGAGAGTCACAGTGTTTGCTAGCACATCGCAGTTATTGCTTCCCACCCCGGTACTGGCTGCACTTCAGGGGTGGCTGAGTAATCTGTTTATATAGGCTCAGGATGTATTACTGTCCTTCTGATGAAAGATGATACCAAAAGCAATTTTAATGTGTCAATTGATTTTTTTTTTAAGTTTGATGTGGTTGTCAGAGCCTCTACCTAATGCTTGTGTTACTGTGATTGTTCTTCTTGCAACGTCAGGCCCAAAGAAAGGGATAGAGCAGAACACAATCAAAAAGTCACTTGAAAAAACAAATGCCTCTTCTTTATGAAGAATGTGGGAAATCAAATGCATCATAGATTTTCCTTTGAGCTCTGGTGTCTGATCTTTGCTAAAAGTGACCTTCAATGGGAAGAAGATTTCCGTTTCCATTTTCTTATATTTACAAGGAAGATGGAGGTTATTATGTATTTATATTTGCATTTTCTCATGCATATAAAAACTGCAGATCTTTATCTGCTCTGGAAGAGAGTTATTCTGAGTAGTTCAATTTATGTCCTCTCCAGGAAAGAGTGGCAAAAAATGTTACCAAATTCATGCAAAAGTTTCATTTTCATAGCATCAATCAAACACTTATGATTAACTCTTTGGGGAAAGAGAACAAATTTCTGGAGACTGGTTACATTACACAACAAATATTAATTCAATCCCTTAAAAGGTCATTAATAAAACCAAAGGTAAACAACTACCTTTTTAGCTGATATTTCTGAGATGGGATGAAAACAGTATGAGACTATCAATTGCCTCTATCTCTTTTCAGATCTTTTTATGTACTAGGAAAAAATTCAAATAGGACAAGCAACTAAAATTGATAATTTTTTTTTAAGAAGATGTTCTTGGTTTTTGAATTACTTTTTAAACTGTAAACTTACACTATTGTTTAGAGTAAATTAAGTAATGCAAAAATATGGGCACCCTGCTGCATCAATTTATATCTGCAGTAAGCACATGAACCCTAGTGAATAATTTCATCTAAGATTTAAAAAGGTAATGAGAGTAGGAGTTGGTTCTGTGATTGTAGTAATTAATTACCCAAGTCAGGCCTTTATTTTTTCTTCTTGAAAGAAAGTCAGAACTCACTATAATATGTTGAGATGGGGGAAAGCCAGCTGGCATATCCATACCTATCAATTGACTAAATAAATGCAGAGTCATTAAATATAAAATCATAATTATTTGTTCTTCTTCTGTCCCTTGCCAAGGCAGTAAACCTGTGCTGAACATGTCCAATTGCACTCCATATATAATGCTGATGGAATATTTTCCTTCAGTGGTACCTGGGGCTTTGAGCAACTTAGTCTGGTGGAAGGTATCCCTGCCCATGGCAGGGGAGTTGGAACTAGATGGTCTTTAAGGTCCCTCCCAGCTCAAACCATTGTACAATTCTGCGATTAGCTGACACACTTTCCTGATTCCTCCTTGAGGTCTAACAACATAAAAAAGGCTATTTGAGTTCCAAAATATTTATTTTGGAGACATTCCCTCAGAGCTGTATTGATGAGTAATACTGCAGTGTGCAGCTGTGTGTTAGGGTTTTATTTGCTATGTAGAAGTAAAAAGTAGACACTGCACATCCTACCCAGCCTTTATGAGAGGATGAGAGGTTTGCAGTCTTTACTTTGACCAACACAGAGAAGAAAATTTCCAAACCAGATGCATTTTCATTTTTATATTTATTTGTTTAATTAACTGCTGAGTTTAAAAGCAAGAGGTTTCACATCAAGTTAGCCTAATTATCAAGACTATTGCAGCAGCAACAGTGCCTTGAAAGGGTGCAATAGATGGATAAGATAGCAGAGGAGCATGTTTCAGATTTTGCCTTGTTAAGAGGCTGATGAGAACTCCTCTCTGAACATAGGATGGGTCAGAATGGAATGTCCTAGTTCACCCTCACAGAATCCAGTCCAATGTCTTTGAACTGAGGAGTTTTGTTGACACCAAAAACACTTTGGTGTTTGGTTGCTTAATCAGTAGAAATATATTGATATGCTGGAGCTCAACCATCCATAGGTCAGCTCACAGAAGTTGTCTTTATCATCTTCATAAAATGCCAGGAGACTAGTTTGGTGTTTAAGAAGCTATCCAAATAATGGCATGGAAATCTTGGGAATATAATTTTGACATCTGTCACTCAGCTATGCTGAGAAAGGGTAAGAAATTTTGTTTTACAGAGAGCTGTGTCTCACTTTCCCTTAATGCTTCTCACTTTCCCTTCATATTTCAGAATGCAAGAACTTAGCTCTGAACAGCAACACATAAGAGAGAATTTGACTCAGTATTTAGCTCAGTCAAGCTTTTCAAAGTTTGTTTCTTCATAAAAGCATAGTTTTGGGGTTTGGTTTTTGGTTTTTTTTTTTTTTCAATTCAGGACAATTGCTTCATGCTACTGAGGCAGAAAAGGTGAAGATTTAATAATGCTGTCATTTTGGAAGTGCACACAGTGTCTGTATGAAGGCAGCATCATTACACTCAGTCACTTAATGCAGCTCTGAGGTGAGATTGGACTGCCAGGCAGCCTTGCAACAAAAGACAACACAGTGTAAAGGACTTCTGCTATAAAAAGTACATCAGGAATTTTATTTTTGTCTACTTAGTCCTTTCTCCCTCCAAGAGGTTCATTACTCTCCAGTGGAAGATAGAGTATGATTCCTGCCTTTTAAAGAATGATGTCAAAGGAATAATTCTAGCTGCTTTTCATGCAGATACTTGAACACCTGTTTCTTCTTCATTTATCTGCCAAAGAAGATTAGTTCAGGATAACACCTACTGATTTTATGGATTACTGCTGTGGGGATTTTTTGCCACATAGTAATAAAGGTGAATACCACAAATGGCTTTTCTATAGGCCTTAAGCAAAATTATATGTAACAAAATCAGAAGATGTGTGGGTTGTATGATAATTTTGCTTTAATGTTAAGCTAAATTTAAGATCCCATCATATGTAGCTGTCATGTTTCTTCACAGTGTATTCGTCTGAAATATACAACACTCCCTTATTCTGTAAGCCTCCTAGTTATTATGGCAAATCCAAATATCTTGTAGTCAACTAGTTTCAAGGAACCTTGCAATATTTGCACATTATCAATGTCATCTTTTCCTGCTGCTTATTCCTCATTTGCAATTATAATAATTCATGATATTTCAGCCATCTCCACAGCAACTAATTACGATGGTAGAAATAGTCTGACAACTATTGCTATTATGCAACAGAAATAAGTGAAAATTCACAAAAATAAATCATCCAAATCCTACTGAAGTAAAAAAAGACTAGGATAAAACAGAAGAATATTTAGGTGGTAGAGTTATTCACTAAATCGTTTTTTTTCCCTGACTTATATCTGAAATTTGAAGGTACAGCAGTAATATTTTAATTAATGTATTTATAACAACATAATGGCATTTTGATAATATTCAGAAAAATGTTTCAAGGTAGTGTCATCTTTGAATAAACTTGTAATTGCCATGGAGCAGTAATTTGCATTATCTCTCTGGTTCTTTTGTGAAGTATTTGTCAAAATTGCAGAACAAGTCGACTTTATTCTCTGTTAAAAAACCATCTTCAGTCAGGTCATAACTGGGCAGAATTTCAGATTTCAGGTTCACATCCCATTGTCATTTCACATACTGTATTGCCAGAGAGCAATTAATAATAATTAAGATCTTTCCAACATGAAGTACAGCACACAGTCTTGTACTTCCTAGAACTGAAAGAAACAAAGTAAAAGAAGTCTTAGTACTCTCTGAAATTAATGAGTGAAAATTCCTGAAGCTTGTGTTGAAAAAGGGTTCTCAGCCTGGATGCCACCCGAGCTAGTAAGCCACTTTTGCTAACAGCACTACACAGGCCATGCAACCTGAAACCATTTTTGTAATTTTAGATGTCAGTATGTTGAACTCTGTATTACTTAACAGGTCTGATTGAATAATGGAAGAAAAATCCCCTGACATGCATAGTAAGGAGATAAAATTCAAGTTTCTTTCAAAAGCAAATCAGCTGCCTTTGCGCACTGCCTGACAATTAGATAATGGTATCGTTTTGTGTGTTGGGATCAAGGGTGTTTTCTCCTGATTCTTTAAACACATGTTTTAAAAATAAATATACTCCAGGACATACATAGTAGATCAAACCGAAGTCTGTTGTAGTCCAGTATCTTTTCTTGTACTCAACGGTTGTGTTGCATGCAAGAAGCAGGGTTAGCATCTATTTATCTGACTCCTGGCTTAAGAAATCAGATTGCAGCACTCAGAAATTCATAAGCTAAAAGCTGCATCCAAATCAAGCCATGTGGATTTATCCTTTGTGTTGTTGGAACCAGATTTATCTTTAATGGATAACTCATGCAGACAATTCCACCATGGAAAAAGACATTGTGCACAAAAGCACCTTTTTTTCAGTTGCACCCTGACCGTTTTGTTGGGTGCTCTTTATCTCTGACATTTGGTGAATGAGTGAATGACTGTTCATGGTATTGCAGAGCTCTGTTGTGTTCCCTGTTGGCTTCTGTCCTTGATGTAGCGTGGCATGTGGTGCCTGGGGCAGGTGCTGCATCTCTCTGTGCTGGCAATAGCCCCCACCTTGAGCAACGGGTTGTGACCACGCTGCAGGAGAGCAGGAGCTCACACCACTCCCAGAGGCCACCCCGTGCATTCGGAGGGCAAAAGCCCCTGTGCCGTGGGTTTCCACTTGTCTATGGGTCTGGAAGCATGCGAGGGCTGTGGGGATTCTTTGAAGGGCTATGCCAGGCCAAGGAAGCTCTCTCTGGTGCAGCTCCCAGCAGAGGATGTGTAGAATATGTGTACTGATGTTGTCTGTCCTGTTTTGTGCCTTGATTCTCCTCCAAGGGAATGCTCTGGTTTATGCAGTGCACAGCCTAGATGACAGTTACTATGTATTTTTGCGAGTATCAGGGGAACCAGGACCTTGCTGTAAAAAATGCAGTTCTCCTATTATTCTTTATTTCTCTGCAAACCCCATCCCTTTAGTCATTCTTTTTTTATTATTTTTTTCATAACTTTTTTTAGTTCTGATGTACCTCTTTGGAGATGGATACCCAAACTTATGTTAGCTGTAGACTATTAGAGTAGCACAAAGGGGCTGTATGTATTTTCTAGTAATTTCAGATTTCGGTTGACTTTTTTTATTGCTCTAAACGTTAGGATGATGTTTCCAGATAATTCTCCGCAGAGTTTCGAAGCACCATCTCCGGAGTGAGAATGACTAATAGAGCTGTTAAGTGTGTACAGTTAGGGCTGCCTTTTCCTAAATGTCTTTTTTGCTGTTATCAATGTTGAACTTTGTCACACATCATTTAGCATCATAAGAATTCTTGTAGCTCTTTGCAATCAGCCTTAGTTTTGACTGCAGTCAGCAAATTTTGTCATCTCCCTATGGTCAACTTTTCTCAGCTGTGTTTTTGTGAAGAAGAAAGCAGGTAGTGCTACATCTCTCTGCTTCTCTATGGGGCATTCCTTTTTGATTATTACATGTTGTTATTCCACTAGAGGATAGTAACCCTTGTCTAATGCAATTTAATTCTTCCAATGACCTTAATGTAGGAGTTTTGGAATTCTGAAGATTCCAACTTGGAACAAGCATCTTCATTCATCGACTTCAAACCCAGGATGATTCTTCTCTCATCTCTCTTCTGTTTCAGGTCCCCAGTTTCTAGCTTTATTCTATATAACTGTTCCTAGACTGGTGGATGGGAACCAGGCTTACTGGTCTGTAATTCCCAGATGACTTTCAGACTCTAGAGAATAGCAACCTTCTATTTGCCATCTACCACTCTTCTATCTTATCTAGGTTACATGTCACACTTACTATGTTCATATTTGATTTCCTAAGGAACTCTAGGTAGAAAACTCTCTGGTCTTGGCAGCTTGCTGCTCTCCATTTTATTGATCTCTTTTAAAAGTTGTCCAAATTACACTTCACTTAGAAAGACTTCCACAGCTCCTTGTAAACAAGAGTTTCACTCTACAATTCTTCTGAAGCTCTTCAGGATTAGCACCACTGTGAAAAATATTTGGCTTGTTTACCATGGGCTTAATCCTTCACTACCATTGCTTTTAACCTTAGATCATCTATGATTCTACCAATTTTCTGTTTGGCTTTCTAAACAATGAACAGAAGAATTTTGTTAGATTCTGAAAAGCAGGGACACTTACACTGGAATACTGAGATATAAAACTGACAATATTAACAACATTTATAATGTGATTACACTGTAAGGAACATCCAGACGATTATCATATCTCCTTTGCTTCAGTGCCCTTCCTGCCTATTATTTTTCAAATTTGCTTCTTATATCAGTGCTTCAGTTCAAAACTGTTCCCATCTAAACATGTTTCATATCTTTATCCCTGTCTCCCCAACCCGGACAAGCATCAGGACTATGTTTTTGCACATACACACAAAAAGCACTAAGATAACATAATAGGCAAAAATGCTTTATTTTCTCAGATAACATCAACATTTGCTGGAGAGAAGCATAAAAGAGTGTCATCACTGGTGGCTTTTTAAAAAAATCTCCTATTGAAATAATGGAATAATTCATACTACAAGCAGGATAGTGCATGCCAAATTCTCATGAAGATGCTCTGCATTCGTGTTACTGTAACTGAAATCACAGTCTGGTCTTTTTTCAGTCTTTGGATTCCAGAGGACTGCCATGTATAATGGAAAATTTCCCTCCATCTGGGAATGTTATCTTTCCCCCCCAATAAAGCAAAAAAAAAGTCAGACCAAGACTCCGAATGTGTAAAACATGCTGAAATTGCATGGTGGGCCCTTACTGCAGCTTGAACTGTTATCAGCTACCAAGCCAGAAAGCAGACTGCACTATTTTGGGAGATAAGTCGCTGGCTTTAAAGACACTTCAGGGTTTTTTCAGCATTATGTACCAGCCAGCCAGTGCCATTGCACAAGCTGGAAATATCATCCAAATATAATTGCTGGATGGTGTGACAGCTGCAATTCAAGAAGCTTCTTATTTTGGAGGAAGTGTTTGTTGCTTTGTGATTCAGTCGTTCCTATAATCAAGCATTAAATGAATGATTTCCTGTTTGGCTCCTAACAGAGGTCTGTGTTGAAGGGTTGATGCCAGTTCATTCCAATAACAAATGCATTTTTAATTTGTGTGTGCTTAGTCAAGATTTTCTGGGTGTACAACAGTAGTGATGGTTTCTGAGAAGTCTATGAAATATTCATAACATCTATCTCAAAATGGTGCTAAGCCAGCTTCAGATTTAAGCAGGTATTTCTAAGTCACAAGCTGTGCTTTGTATTTATTTTTAGTAGGGGTACATGTGGACACCGATAAACAAGTCCCCATCTATTTTGTGTGTCAGTTTGGGAGGCTACAGTGTACTAATTATTCCAGTGTAAGTGGAAAACTGTAATTTACTTCAACAGTGTTTGAATAATGTGTCCATATATTTTAAATTATCTCAAATCTCTTTTTGGTGAACTAGGAGCATCTGGAAGAGCAGGCTTTTTCAGTGTAGCCAAAACAGGATGTTTTTAGGGAGTAAACCACTGGATTTACACATCTGTCTGGCAGTGGGTACTGGGCAATATATGTTTGTAAAATTACAGGTGAAAAGCTGTAAGGTAAACTCAAGCTGTAAAAATACTCAGCAGTTGGCTGTTGCTATAGAAAGAGTTGTGCTGCTTGTCTTAACCAAGTACAAGTCTCTCTTCTGTCAACAAGGTGATCCTCCCAGATGGCAAAAGAGGGGACCAAATACTGGCCAGTAGCTTGGTTGTTGTCTCCAGGTGGTTTGTCCAAGCATTCTGTCTTCTTATCATCAACCTGCCACTGTTTTGGTTTTATCTTTTAATTTTTACCCATTTTTCCATCCCAGGAAAGCTGACTCCTTCACCTTTAAAAGTTACTCTGAAAAATCCAGTTTCCTGACACCTGCTAGACTTCTTTATGTAAACTGTGCTCTGTGTTTTGCCATCTGGAAGTGTTGTCTGATGAGGAGCAGATCCAAAATCAGCAGCTTGCCCGGGTAGTTATATGCCATGTATAAACTCTGTCATGGAGAGAACTCTCCAGAGAGTCACAGGAATCGTTTTCTTATTGCAGTGATGCTGACTGTGGTTTTTGCTTTGAGGAAAGTCCCTTGGACTATTATGCTACAGAATATTGCAATATTGCAAATAGACATTTCTGCTGTTACAGATGGCACTGCAGATCCCTACTGCAGTACCATCATTCTGAGAACCGTCTTCTCAGGGTAAAGGAAACACCTTGCACATATCTCATGCAGCTCTTCGCCCACTTGCTTTTAGCATAGTTTTTGTCTGTTGCATGTACAGGAATCTGAAACTGCAAGGTACCTAAAGCAAGTCAAGTCACTTGTATAAAGCAGCCATTTCT
Source organism: Pycnonotus jocosus (assembly GCA_013400435.1). Taxonomy (NCBI): domain Eukaryota; kingdom Metazoa; phylum Chordata; class Aves; order Passeriformes; family Pycnonotidae; genus Pycnonotus; species Pycnonotus jocosus. The sequence goes on along the minus strand of VWYP01030901.1, from coordinate 202,119 downwards.
TGGGCTGTACAACTGCTCCTGATGTTGCCATGTATTTTTTTCAGGTGGCATCACTCATCTTATCCAGTTGCAAAGGTTTGACATGTAGAACCTATATTCTTAGTTTTTCTTTGGTACAACTTCTGCATGTTGTTACAAGGAATCCTGTAGGGGAAACCATCATTTGTGAAAATGTAAATGGATCTCCTGCCATAAGGATTGCATCAGCTGCTTTTTGCTGGTGCTTAGGACATAAGCTCATTGCAGCGAGAACTGTGGTGGCAATCACTACGGTCAATTTAGCTTTAGCATAGCTATAGCTACATAGGGTGCTGGTAGCAGTACGGACATAGGCAGGGGCTATCCTAGCCTGCCAGGTTTCTTGCTTGGATGAAAGCTTTCTAATAAGTCAGTAACGCCCCCTCACTATTGTTTTTGATGCCTAAATTAAGAAGTCTCTGAGTGCCAAGTTACAGCTTTCCACTCTGCACTCACACTGTATTTTCAGAGCAGGTGTAGGTTAAGATATGCTATGTTGCCTGGTTGCAAATTTCTTTAACTAAGATACAGAATCTCCTTTTTCATTAAGCTACTGAAAGCAATACCTGTTGGTGGCTCAGCTTTCCAGTTCTTGACCCAGTACTACCTAGGAACTCATGAAAACACTGTGCAGCAATTCAGAGAGAACAGAAGAAATGTATTTTCTTCATTTTTTCAATATTCTGGTCTGCTTTCAGAATTTCTCTCTAAATTCTCAACTGTGACTAGAAAAGCAATTATGTATAAAAGGTATAAAAATGAGAGTCTTTCCAAAATCCTTTTGATAGATTATCACAGTTCGCTGACACAGTGGAGTTCTGTTTTGCTGTTTATTAGCTGGGCAGCTGAGGGTGGTAACATTTTTCTTAAGGTGTTGACAATCTTGTTTTCTTTTCAAATACACTTTCTTAGGTTTTTTTTTTTTTTCAAACACAGGGAGAGCTTTTTTATGTTTCTCAAGATTTCTTGTTTTATCTCCTGTTTTCATGTGTTCATCTTCTGCTAGACTTGCTCAGCTTGGCCTGTGAAATCCATTATGTTGGGTTTCTTTGGATCTAACTTGAAGTGTAGTTCTTTCCCTAGGAAGATACCTTCTTTGATTTTTTTTTTTCAGTTCTTCTGTATGAAAAAAATACAGTTCATCTGTCCTTGGATTAGGTTTCTGATTTCTTTGGTTCAGAAAGAATTAAGAACCATCATGGTAGAATTGTTCAGATAAAATTTCTCTGCCTTTCCTTGTGTTTGCTGAACTTCTGGTTGTATGCTGTATTTCTGAGTTGTGTTACTGTATTGTGATCTCTCTCCGTGAGGTTTGCAGTGTTTTGATGAGCTTCTGCAATTCTGTGTTTGCAGATTTGACTTTGCATCCATTTTTCTCCCAAGTCTGTCTTCTGGCAGTTTACATGTAGTAATGGTCAGTACAAGTCTAGAGTTTTCTTAAAGCTGCTTTCACTTCTTCCCCAGTTTTGCTTTCTGTCTCAATCAGTAAGGAAGAGAAGACTGAGTTTTTATCTGTAGTTACCAGGTGTGCCAATTGTTACACCTCCTGAACTCTTTCAGTGAGTAACCAAGAATTTTAGGTTTGATCTTGTGCTCTCCAAAGAATGTGTATATATTTTTTTGTGTTATTTCAAAGGTTTACCTGTCATAAATGAAGATTTATCCTGCTCCCAGTCCAGTGCTTCTACCTGGAAATGGACCAGTGTCTTGAGCTGGTCTGAATTTGAATGGAAACATGATGCCCTGACACTATCTTCTCTATGCTTTTATTTAATCGTAATCTAAAATAAATCCAGTTGTATTTGCAAATCTGGAAAAGAAGTAAAATAAAATCAATCATGTGGGAGAGAGAGATGTTAATTCCATTTTTGCTACTTTTTCCTGTTATTTTATTTGCTTTGATTACAGTAACAAATTTTAAGTCTAGAAGGGTCATTTCCTAGCCTAGAGTGTTGCCCCTGGTCACAGAACAGGTGCTGTTAATGCTTTGCTACTGGTGTAGCAGGTGACATGCCAGGCTGTTTCAGCTTGTCTGTGCCTCACTTTTCCACTTCTATAATGATGATCTGGATTTACTTAAAGAGTGTTTTGAGTTACTCTTTAGTGTGGCATCTGTGCTGTGGGGTTTTTCTGTGTTATTAGTTTGTCTCATAGCACATGCCACAGAAGTTTTCCAAGTGATTCACATACTGAAGGGGATTTATTTGGTCAGCTGATTTGGAGAGGTACTTCTATACACTTTTCAGAATCAAGCTTAACCTTTTATACCAGCCTATTTTTCTCTTATTTTCACTTATTTTATCTCATAGAGTGACAAGGCTAGGCTACAGTCACAACAAGGAATGTCATGGGCAGACACACAGACAAAAAGAGGTTCCCAATCTTTTCTAGGTATTAATCTGTCTGAATTAGATTTTGTAGTTGGTACTGTTGCAGGAAAACCTAGGCTGATATTAGAAATGCTCAAAACTTCTGTAAGGAACTTTAAATCTCAAAGATTCAGAAACCTGTTGGAATATTTCTACTTTCCTTAGGCTTCAAGAGACCTATGCATGTTTGAAGCCAAGCAAAAATTGTATTTAGCAATAAGCAGAGCTATACAGTTATTTCAACCAAGGTATGTTTGGCATTGGTCATACCCTAAGCCCACAGCAGCAGTGCTGGGTGTCATGCCATAGCTATTAAAACAATCTGAAAATTAATAGAGCTCTCTGTGAGCTGACAAATCTACATTTTCCTCAGTGATGGGAAAGACTTTCATCTATAGCAGCGCTTCTTTTCTTAAAACTACTCTCTTCAGTCAATTTTGATTTGAGGAGTATATTCAGCCCTATTTTTATACATCTTTATCTCAGCTACTCACCCTTAGCTTCCTTTACAGTCAGTGAAGCCTAACAGGAACTTCCAAGGTGCAGCTCAATCTTGTTTAGATTTTTACATTAGTCTGAGGTTAATCATGCCTGAGACTTGCTCTTAATACATAAGGAGGCCAACTCAGAGGCAGAAGCCCACACTGTAAAAGTTTGTATCAGCTGAATCCTGCTCTACTTGATTGCCAAGAAACTCTGCGTAGTTGGGAGAATTTCAAGATGATGTGACATTTTTTAATGCATAATCCATCACATTTGAAAATCTCTTCTTCCTTATAAATCTAAAGAAAATGTTGATGATTGTTTATCTAAACACTGTGCAAAACAATTGGTTTGCTAGTTTCTAATTATTCAGATCCAAATTATTAGAAAAGCAGATTCCTATTGAAAGCAATTATAATTGATGCACCAGAAAGCTTCTACTCTCAGCTTCATCCTCTAACAACCTTTGCTTTCTAAAATCATCATGAAAATTACAGTGGCCTTTGAAAGGAAGAATTCATGCAAAGCATCCCCCAGTGTTTTTTAAAACAGAAGCCAAGGACAACCTCAGAAAAAAGCAAGGTTAAGATCCAACTGGCCAGCACAGACTGGGATTTAGTTTCAGTTGTCAGATGAAAAGGGCAGGACTTGTTTATTTAGTCCACCCCTTGGTTAAGCAGCAACATGACAATTGCTGCAAAGGAGGACAATTTATTATTATCTTGTATAATAATATTTATTATTAATTTCTTATTGTCTCATATAGATGCAGATTGGAATAGTTCATCTGCGATGTTTTAGTGTTGGAGGGAAGGATGGGAGGATGGAAGGGTTGCGTGTCATGACTGCATAAATGCCCCTTTGGCTGGTTAATGGAGCAGCAGAAGCACTTGGCACGGAGGCAGCGGCGAGCTTCACCTTCTCAGCTGGAGGAGCAGCCCACAACCACTGCCATCACGGAGCACAGCAGCCTGTTAAAGGAATAAAGACAAAACTGTGTTTGATTTCCAGAATGGAGGGGCAGGAACTCCTCCTGACCCTGTCAAGGCTTTAGTGATCTTAATGGGTCTGCCACAGAGAAAAACGCTGCTTGAACAGCAGAGGGGTGCTGCTCCTGAGGGACGAGTTCAAAAATACCAGCTCAGAAACATTAATAAAAACATTTCCCACTGTTTCTTCATCAAAGCATAAAAGAAACAGCGTACTGCAGAGCACACTGGCAAAATCTGTACACTTCTACCATAAAATACACATAGGCTCATTTCTATAAACGAGTAGCTGAGAGTTTCTTGTAGAGTGGATGAATTTGTTACAGTAACTAGTTTCTGGCATAAGTAGATCCCATAAAGAAGGCTTAATGCTTATTTCTAATCTCCTGGAAGGTTGTACGAATGAAAAAAAAATAGGTTAATCACCAAGGAAAATCACTAATGAAGTAATACATCTTTTCTTAAATATTAATTATAATTCATTTTTCCCATCACAGAATTTACACGGTTCTCATGAATCAAGGATTAATTCAAAGGTTTATATTTATCCTCTGCTGTGAATGGATTCCTTCTCAGTGGAGAGTGAATGAATTTATTTTGTACCAGCTTTCTGCTTGAAAAGAAAATCCTTCATGAAAGAACTGGCAATCTTTGCCAGAGAAATGCAGACCAAGTAAAGCATTTCATTGTTCGAGGTGTTAGATCCTAATGAGTTCTGCATCTAAATGCTGATATTTTTTCCCACCTGATCAACAGTAGCATAGAAGGTTATGCACTTAAATAGATGACACTTGTTTGGGAAGGAGATATTTGTTGAAGAAAGGCAGCATGTTCCATAGTTTTGGTATAACATCTGTTATCATTCAGTGCTGCTCTTAGCCCAGCATGCCCTTCCTCTAAATATCTTATTAATTAAACTGGCTTAGTAGGAAAATAATTAATACTATAAGTCCTGTACCTACTTAGAAAGGATTTAGAAACTGAAAAAATTGGTTTTGTCTGAGCTTCAGCTCGAGGGTTGTGGGTTTTTCATTCTTGAACACAAGCAGATTACAATAGGGTGTATCTGATAAATCTCTCTATATACAGTCTTCTGAATATATATATTCTATCTTTGAAATTCTGCAACTGCAAAATTAGTCCATTATTTTGAGAAGTCTTGGTCACTAGTGGAGGATCTTCCTCAGCAACTGGTTTGGAAGAGACACTCCTGCACTTCTTCTAAATGTCCTGATAGCCCTTTTCAGCACCTGATTCCCCAAAAGCCCTAACTCCAATCTGCAAAATTACTGTTTTTCTTACCAGTGCTATGATAATGTGGTGGGACCTCCTAGCCATGAAGTCAGTCATAATGCTGCTACCTTGCATAACCAGCTCCTGACTGGGCAGGAGGGTGAGACAGGGCATCCAGGTGGATGCCAGTGAATTTGTGTGTAAAATGTGGATCTGCTACTTAGTTATCTGCTACTTATTTATTTCAAGTACAGAAATAGAACTTGCCTGTGTCTTTGTTCTGTGGGGAGTGCTGCTGTCTATATGTAGAAACTGTTGCTTTGCTGCTGATTCATCCAGCTTGGTTTCCCACTGAAGAGCAAATTTAGTTTGCTGCTTATTCTAACAGAAAATTACACTTTTTGAGACCTATTGGAAAAGGTGCTGGATGCCACCAAATTGCTCTTTAAACTCAGTTAGAGTTTTAGCAATTTCTGTGGTGGGAGGAGGCTCAGAAATTAGCTGCAGCTTGTTTTGGCTTTTCTTGGAAGGTCTGAGAGCAGCTGTTCTTAAGGAGGAAGAGGAAAAAGCTTTAAATGTTGTACCAGAACAAGACCCTTTCAACACAGGAAGAAGGCAGCTTGGGGAGCAGTCTGCAGTGTGACTCCAGAGTTTTATCATTGGGCCTTTCTTTTCAAAAGCATACTAGAAACTTAGAAATCAGTGTTTCATTGCACGTCAGTTGAGGTACCTAAAGCACTTCTTCAAATGGGTTGAAGACACTGGAAAATGCTGTGGCTATTATGTTAACAACCTCCAAAATCAAACTCACCATGTTGCTGGTTAAGGGGTATGGGGTCTTGTGCTTCAGCAGAGGGAGCTGCCTTTAATTCTGATCCATGCTGAAGTTCAGGGAATGTGTCTGTCCCTGGGGAGACCAGGGTTTTCAACTAGTTTCTGACTATACATATTGCTCATCTTTGTCCTGAAGAATATGTGTTCAAAAATGATCTTAAAAACAGGAAAGCCTGTATTTATCCTGTGGAGAAGAGTGGAGCAGATCTGGCCTTGTTCACACTGATCCCTAAGTATCTGGCAGCAAATAAGTTGCAATGAGCACAGTGTGCCTCTATAAGCATGGCTAATTCACCAGATACGTGTGTCCCTGTGGAACAGTGAACACACAGCCATACCAGAAAGGTTGCACCCTTCTGTTTTCAGGGGAGGAGAGAGGGGAGGAGAGAGGGTTTCCAAGCCTCTTCTGCTTTAAATCTGCCTTGGCCAGGCTGAAGATGCTAAGCCCCAGTGTGTGTGTGTGCATCAGTGCTGGGTCTGATAGAGGAGCATATGGCAGAAGCCATTTGCCCTTGACTGTGCCTCTTTTTTGGCAGGCACAGGCTTGTTTCTCACAGAGCAGGTTCAGTCACAGCCACTCCTTCACTTCTTGAGCCCCCGGCTTGCTGGCTTTCAGCTCTTTGCCTGCCTGCGTGTCCTTTGTGGCATTTTGGTTAATTGGACATTGTTTTAATTACTACTGCACTAAAGAAACATGTATTTTCTATCTGTCATTTTGCTGCCTCAGTGACCGCAGTCTCCAAGCAGCCAATACAGAACTCAAGCTGCTCAGATCTGGTGTAAATTGCAGTGGCTCTCTTGGAGTTTCCCTCCTTTATATCTCTGTAGGGGAAAACAATCCTCCAGGGAAGAGAAGGCTCTATTAAACAGCTCGTTTTTTGCACTGTCCCAAACACCTTTATCAGCCCTCACTAGAACAGTGGCAAAAAAGCCTTGGCTTTTGTTCTCTTCCACAGCCTGGACACAGTCTGTGGCCATGTTCTGTGGCCACACCTTTCCTTGGTTTGAGCCTTTGTGTTGCCCTCTTTCTTACCTTTCCCTCTCCAGCTTCTGCACTAATTTCCTTTTTTTCCCTTTGCTTCCCTTTTCTAATTCTCCCCAGAAATCAGAAATGTTTTGCTTATGTGTCAAAATCAAGCAATAGATGCACAGACATGCCCTCAAATCAGTCATTCTACCACCATTTCTGTCAATACAGCCACACTACAGTAGCAGATAGATTCTCTGGACTACCAGTAGCCTTTATTTCGAGATGCTAAACTGCCACTGACTTGAAGAGGAGAAAGAGCATTTTTTTTAAATGCCTTTAAAAGGCATAGAGCCTTTAAAAACAATAATTTCCCCTTTTCTATTTATATTCACCCTTATGCTTTGCTTACAGCTTTGGAAAGAAAAATGTCAATGAGGCAAAGCAGAGAAGAGCTTATAAAACGAGGAGTGCTGAAAGAAATTTTTGATAAAGGTAAGTGTTCTTCTTTTCACAACAGTACATTGACATCCCATATAGTTTTATGGCCAGATATGACATAATATTTATACTAGGAACCAGGAGTAGAAAGTTCTGAATTGCGAGACTATGCAAAATAAGATCTCTAAACACTTCTCTTGACTATGCTGTGGTCTGGCCCTCTCTGTTGGATATATGTAATAGTTGCTTAGCAGATAAAGATAAAAACTAATCAAAAATGTAAAGCAATAGAAATAAAAATCACAGCAATAGGCAGTAGTCACTGACTGCAAAAGAGCAAAGCATCCAGACTGTGGAAAAATGTAGTAGGTTTATGCCTCTGTGTGTTGCCATTGTCTAGTTGAGTCACGTTGGGATTAACTGTTGTGGAAAAGGGAAACATTTAAGGGGTTTGGATCCTGATGAGCACAGAACAATGTACTTTCCCTTGAAACAGCTCAGAAGAGATAATAATTCCTTGTTCAGGATAATTAATTTTTTGAGTTTGTAATGTCTTGTTTATGTAAAATGTCATTGTTTTACAATCATCATTGTTTTACACTGGTAACACAATACATAGTTGACATCTGTTACATATATGAGTCTTTGAGTGCATCTTTTATTTGTTTTGCTGCTTCCCTTGTCAGTAACTAAGGCAATTAATTCAACAAATTATATAAAGACATAATAAAATTATTTCTTAATCACAATAGAACTTATGCATATGCTTTAAAGTCTCATTAATTTGAAGTCTAAAAGCAATACAATAGCAGTACAAAATCTGGTAGAAATAAATAGAAGTTAGAAACTTTCACAAATATTAGAATGCCCTACTTCACAAATTCAGGGGTATTTAGATCTACTACCTACTTTTTACTAGCTTATTAGGAATTTTAAAATTTACTAACCCAGGCTGCTAATGTTTTTAAGTTAAACAACAGCAAAAATGTGCTTATCATTAAATTTTACAGTTTCTACTAGTTTTGTGTTGTAGTGTGCTCTCACTATGACCTGCTGGCTTAGAAATCATCCTAGATGGAACTTGAGAGTAAAAACAACTCCTGTCAATAGGTTTGCCCTTCTCACTGCTTTGTATTGTCCACGTTTTGTAGTGTGAGGTGTGGTCCAGGCTGTCACACCAAGTCATCAGTGCCTCAGCCAGCTCAGAAGGCAGCCTTCAGTCACACCTCTGTCCCAGGTGTCACCTCCTTCATCCCTGCCTCACATCCCACATGTGGCCACCCTCTGAACCACCCCTATATAAACGTAAAGGCCTCCCCAGGAAAAATCTTTTCTGTGAAGTCTGACTCTGCCTTCCACGTTGAAACTTGGGGACATTCCCCTTGTATTGCTACCAAAGCACTACAGTTTTTTCTATTGATCAAATAATGATGTAGTTTGTAAATTTCTGTGTCATGTTGTGAAGCAGACGCTAAGTTGTCTGGAGGTATTTGAAAGAAAGAAATTAATTCCTCCTTATAGTAATTTTTTTAACCTTTACAAAGCTGATATGAAAAGAAAGAGATAGGGCAGAGAAGAAAGTGGTAATATACAAGAACAGCAGCAGTACTCAAACAGCTATGATGATACAAGGATATGAACAAGGCAAGATGTGTAGAGCAAAGGCATTATTTCCTTCAATGGTGTAGTAATCTGAGAGTAATTCTAATAAAGGATATATTTCATTGAAAACCTTAAGTGGAAGTATCCTCTTCTTTGTAATTCCTGTTAGATAACCTCTAATCCTTAAAGAAGACAACAGACCTTTAGCATTTCCTAGCAGAACACTTTGTTTGATTGTGGTAGCACCTTCCATGCCAAGAGGCATCTTGCACAGACAGTAGATGTAAATCTCTTTGTCTCCCTTTCCTAAGACGTGGGCAAAGCAGCCAGAGAAATGGTCTGCCCACATTTATATATTGCAGATTTTGGCTTTTTCTTTCTTTAACAATTCATGCCAATCAAAGAAAACAGTGCAGACAGACTGACCCAAGAACAAGAACTTTTGCCTTGTGCTTGGTGTTGGTTTTGTCATAACATCTATGTTGAAAAGCATAATTAGCTGGTTTGTTCACCTGCTGTTTAAAGTGATGCTCTGACCTGTTTGCTTCAGGATTTGCTGGCTTCTCAGAGGACTTTTTGTCACCCAGCAGGTGAAAATTATCAGAGTGCAGTAAGCCACAGTAGTCACACATAGGAGAGTCATTGCAGTCCAGCGGCTGTATTTGGAAAACAAGAAATGCTGTTGTCATTTCAGTGACCCCCACACTTAAATTAGTTACGTGAAGCTGCTCCTGACTGAACTGCAGAGAGCTCTTTCCTTGCTAAGGGCCAAACTCATGACAGAATCAGTTTCTGTTATCTTCCATTTCCAGGGCTCCATGACTTGAGTATTCCAAAAATGTAGGGAAAGGTTATATTTTTTTCAAATACTCTGTATTTTTGGAAAATAGTAAGTTGAAGAAGTACCTGATGAAGCTCCTGCTGTTCTAATAGTTTGTGGGCAGATAGTGCTGCGAGGTTAAAAATACCTCTTCCACTTGCATCACAGAACATGCCTCAACATTTAGAAGAACTCATATTTTTGCTATGCCATTGCTCCTACATATATGTACAGACCTTGATTATCACATGAAGATGTAGCTGTCCTGAAAACATCTGTCATTAGAATTGCCCATTGTTGCCAAATGGTTTCATGCTGCTGGTCAAAGAACTAAATCTGTAGTAGGTAGTATTTTGATACTTCTTCTTTCTGAATGTGGATGCGATATCCTGTAGTGAGAGATTTCTGAATATGAGTGAGTACCAATTACTTACTGCAAAGGCAATGGTGCAATGGTTTTTCAAGGGAATATGGACAGTCTTTATCTTTTATATTCTTGTATTTTAATATGCTCTATCTAATTAAAATGATGGATTTAGATTTAAATTTCAGGTAACCCAAGTCCTGACAGGATTCGGGCATGTTGCACTTACACACTAAAGCAGATTTTGTGACCATAAGTGAGGACAAACTTGAAGAAGTGGCTTTGATAATGCAGCAAAGAGGAGGGCATAGCAGCTACTGTAGAGCCAGTTGTGCTGCAGTGAAATTGAAAAGTTTTGAACTCCTCTAGAAGTAGCCTGTCTCAAACTCCATGGGATCCACAAAATCAGGGGTCTGTTTAGGGCCTGGAGTTGTGGAGGATCCCAGCTACTGTGCTAAGGTAGCCACCAAGGCTATGAAACAGTTCCAGGGGCAGGTCTTGACCACATGCAAGAACACTCAATTTTCCATTGCCCACCCCTCATGGCAGAGAATGACTATTAATTTTACTCTACCCTCCTAGTCTTTGACATCAAGAATTTCTTGCTTGGACAGTCTACTTGAGAGCAGAGAAGTGCTGAAGGAGACAGCCCAATGCAAAAAATTAACCCAGGATTTCAAATTGTCCGTTTTGACTTCCATAGCCATTCTTTTGTAGAAGGAATGCATGAGTGTAGCACTTTTCAGATATGCAAAAGGCTGCATAGTCCAAGGTATGCGGAGTAAAAGACACAGTGAGAGGGTAGGCAGAGCTACAACAGGGGAAACACAACAGGACTGGTTTGTGTCAGTCAGTGTGGGCTGCTCAACACCAGGCAATGTTTTAGAAGTACCTGAGAGTGGAAATTGTTTGCTCAGGAGCACAAACCATGCTTAGGAGCCACAGGTTTTGAACACATCATCTATGTATCTCTGGGCCTTTGTCCCATGCTGTTGTTTGCACATGCTGAGGTGAATCAAAGTGTCTGGGTAGAGTCCTCTGCATCAGAGAGTTTCCTCTGAGGTCCTGTTTCTTCCATGACTTCAGGTGTGCAGTCTCCTGGGCAAGAGAAGAGCAGCCTTCACGTGCTCTCTTGCTGCAGAGGTGAAGGGACGCCCTCATGGACCTGTCCAGTTTCACCCTCAGCTGCTGTTATTAAAGCTCATAGACTTAGGGGAAGTTGTTCTCCACTAAGTAGCACCAGACTATGAAAACAGAAAAGGATTTAGCAAGTTCGAGAACAAAAAGATTACATATGTTATCACTGTGCAAAATTAAGTTTAAACTCATAGCCAGTTCCTGAAAACAGATCAGTTCATCCATGTATATGTTATAATTGCATTACCAAGATTCTTTTCATTTGTATGTCAGCCAGCTGGAATAGCTTTAATACTTTGAAAATAATACGTAATTTGCCTTTTATATCTGGTTGTCAAACATATCTCTGATGCAGGATTAATTCACACTAAGATACTCTTTCCTCTACAAATTATTTTTTCCACATCTTTGATCTGTTTGCTGTGCTTGAGCAACTCCTTATGTAGTTCTTTAAGCAATATCTGATTTAGGGTGTATATTTCAGTCATGATTTTGTGCCATGTCTTACAATTTCGTTCAAATACAAGGACAAGCTTTAGAATCAAAATCAAGATTAAAGATATTCAGATGTAAGATTAAAAGAGGTTATGCTGTCAGTACAGAAAGCTGCCATGCTTTAGTATTATGACAAAAGGTAAAAGTCAAAATTTTATCTTACATTTTACTTTTTTTGCAATCATAAGTCTTCAGGGGTCATTCAAATGCTATTTTTTTAAATCATGCTATTATACCTTGAGAAGCACATAGCACACTTAAGACAGGATTTCAAGATGCTCAGCATATTATAATAGGCATCTCACTTCATGAAGAATGTGTAGTCATCCCTCCAAAAAGTAAACGTTACTGGGTTTGTCATGCATACTTTTCTCAATAGTTACAGTCAAATTTAGTGCGAATTAATGCACTGAATTAATGAATATATTGCTGGACACAGTCACTTCCTTTCATTCAAGAAGCAGATGCTCTACATAAGAAACAGTTGCTCTCTTTCATGAAACCAGGTAACTGAGAGAACATCAGTCCTTATCCCAAACATGTGTGTCTTTATAAAAGGGAGACAGAGCCAGCACAGAATACACAGCATTTCTACCCAAACAGCTAAGTCAAAAAATGTTCAGCTTAAATACTGGCTGAATTGTTTTTTTTTATTTTTGCTGCCTAGGGAAGCAAACAGCTTTATATAGAGTGGCCACAGCAGTTAGAAAGGAGGCTGTGCTGCAAACACTTGGCCAAGACCTTTAGCTTTAATTCATGTTGCCACCTTTTAGCCAGCTCAGTTGATCTCTCGAAGCCATGGGTCAGGTTTCCACCTAGTATGATGTGACTGCATTACCATAATAGCTCTCTGGGTCTCCAAAAAGCCTCCAACAAAACCAAGGAAGTCAAGACCTTGGTATTTATAATAATTCCAAAATAAACAGGACACCATTTTCACTCATTGTAGAGAAGCTTTAAATGGCAGAAACATAATTCTGAATAGTTATCAGCTAATGTATTTTCAGACTTGTTAGTTGCGGAATACTAGCACCAAAATGAGACCTACCTTTTTTCTCTTTTCAGTATGTTTTCCAAAGTGGTTTGTACATCTTAGCCCTCTGAGGGGAAAATGTGTACTCATTTGACTGATGTACATCTCCACTCAGTACACTGTGCAGTAATACGGCTAATCAGTGGTGCCCAAAAAGCTAAAACTATATTCTGAAATCCTGAGTTTCATTTTTTAAAGTAATTTAAATGCTTAATAAAATCAAGTTCCACATATTTGCCTGCTGATTTTTAGTTTTACAGGTCACATTTCAGTTATATTTTCAGGCTTTCATTTGTAACCATAGGGGCTGAACACTTTGCTCTATAAAACTCTAATTGTGATGTCCATGTAGTCATTGCCTCTAGGTACCAAGGTCCTGTGCTTAACAAGTTCAGAGATAAAAATCATGCAGGTTGACACTATGGAGAATAATCTGAATCCTTTCTTCTGCTCTTTATTATTTCTAATGTGAAGTGGTGTTTTATAGGAAAGAAAATGCCAGCTGCTGTCACAGAAATTTTGCTCAGATAGAGGAGATATTATTAGTAACTTTCTAAATGGTTTCTTTCTAAATGGAAACTGATATATCCCAGTATCAAGACCTTACATTAAGCAACTATAAAAATTATTCTCTTCCTTACATAAAATGTATTGGTATGTAAAATAGGGACATACCCCTGTGATTTTGTTTGTGTCCCTTATAGCATAAAAGTTGGTGTAGGGAAAGATAATAATTCTTTTTATTAATATTAAAATATTATATACAGTATGTATTAATATTCTTTAGTTCTAGCCTACTATCATTCATGACTTCCTAGATTCAACAGAGAGAGGGAAAACAGATTTTTTTTGGCATTGGATGGGGCTACATGTCTGCGTGGGTTAAGGAGGGTCAGGAATCAACTAACTTAGGCCACGGTTCATAATGACCATTCCAGAGTAGAGCAAAAGACCAATACAGATATTTGACATAAATTATATGTTACCCCAGAGGTGCTACCACCACTGATAGGCTCAGCCTTGACCAGCAGTGAGTCCAGCTTGCAAGTGGTTCCATCAGACATGGGGGAAGCTTCTGGCAGCTTTTCACAAAAGTCACCCCTGTAGCCCCCCTGCTATCAAAACCTTTCCACATAAACCCAGTGCATGTGTACATAGAAGATCTCAGTCCAGGTTCCTCATTTGAAAACAATGTAGTGGATATAGATTTAGTTTAAAATTCTGTCTGAATAATTTATGTCTCTTTTTTTTGTCATTCTTCTTTCCTCCAACTATAAACAGATGGGGAACTTTCCATACCAAATGAAGAAGGAGCTTTGGAGAATGGGCAGCCTCTGGGCTCCGGGCTGAGTTCCAGCCAGGTGTCCCTGCCAGCCCTAGCAGAACTGGAGTCAGTCCCAGCATCTGTGGAACCCTGCTCATATGAGGTGCTCCCAACCACAGAGATCATGGATGGGGCAGGTAACATCTCGTTCGTGTTATGGTGTAAATACTCTAAGCTATTTGAAACAAGTTTTTGACTTCTAACGTTTGGTCTTTAGCCCTGAGAAAGCCTTGTCAAAATGAAGATCTTCTGGTGTAGAAGGAGTTGACAGCATAGAGATTGTCACTGAATGCTCCACGAGAAATTTTGACTAACACAGTGTAGAAGTAACTTCTACTTCTAAGCAAGTAACCTCTCGTGGAGTAAGGCAAAACTCCTGCACTTTGTGGACATGTAGAAGTAGGTTTCCAGCTCTCTCTGCATCTCAGATGTGCCGATGAGCTCCAGAGCAAAGAGCTTACAACACATTTGGACCCCGGGGTACAACATCGTTCCCTCTACCTGCCACATGGTGCTGTGTGATGTTCACACCACACATCCGTCAGTAACTAACATGGGTTAGTTACTGCCCTACCCTGGGTGAGGCTGGCTGCTCTTCTTCCCCAGCCTGTGCAAAGAGAGAGCAATGCTCTACATCTTGGTTGGCTTCTCTTTCTGCATTATGTTGTGCTGCTGAGAGTTGTGGACAAAGGTCAAGTGAGGAAAAGAGAGCAGTAGCTGTCATCCATGATCTTGCACAGCTATGCAGCCCTTTCAAAAGAGAGTAGGCCCCATGAGGTGCTTTTTACTTTTAACAGGGTAAGTGTACAGACCACCTGCTAACATATCTGGTCCTAGGCAAGGTGTGGTGACAGACCATCAGCGACGTGACATTATAAAACTCTATTTGTGTTTCAGATGTGGGAGTATATCCCAGCCTGGCATGGGGGAGCTGACTTCTGTCAGAAATAATGGGAAATTTGGCTGTTGTGTAGATGTGTGTTAGTCCTTCTCTTTTACCTTCTTTCTTTCTTTCCCTCTTTCCTCCTTTCGTGCGTTATATGATGTTTGAGTGAAATCTATGAGTCATTCCTAATCTGCATTGCTGTGCTGCTTTTCTTGTCTGACTTCGGCTGTATCTGCTGCTGCTTTGCTCGTAACGTTGTTGCGTCTATGATGTGGTTGTGTCCTCCAGTGTCTGAAGAGAGCCCCACATCCAATGAATCCGGCGTCCTCCTGTCCCAAGATCCTACAGCTAAGCCAGTCCTGCTACTTCCCCCAAAAAAATCAGCTGCTTTCCCTGGAGAACATGAGGACACCCCAGTGAAACAGTTGTCCCTCCTCAAACAGCCCCCTGCCCTGCCTCCTAAGCCTATTGCCAGGATTGCCAGCCACTTAACTGGTAAGTAGGTATTCCTGGACCCTCAGCCCCACCATTTCCCTTATAGAAAAAGCTGCCTTTGTAGCAAGGTTCTCAGTGTTCTTCCTCTTTCTGTAACGCTGTTTGCACTTGTTGTGTGTGCTGGTGATGTATGTGCTGTACCTAGGGCAGGGATCGCTAAATCTTCAGACTGCACCTTCATCAAGGTTGCTCCAGGAGCACTTCCCCTCTCAGCTGTAATTACCTAAGACCGCTGTGGCATTTCCTAACCCTCCTCACTCTTATTCATCAAGACTTACCATCACCACTGAAATTGCAGGATGTGCTTTGATGGGAAAGGAAATATCAGAAAAATACTAGGATATCTTTAAATGCCCTTAATGAGGAAAGGCATGAGAGTTGAGGGGAAAGGGAGAGTTTTGATTTTTCCTTTTGCCATTTGTTGCTTCTCCCCTCAACTGCCAGATGGGCAGGTTCCATGTATCTTTCCATGTTTATCTTTTACTAACCCCCGATCCTTACACAAGTAATTCTGTCCCATGACTTCTTGCCATTTTGCCTCAGTGCTTACATTGTCTGCCAAACTGTTCCCCTTTTCCACCCCTGCTCTGACTACTCCCCTCCCACTGGGGAGTCCAGCTCCAATTCCTGATGACCAGGATTTTGATGTCCTGTGCTTTATGCTGCAGTTTAGCTCTCCCTGCTTGGAAGGTAGCAACAGTAAACAACACAGGCTCTGTTTTGTGTTCCATATGTTTTCACAAGAGTCCAAGCTCTTTGAGATTCAAAGTTCCAGGTGGATATGAAAGGAGGGTGGGTGTGTCTCCTCCTCCCAGTCTCTCATTTTGACTGCTGAAGCAAAGGATGGCTATATTTATGCAGACCAAAATAGATTCCTTAAACACTTGCCTGCAGCTTTTGAACAGTCTGCTCATAATTGCAGCTGCTGCACAGGAGGCAGCACCCCAAAATCCTGGATTGAATTTGAGGTGTGATTCATCCTTGTAGTGGGGCAGCTACCAGTCTTCCCCTTGGGTTGATCTTGTGTTAATCCTGCCCTAATATTTTCAGAGAAAAGCTCTGTCCACATTTATATATTGTAGATTTTTTTTCCAGACAGTTAATACCCATTTTGTTCAGTTTTAAGATCTATATCAGGAAAGAGCTCATTAGGAAAGAACGTGTTCTGGTTTTCTCTCATCTCTACATAGTCTCTTCATGTTTCTGTTTGGATGGCCACACTTTTTTGTCCTCTATAGTTTTGTACATTTTATGTGAAACCTCTTTACTCTCTTGCCTGCTAAAATCTGCACATAATGGTTAATATTTTGCTTTTTGCTACAAACTGAATGGGCAGTCCTGCAGCCTGCAAGGCCAGGTAGCAGTATTCATAGCTTCACCTAAGGACAAAACCAGCTTCCTATGATCTCCCATAAAACTCTGTCCCAATTATAAGAAGTTGCTCAGAAATGAGGCCAACATGGAAGAAATAAAAATACAGGAACAGCATAGGAAAAAACTCAGGTACTAAATGTCCTTGATTCATAAGTGATTCTTTTGTAAGAGATAACTGAAGAATCAAAGGATGAGGGCTTCTGGAGTAGTTCTGTTTTTTCTGCAGCTGCAGATTTTGTGTGAAGTAGAATCAGGTTCAAGTTATCAGCATAACTGAGTTGCTTGATGGTGATGACTTTCCAATGAAAGTGAAGCAGAACTGTGGCTTCTTTTACTTTGTGATGGCCTTCAGTGATGTCTCATCTAGTCCTATATAAACTCTTGTATGTGCATATAGATAGACTCTTGTACATGCATATACATGTACAACCTTCAGAGTAAAGGAACAGAGATTCAAAATTAGTCATAGAGCCATAATTTAGTTGACAGTTATTCCTGCAGGAACTGAAGCCCTTGTTCACACATTCCTTATAAATGGAAGTATTCAGCTTGTTCTTAAGGGTCCATTTACTTTGGTGATGCAAAGGATACATGTGTTGCTCAGTGCCTCGTGTTCTCCAGTGGTAATTATATTAGCCATGTACAATCTTTGGAAATGAGCAATCGATCCTAATGAAGCATCCTCCTCAGTGAGAAACAGAATTAATGCTATTCTTTTTCTAATTACTCCAGAGACATCCTCAGCTTGCGAGTGAGAAAACAAGCAAAATCTGAATTCTGGCATTCAAAATGAAAACTTTTCAGTTCTTGCTGCATACACATTTTTTCTACTGAAGAATTTTTGAAAAGGTTGAAGGACAAATTAAGACATACCAAGCATGGCTAGTGGAGAGTGACAGAGGTTTAATGGTCTGGTAGCTCTGTTCAAAAGCCTGTGAGAGGAGATGTGATCCTGTGAAGGGTTAAGGTACACATGTGAAAATGCAGAAGCAACTCAGTTTCTGTCTACATAGATATATGTGTGTGTGTATATGTGTACATAAGTGTATCTATTTAATAGAAACATGTTTTATACAAACATATATTAAGAAATCACTACAGACATGGTCAGAGACATTAAAAAAAAGAGGAAAAATATTTTAAATACAGATCTTGAGGGAAAAAAGTTGGACCATCTCTTACTGTGAAAATATTCCAGACTTTTTCAAAAAGTTATGCAGACTGACTCCCAGGGCTTGACAAAGAGCTTATTACAGGTTTTAGAAATAGAAAAGAAACATTCCTTTCCTCTGAAAGCATTTTGAACCACCTCAAATATCTATCCACCTGTGCCAAGACAAAGATTGGCCTATCAATTGATAAGAAATGCACATAGAAGAGCAGGCCTAAATAAACACGTAAGAGCACATTTAATTTTGTGGAGAATGAAAAGAAAAAAAATCCATTTTAAAGGTGGAAGGAAGAGAGAATTGCCTCTAGCAAACATAAATCACACACCTTGGCATGCTTCTTCTCAAAGCTGAGGCTCTGTAGGGGTGGGACAGTATAGAAACAGGGCCAGAGCCAAGAGCAGACTGCAGGGCAGCCATTGGGAGTGGTGCCAACACCTCTGCAGAAGATGCTCCATGCTTTTCCTCATGCCATGTCCTGTGGTCTTGATAGTGCTGTCTCCACAGGGAACATCCCTGTCACAGCACTGGATGTGGAAGTGCCTGCCTAGCCCTAGAAGACAGGCAACTCTAGGAGAAAAACATGAGCCTTGACTGTTTTGACACTGTTGTTTCACTGCTCTGCATGTCCAGTTGGCCAGTCACCTCCTGGTGAGCCTTCTACTGGTTTTCAAACATGATTAGCATTAGACTGATCAGTATTAGACAATGTCCACAAGATAGAATTTCTTTTGTTGTTTCATTTCTCCGATATTCACATGCAAAACCCAGGTATTTAGGACACTTTTTGCATCTTTCACTGAAAATTTAGGAAGAGCTGAAATAATCACCTGGGACCAAATTTAATTGGGGTGCTGGTGTTCAAGTCCCCAGCTTATCATAAAATCTTTAATGGCCAAGTGACAGGAAGACTAGGCATGTCTGAATTGACAGACCCCAATGTTGTAAAGTTCTCTTTGATCTTGATTCATTAAGCTGTTAATTTTCACCAGCACAGATAATGTTTTCTGAAGTTAATTAGATATTTTCCAACTGAATCACCAGTAACCCATAAAGCTCTTAAGATGAGATCTCAGGAGCACCTGAGTCTGTTTGAGCCAAAATTTAGCCTAATATTAGAATAGGGTGTAGCTTCGGTTGTATCTAGCCACTTATCTATTCCATTTAAGCTTTTTGCATGCTCTTGCTTTCTTCATACAAGATTTTAAGAGACACATGGCACATTTTTAGTTCTGATATTGTGCTTTCCAGTTATGTCTGTGTATAGTCAGAACTAATTTATAATTAGAGGCAAACATTTAACAGGGTAGGAAATGTTAAAAGTCCTCTAAAGTTGCTTCTGACAATGCAAGAAAAGACAAGAATGAGGTTTGAGAACATGAATGCCTGGAGTCCTGCTACCTTGCAATGACATAACTGGTTATTAGTGACAGCTTTATAAAAGTTTTTGCAACTACAATTTGTCCAATAAATACTCTGCAGTATTTTATAATGCAGTAGTCAATATGTATCAGAAGACTCCTCTGTAGATGAGCCCAAGACATAATCCAGAAGCTTCCTCCACTGTGATGTTACCTCCAGCTGCCTGCTCTGGCAGGCTGCATTCATGAAAAGAGGTTACATTCACGTGGAGACAATGGACAGTTCTCTCACTCTGTGTCAAGGGAGAGGCAGCAGAGCACAAGCAGTTCTCCTTCACTGGGTTCTCATGGAAACTGGACCCTGGTTCAGTTTCTTCCTCTATAATTCATCTCTGTGCTGCTTCCTGGAGAGGAGTTCCTATCACATACAGGCATCAGAAAATCTTCTCTTCTTTGAAACCCTCTTCAAGGCCCTGTACAGGAATTCATGCAGAGCTATACTTTTCAACTTTTAGGGTTAATCATGCCTTGCTTTTGTTCTCCAAATTCAGCCTGAATCTTGGATGCATATGTGATACAGAAGAACAGCAAAGAATTTCTTCCTCAAATCTTCCCCTGAAGACATGGCTGCAGATCTCACTGTAGTCAGCAGGAGATGAATGGCAAATCTTTCAGAACAGTTTTTGTCTTGTCTCTATGAATCTGCTCAAAAACTCATTGAAACAAGAAAGAGACTCTCACCATTTAGGCACAAGTGATTACAGGAGAGAAGGCCATAAAAAGCAAAGTTATTTGTCCAAATGGTGCCAGCAAATACCAGGCACATCACCTCATGCTGCTCCTTCAACAGACCACACTGGTTTTTGCACAATTTGTTGATTTTGAGGAGGTTTTTGCACATTATTTTACAGAATTAATTACTTGGAATGAATTTAAAGATTATCTCGTTTAACTTTATGACAAGCTGTATTACTTGTAGTTGTATATAGTACAGCAAAGGTCACAGTATAAGGTCATTCAGGTGAGGAAGAATCTCAGCAGGTCTTTAATCCAATCTCCTGCTCAAAGCAGAGCCAAGTATGGATCAGACCAGACCCTTTGACCAGCTGGGTCTTGAAAACTTCAGGGAATGCCAGCTGTACAACCTGTCTGGATAAACCTGCTCCACAAACTGCCTCTTCTCATGGCAGGGAAGACACTTTCCTTTTAATGCAGTCTTGCACCTCTTTCATTTTGTTTTTTCCACTGTCTTTCCTCCTCCCACCACACACCACTGAAGAGTATCACTTTATTGATAACCTGGCTTGTAGGTACTGGGAGGCTGTTCTTGAGTGTTCCCCTCAAGCAAAGACAAGCTGTCTTTGCTCCAGAGCTGAACACACCTCAGTACCTCAGGTGCTCTAGCCCGCGGCCACTGCAGTGACCCTGTACTCAACTCATTATGGTTTTTTGCTGTCTTCGTTTTTGGATACTAAACTTGCACAATAGTTTAGCTACAGTCCAAGGACTGGTGAATAGAAGGGGAACCTTCTATCAACGGAAGAATCCTTTGATCTCCTGGCTGTGTTTCTTCTTGTACCATCCAGGAGTCTGTTGTCCTTCCTTGCTGTCAGGGTACAGTGCTGGCTTACATTTGGCAAGAAGTCAAGAAAGAGCACTTCTGCCAGTGGCAGTACAGCAAACACAGCCAGCTCTGCCACAAGCCCAAGATCTCAGGTATGCCCTCTTTCTCCGAATTTGAAGATTCTAATGAGCCTTTCTACAACCCCTGGTGCAGCAACCTTTGCTGCCATACATCCAGAAGTTCCTGGCACCCCATCTTCAGCAGCTGTATCTTCAGTGTGTACTGACCAATTCTCCAGCCCTGTTCGGTGACTAAGAAGCATCAGACTTGGTGTATATGGTGCACAGCTCCAGTGTACCACTAACATTTCAGAAGAACCATATAGTCACAAACCTGTGCAACAAATAAACATATATTTATCTAATGAAAACCCCAAAAGAAATACAGTAACTATAGATGTTAGCAAAAATATGTGTATGGAAAGGGTAAGGGATAGCCTGCTTGTCAAAGGTCTGATGTGCAGCAAATATTGTGGCATCCACAACTGCCTTTTAAGTAATTGATTGTCATCAAGAGTGGAGAGGTTGATATCTTAACATCTTTTTCATCAATTCTAGCATACAAGTTATTACACAGTGCTGAGTGGTCACAACCCCACTGGGAACCAACATCTTGCAAAATTGCTCATTATTCTCTTGAGCATGAAAAACCTCATCCAGAAGAGATTAATCAGATTTGCACACCTGGCTTCACACAGTTTGCTTCTTTTCGGTTATGAGTGCTTTGTGCAATGATTTAACACTCTGCTAATGTTTTGCTGAGAAGACACTTATCATAGGTTCCTTATTCTTATTTCCCCTGTCCAACTTCTTACTCATCTACAAATGCCCATGTCTGGTGTATATTCCATGCTGGAGACAATAATTGTTACTACCCCTGGTTCCTAGATCATGTACATTGTGAAATTAAAACAAACAGAGGAAAGAACTGTAAGACTTGGTCACCTCACTCTTACATGCAGGGAGAAGTTGTTCTGTCCTTTACTGTAGGTGATAGTAGCACAGTTTCCAACAGTGTGCCTGCAGCCCATGGATTTGGGCACGGCCCCATTTGTTCAGCATAGTCACCAATTAGACGACACATTAAAACTTGCAATACCAAGGTCTCCATTACTGATGTCAGTGAGGATACACAGTTATATTTCCCAATAAATGGATCAAACTCTCTTCCCATTGTAGTCATTCTCCTTTTACCCATTTCATTTAAACAAAGTAGAATTCTCCTGAAGGTGAAGGGCAGACAAGTAGACTTAATGCCTCTGGTCCATTTCCAAGAGTCTGTTTTGGTATTAGGACCATATTCAGACAAGCTCAAGAACCGGGGTGTACCACAGTCTGTCTGAACGAGGACATCAAAAATTAAGGGCAATATTTTTAGCAGGTATTCAGTGGAGTCACCCAGCACTGGTACTATTGGAAACATGTTGATGTGAAGCATTTGTTTAAATTTAAGTGGAAACTAAAGGTCCATATCTTTGTGGTGCAGAGTCAAAACTAGAGTATGCACGTCTGACTCATGACCGAATGAATATGTGGCTACTCAGGATAATTAAGCTAGACTTGCTCTCCTGTGCAATTCCAGAGCTGCAGTGCCTGTGCCACAACTCTGCTGCATGAATACTTGAATGAGAAAATAAACTTTCACTGTATTTAGAAGAAAGAAGGAAAGATTCCTGTTTGCTTTATACCAGAGCTATTTGACATGTCATGCTCACTTCTGACATACAATATTACTCTGATCTTCAGAATCACAAAAGGCAGAAAACCCAGATGATACTTCCAGTTATTCCTTTATCAAAAGCAAGAGACGCCTGCAGTTGGGATCTCTTTGGATTCACCATTAAGGATGGCTGCCACAGAGGGATGTGGCATCCAGGCACAGGCACTGTAAAATGAAGATTTTAATTGACATACTGCAGAAAAGGATCTTAAACCTATATTTGTCAAAATAGAAGTGCAGAGCTCAGTGTAGTCTTTGTAATTCAGCACAAGCTCTAGAAGTAAGATTTCCTGAAGCATAAATGTGTGAAAAAACCCCATGTTTTTTACTACAAATCCCATAGCAGCTTTATTCTCAGGGCTCTATACAATTTACTTTTTACTCTTGCTGTTATTTACCTTTTATTGAAGAGTGTGTTCTTTTATGCAGGATACACAGAAGAAATGTATGCAAATAACATGATTGTAAGAAAAACAAGGTGACCTTTGTGTGCTTGAATAGAAGATCCTGACTGTGTTCTTGTTTTTTTCTTTTACTGCTTTGGCAAAACCATGAATTAAATTCCAGCCTTGGTAGATCCATCAGCATTTTTGCCTGCAAGAGACAACATGTTAAGTGGATTTACTATTACACTGAAAGGCAAAAGACTTGGATTCTACTCTCTATAGCTCTTCCACACTGCAATATGGAAAGGCCACTTCTATGGCCCTGCATCATGGTGTAACCCCAGCCAGCAGCCAAGCCCCACTCAGCCACTCACTCACTCCCCTCCAATGGGATTGGGGAGAGAATCAGAAATGTAAAATTGAGAAAACAAATGAGTTGAGATAATGACAGTTCAGTAAGGAAAGCAAAAAATACGCACACAAGCAAAGGGAAACAAGGTTTGTTCACGTCTTCCCATGGGCAGGCAGTGTTCAGCCATCTCCAGGAGAGCAGGGCTCCATCACATGTAATGGCTGCTTGGGAAGACAAACACCATCACTCTAAACATCCCCCCTTACTCCTTCTTACCTTCACTTTATATATAGAACATGATGCCGTATGGTCTGGAATATCCCTTTGGTCACTTGGGATCACCTGTCTTGCTGTGTCTCCTCCCAGCTTCCCATGCATCCCAGGTTTCCTCAACAGTGTTGCGGTTCAAAAAGCAGAGAAGGGCTTGGCTCTGTGCAAGCCCTGCTTAGCAATGGCAAAAACATCTCTGTATTATCACCTCAAATTTTGTTCAGCACAAATCCAAACCAGACACCATGAAGAAAATTAACTCTACCCCAGCCAAAACCAGCACATGGTATTTCATCTTTGCATTCCCTTGGACTCCTCTGTGTTAGCTTCTCAACACTCTGGAGGGGGGGAAGGTTTACACTGTCAATGTGTTGTTCCTAGCATACCAAAACCACTAATATCAAGTGGATGCTATGAAAGATGTGACTACCATTAAAAAGAGACATATCTGAACTTGGCTCACAGTCTTTTTTCACCTTACAATCCATAAACATTTTCAAGAAATGTTACTGCTTGCCAGTCGTGATATCAACCTTTTGTTCCCTGGCTTTTAGGTATGGATAGGAGAACAGGGAGTATCCAGAACAGACCAAGAAGAAGGAAAGAATGAAGGGAACAGGGAGAAGGATAGTTTAAACTAAAAAGAACCATCTGGAAAAGGACTATAGAAACCTGATAGCACAGAATAGTGATGACCTTTGGAGAGCAGCATCTAACTCCCAAGCTTCTTCAGGTCAAAAGAAGATTCTGGCCCTGCAATTTCCTTACCATGTTGTAGCAAGAGGAGTGGACAGAAGCAGCAAGGGTCATGCAAGCCTCGCCCACAGAGCTACGTTGCAGAGACAAATATATGCAGTATTCCAGGCTGGAAAGGGCCTAGCCTCCCTCCTAAAGACAAACTCAGAGTTGTTGCTTACAATGTATATACTTTCTCTCTCTTTCACTCTTAGCGTGTGTTGTGACCATTTCCCCCATCCATCTTGGCAACTCCTAGCCTTCATGTTTCTTCTTTTCCCTTCTGAAAATATTTCGCAGTGCAACTCCAAAAATCTCCATTCTGCAGTTGGATTCTGGAAAAGAGGTTTGCTTGTGGACCTCTCACTGATTTCTCATTGAAGTCAGGGAAATCTTCACCTGGCTGATCCACTGTGGGTTTCAGTGAACATTTTAACAAGAGTTAAAATGGTAAAATTCAGTGCTTGAGTCCACATAAAAATGCCTGCCACTTCTCTAAAAGAATACATTAGTCCTAACAATCTAGTGTCCTTTAACTTCTCTCCTCATGTACCCTCCTTTTTTCCAAACCTGTCCTGTTTAGTATTCAAACCTTATTTCTTTTCTACTTTGCCCCATAATGTAAGTTTTACACCAGCTGTTTTGCATATTACAAAGCTGTAAGAAGTGTGACTTGTAGTAATTGCACTGCAGTGGCTGAGATGGATCAGGAATCCCTGAGCTTTTGCTCTGGCAGTCATGGTGGTGAGTCATCCTGCAACTTCAGACACTGAATTGCTCTCATCCTAATTGCGCCTGTTGAGCACAAGAAGTTGCATCTACCTCACAGGGCTATTTTGGAGGATTAGGGCTTTAAAGTGTGCCACAAGCCTTGTTAAGTATTGCTTAATGTGTTTATTAAGGGGCATGCACAGCCCTGGGATGTTTTTTGTGGGACTCAGGAGTGCTGCAAAATAACAGTGTTTTTTCTGGAGACCATGCTGAGCATACAATAGTTGTCTGTCACAGCAAGGAAGCTGTGCACACTCCCGTCTGAGTAGCAACCTCAGTACCTGCTCACCCAGGCAGACACTATCATCTCCATCTCACTGACGTGAAAATTAACACCAGTGCTCTCTTTCTTTCTTTTAGATCCTGGCGCTCCTGTGAAACTGCCTTGTATGCCAGTTAAACTGTCACCTCCACTACCTCCAAAGAAAGTCATGATTTGCATGCCTTTAGGGGGGCCAGACCTCTCTCTCTCATCCTATTCCACACAGAAGAGCTCCCAGCAGCCTTTGACCCAGCAGCATCACACTGTCCTGCCATCCCAGTTAGCAGCTCACCAGCACCAGCTCCAGTACGGCGGCCACAGCCAGCACATTCCTTCTGGGTCCAGCACGTTGCCCATCCACCCTTCAGGGTGCCGCATGATCGAGGAACTGAACAAAACGCTGGCCATGACCATGCACAGGCTAGAAAGGTAATGGATCCCCTTTTTAAATCCCATATTGGTGTGTGACACTGTTTCCTGCTGACCTCAGCATGATCTCATCGCTTGAGTTGCCTTCACAGGACTTGAATGAGGTGTCTCCTCATGAGGGCCTGACAACTTCAGGGCAGAGTCATTTCTGGAGAAACAGAGGCAGAGGAAGAGCCTTTCCAGGCTTGTTTGACAAGTTTTTGGCAGAAAGGAAATAAAGACCAAATTTCCTGAACTCCATTGTCATGTTGAAGGAAATAGATAATACAGCCAATGGAGAAGATTTTAATAGGACATGCTTGGCTTGCAGTATGTACTGCTGAGGCATAACTGCAGAGCTCCAGTTGTGTGGGGGATTGCTGAATGCAAGGAGAGGAAGATTCATAAAAGAGCAATTAGAATCCAATGTGCCACTCCAGCAGGGCATCTGATTAGTATTACCAATTAGCTCAAACAATCTCTGTGGAATTCCTACAAGTCAGTTAGAAGGGGTTTAATACAGTATTTAAATTATTTAAATTAATTTAGATTAAATTATATGTTTGATCTTAAAATAAGTATTTAACTCATTCCACTGCAGCTGCCTTCTCTAGGCATTTGCATCTGGCAAGGGGTACACATTTGATCAGAAATGCCTTACCCAGCTTGGGGCTGTTCTTTGTTATTGTCACTTAGAAGTATCTTTGAGTGTTCCTCCAAGTAGTCTCTGTAAGTGAAGCATATTGTATAAATGCAAGCTGCCCTCATAGACTGCAACATCAGCAAGCTTTGGAAAATTTATTTCACCTTGCAAAGGAAAACTGAGGAAGGCCCAGAACAGGGAAGATAGCTTGAAAAATTACATGTTTTATTTAGTACCAAAGACAGCTTTGTAGCCAGCTTGTTCTAGGAGCATCAGATCATCCTGTTATACAGGAAGGCAAAATATTTGGTGTAACAGACAAAATGCCTAATGATTTACTCTGGTATTTCTGTCTGATAACACTACCTTCATTATATTCCATAGTTGAAAACAACTGGATTATTGATGGCAGTTTCTCCTTACTGCCTGAAAAAGAGTCGGGAGACCAGAGGCTGTCTCACACTGCCAGCTTATTTTAGTATCAGAATAGTGACACATCTGTGCTTACATCATGGGTCTAATGTTTCTACAGCATGGGGGAATTCTCAGCTGGGGAAAAACTATTAGGGCTATGAAGGAGACTCTTATTCCCATCAGTGAAAGAGCTGTAGAGGTAGGATAGAAAGAGCATCCACATTTGTCCCCCACTGCCATACCCAGTGATTACCCATTTACCTCTCACATTACCAGCATGGCTGGTCTGGTGCCTCTGCACCACCCCAAAATTCAATGTAGCAGGCACAGAGTGTAGCTGTTGTCTCCCAAAGGCTCCTTTGGGGCTGCACTGCCCACGCTGTCCCCAGCTTAGGTCAGACATCTTAATGTCTGGCTCACACTGTGTGCAGAAGGCCCTTTGTTATCCTGAGCCCAGTGACATCTCTCAGAGTATGACTTCATTGTGGCATCTGTTGCCCCACAGCAATGAATGCTCCATTTTCTAGTCATCCATCATGTTTATGTCTACAAATACGTTTAACTGATTTAAAGAAGGAGATGCTGTTTGGGTTTAACTACTAATTTGAAGCTGAAGCTCTGCTGCTTGTTAAAAACTGAATAAGCAAGCATTCATGTCCCAGTGTGAAGCAATTGCTTCCCTTTGCAATTAATAAGAAGGAAATAAGAAAAGGTTGTGGCACTGATATTTCACATTTAAAATTAATACAAATCCTAGTTCATGATACTGCAGACAGATTTTTCATAGCCTTTTTATGTTGATTAACTGTTAATTAAATCATGGATTAATGTGTTGAATACTTTGTTGGTGCTCCTTGTCAAAACAAATCAATAACTTTTGCATTCACAAGGGAAAAAAATAGGTCATGATCATTTCCTCTGCAACAGCAATTGTTATTTTTGTAGTATATAGAGGTAGAAGTATTTCAAACCATTTACAGTTCTGTGGAGCTGATCTTGCTGTTAAATTCTTCATTTTCTTTTTTCAAGCCACACTGTGATGTAGACAAATTAGCCAAGTTTGCTTGAAGATTTGTGCAGATTTTTAAAATATATTTATTTAACTTGGAAGACAACTATTTGCACCAACTATTTGCACAACTATTTTTGACTTAAAAATCTGTATTAAACCCCAGAGAATATATACTGCAGTATTTGCACACTTCAACGCAAAACTTTTGAAGGCTTGTTAGAACTGCAAAGATCCTGGATCTCCTTCCTCTATCTGAAATTTGGGAGTGTACTCACATCTGTAGCATGCATAGGATATGGAGTGACATCCTACACTTTGCTGTTCCTTCCAAGTTAACAAAGTAGTGGGCCACTACTGTTGGGTCAACAATCCTGAGGAGATGAGAGAGCCTGAAAAGTCTTTGAGGCACCTTCTGGTGAATACTAAGGGGTTTTTCCTTCTGATCTCAGACATTATCTCAAAAGTATCCTACAGCTTTACAGTATAATTGCCATGGTGCTGCAGTAATAATGCTGCCAAGTCTGGTAATTTGGGGGTTTATTTAGAGTAGCGTTTTGATTTTAATAAGAGTTGATCATATAGACAAGTATAGATCGGATTTCAGCTCTAAATTTTTTCTTTTCCTTCTGGAATTTTGCTTTTTCTTCCTTGTATCTAGTTTCTTTGATCCTGCTGCAGTGGAAGCTCCTCAAGGTCATTTAAGTGCTAATGCTATTTGCTGAATCAGTTTGTATCAAATCCATATTTTTTCCAGTAAACTTTTCTTAGACCTCACAACTCTCCTGTTCACCAGGTCTCTGAGTGTGGACATGAACAATAAATGAAAGGTTAAAACCTTCCCTTCCTCTAGTAATCTGGATTTTTTTCTTACACAGATAAGATCTCTGGAATTCAGATAGTCTAACAACATCTGAAGACTGATAGTTGAAATCACTGCTTTGCCAATGAGCCACAGGCTTGCCAGAGAAGAATGAGCTTTCCCTCTGTACAGACCTGGAAGCCAGATTTTTTCTGCCTCTGACCTTGAGAAAGTTACTGAGTCTCTCTATCTCTATTTTCCCCTCTGCAGGAGTGATTGCATGTAACTACCTCACCTAGATCTAGTGCATATTAATCAGTTAATGTCTTAAGGTACATTAAAAGGCATGTAATAGCTATTCAAGTCCCGGTTGTTCTTACGGCTTAAAATGGCAGTTAATTCCTGGAATTTTTTATTCAACTTTATTACAGACATTATAGCACATTAAGTTCATTTGTGCACTTAACACTTTTGATTGCAAACATTTTCTGGTACTCATAATGTCTATTCATAACCTATTCTCAGAAGGGCAATCTGCCCCTTGTCGTACTATGACTATTATGACATGTCATTTGTGCTGCCAGTTTGCCTCTATTTTCCCTGATAAATTACCAGTTTTATGGTAGATTAAGTTGAAACAGAGAAATATGTAATTTCCATGTAACCTTTTTTCTGCAACCTTTGTTGCTGATTTGTGTCCTACTGTAAATGACTTTCCCCTTCAGCCCAATTTCCCCTTATGTCAAGCATAAGTAGAACTCTAGATTTGGACACCATTTTTACCATTTCAGAATGCATTTTAGGAGTTGATGAAAATCTGGTAAGCCCTGCCACCAAAATACACAGGTTTCATCCTCCTGGCTGAAATTAATTTGAGCGGAAAGATCACATCCCAAAGATGTGCATCACAAACAGTGACTAAGGAAGCTCTCTTGTGAGACACCAAAATGCGTCTTTAATTTTTACTTAGTGAGGCAGTTTCTTGATCTGAAATAGCCTGATTTTCTGCCTTGCCTGTATAATTCTCAGCCTGTCTGGAAAGGTGACAATTAATTTAATTTATTCTGTGGGCTCATGTACAGGAGCAGGTGCAGATGAATCCAGGCCTCAGTTTGTTCAACGTATGTACTAAAGAGCTGTTAAGTGGCAATATCTCACTCCAGGCTAGAATTGCTTCTGTGGCAGAGCAGTGAAAAATCCCTCTGTCCAAAAAGACTGTGTGTGAGACCAGTTCCTCTGGGACACCCAGCTCAGCTTCAGACTGTGGATTTATGAAATGAAATGCATTAGACATTACCGCCAGTGTCTTGTAAATCTTATGAAACATATTTGAGTCAGAAAACATTTATCTTCCATAAAACTTGTCAAGAGAATTGCATCTTGTCTAAACTTTAGCATTGCCTAAGGACAGAAACACTCAATATTTATAGCTCTGCCTTCTCTCTCTGTTTCTCGCACACATTCCTGAAGTAGAAACGACTAAACAGTGGTTTGAAGCTTTATCAGATTTTTTGTTTTAACTGGTAAGTACAGCAAAGTGTACTGTGGATCTGAAAACATTCTGATAAAAACGTAACCCTTTATTCCAAAATCAAAGGGCCTGGCATGACAGGCAAGAAGTGTGCAGGTTTTTCCCACTAGACTTTACAGGAAGTATTTCACTTTTTTTTCTTTTTTTTTATTTTGTCTGTACCATGAGTCACTCATATGCTTAAATTGTGATTTTTCATTAAAGTATTTCTCACTAGGAGCATTGTAAGCTATAGTGGTGTAACTTTTTTGCTGTTTTGATCATGTAAAGATGATGCAGCCGTTAGTTGCAAGTTTCTGTACTAGGGAGCTATGAATTGTTCAGATCCATGAGTTGTCTTCTTGGAACAAGTACTTGCTTAACTGTAGCTTTTCTCTCTAATTTTGTTGCAAAACACAAAACTGGTTTAAAATGGGCTTTTTGGAACAATAGTGTGCTTTTTGGTAATAATGCTAAAAAAATTTATGGTGTAGGCCACCTGACCATGTGGGAGTTTTGCTAATGGCCCAGAGTCATTTATACACAATGACCTTGATTTGTCTTTTTTAAGTATACTGCAGTACTGCATGTATTTCATAAGCACTTTGCTTAGACAGCTGACTTAGTCAAATTGCTGTGGAAAGGGCTGATTTTAATCAAGACCAACACAAAACACTAGGAAAAATGAGGAGCTTAAAATAGAAAGTAGTATTATCAAGAAAGTGGATGATTCAGAAAACTTACAATGAGATGAGAAGCTGCCTATTTCTTTATCACTAGTTCAAATAAAAATCCTCTGTGATAACTTTTAAATCCTGTTGCCATCCTGTATCTGCTCGATAACCTAAATTGATGGATCACTTTGATATTTGCTACCCTATGGACAGACCCATAAGGGTGCATCCATAAGCTACGTCCATCCTTCACAGAACAGGGAAGCACCAAATAGTCCTGAATGCTGAACTTCTTCTTGCTCCTTTGATCTGTGCTTCAGAAGGGGCTTACTGAATTTGTACTTTCTCTCTGTGTATGTATTGTTTTTAAATTATTTGAATGATTCAGTGGTTGCGTGTGTGCAATTGGAAGGTTTGGGGTATTTTT
This sequence comes from Pycnonotus jocosus, assembly GCA_013400435.1. Taxonomy (NCBI): domain Eukaryota; kingdom Metazoa; phylum Chordata; class Aves; order Passeriformes; family Pycnonotidae; genus Pycnonotus; species Pycnonotus jocosus. Next base: position 170,719 of record VWYP01030901.1, on the reverse strand, counting down.
TTAGCAATGTTAACAGAATTTCACAATATTATAGTGTTTCTCAGAAATTTGACTCCAGACTTTTGAATTTCCTCCCTTTCCTCTTTAAAAGACTTACTCAAAAATTAGCTTACAGAGAAAACAGATTTAATGGAGTTCATAATATAAAAATTCTGAAAGCATTTTGGTAAATTAGAAGTTAGTTCAAAGTTTTTAAAGATTGTAGTGTGTTCATGTGTCATTATGAGAATTCAACTGATGAATTCTAAAACTGCATCTGGGATAAAGTTTTTTTGTGTCAAACTCATTGAAGTCCAATAGGAAAATTTGCAAGCCAGTTCTTCATGAATCTTTCTTTGTAATACAAAACATGGCCTATCACTAAGAAAATTGAGTTTCTCTCTTCAAGGCATCTAATAAAGCTCTGCATCTCATTGTTGGTTACTCTGCAATAATACATGTTGGAATTAACAAATTTATTTCTTTGAAGCTGAAGATGATGATAACAGCATGGTATGGTTTGTTCACAGGATCAGAAGCCTTTTCTTCTCTTAAATCCTCAAGCATATTTGGAGTAGCATTATATTCCTAGAACTACATTTTTAAAAGACTCTCTGGAATGTTATCTGGCAGCCATTTAAGAGTCCATTCTAACTTTGGGGTCAGAAGAACGCAAAATGTTTCAAGTTGAAGATAGTAGGTTCAGAAGATTTCTGTAGAAAATCTTTTAAAGAGAAGAATACATTTTATTCAAGATGCAGAACAGCTCTGGTATTCAGGCTAAAATATTCAAGGGAATTGAGGGTACTGAGTACTTGTCAGATCCAAGTTTGTGTACCTCAAGGTCAACCTGGCCAGCTTTCACATCTGCTTTCACACCTATCTTGTTCTGGAAAGTAAAATGGGAGTTTGACATACAGAGGGTGTCCAACTGGCAAATGTTGTCCATTTTTCATAGAGCTGTTGCATCAGCCAGGACTTCAGAGAGAGGGAAGTTTCTGCTGTCTCACAAATAATCCTGAGCTATCAACATTTTTGCCTGCCAGTCTCTCATTCTGATTTCATACTGGAAAAGTATGGAACATGAGCTACTAAGATGAGCAATTTAGATAAAAAATTGGTTGGGAAACATAGTTCTGTTCCTGACTTTTCCTTTCACTTTTTGACTTTGATCTTTACCTCCTCACGTTCCTGTTTCCCTACTCTTTGTGTTATTTGGTAAAGGGCTTTGAATTCAGCACATACTAGACAGGGCTAGATAGTAGCAGTCCTCACCACAGGTGTTAATCTGATAAGATGCAGACAATAATCAATGACACCTGTTACAAAAGAAATATGATGTTAGTGCCAATTCTGATTGATCTTCAGCACCTGGCTGGATAAAGAGCTGGGGCAGGACAAAGGATATATATCATCATGGCCACCCTCCAATATATAACTGTGCCACCAGCAAACAAACCTCCCAGGTTTTAGCTACTTCCCTGGTTTTTCTCACTTGCTCCCAAAGTCTCTTTTCTCCAAGCCCAGTTTCACATGCTCACTCCCTTGCACGTCAGAGTTGTGTGCTTGCCATCCCCTCAAGTCACTCATCACTAGTCCAAGCCACTATTTTTCCCTCTGCCTTTCTACAATCATCCCCTACAGTCTATCCTTCCTTCCTCCCAGTCTTACTCCACCTTCTGCACTCAGGTGAGACGTTTCCTCCTTGCTGCCTCACACCAGTGGAAAGGTCACACAGACACCAGGCTGAAGGCATGCTTGCCACTGAGCAGTTGGTGCTTACCACTCTGACTAGCTGGTCACTAAGTATTTGCCACAGATCTTTAGTGCTTCGTCCTGGCTGACTGTATTTCTGCCTGCATGCTGTCCTACCTCTCCCTAATAAGTGTTGTACCCTAAATCTAGTCTCAGTTTAAACCCGTTAGGTGTCTTGCTGCTCTTGAAAATCTTTATATTCTCACTTCTTCCCAAAAAGGGATGAAAGACCACTACTATTCCTATATGCAGTGAGACAAGCAACTCTGCCTTTCATTGAGATGTTTTCTTTAGTTTATTTATTTGTGTTTCTTTCCCAGTGGCTCTGGTTTACACACAAGTGACAGTGTTACAAAAACAGGACCTGGGGGCCTTCCAGACATGAGACAAGTGCCAACTGTTGTGATCGAATGCGATGACAATAAAGAAAATGTGCCTCATGAAACTGACTATGAAGATTCTTCCTGCCTCTATCCAAGGCAGGAAGAGGAAGAAGAGGAAGATGAAGAGGATGATAACTCAATATTTTCAAGTAAGACTCATTCCATTTTTCCTTTCTCACTTCTTTAATTTTTACTCTGAACTCATAATACACAAAGGAATACACAAGGCCTGTGTATTTTCTTTCTTGGCTATGGCTTTTGCGTCTCTCAGGGCTTGACAACGTGGGGCTACATGGGCTAATTCAAAATAACAAACTATGAATTTATAGTGATTTTGCTAATATACATGAATCCCTGTCTTGGTAGTGCTCAGACAAAATTCAAATGACAGGTTTGAGTTTATATTGGTTCAATTACAAATTGGCTTTTGGATTCACTTTTCCAAATGCCCATGGTGAAGAGAACCCCTGCCTTTGGCTTAAGTCAAGATCATCTCAGTAGTTATTTCAGGAGGATGAAATAAGTTCTACACATAGAGAATTGGAGCTTTTATATATAGTCAATATTAAATAATTTTGGAATCATAAATGTGCACATGCTTTGAAAGGGGTCACAATCAGAGGATTGAGCTCAGATAAGAAGAAGTTAATCAATAGCCATATCACAATTACGGACTGGGAAAGGACCTGTGGCCTTCCTGACCTCTGTAAGAAAACACAATTCCTGTCTCAGTGCAGCATCATACAGCTATCCTGTGAAGACAGGATACAGTCCTTTATGTATGACAACTGCTTGTCATCCTAGACATTGAAGTTCCAGCCCCTTACCGTTCTTTTCTTCTGAAAACTGGAAGCAGTACAATCAAACAACATTCCTTTTAAAGCACACAGAAAGGAGATTCTAAAACAGGCATATTTCATCGCCTCAGAACCCCATCTTACCCTGCAAGTGAAATTAAGCAGTGTTTGCTTTTAAACTAAAAACAGAACTGTGCTATCTCACACTCTCCTAACAAAGGCCAAAACCTCTCATATGTTTGTGTCTCTGTGTCTCTTGCTCAAACTTGTTTGGACACAGGCCTAAGAAAGCAAATTTGAGCCATAAAAGGCCACTGGTTTTTAGTGTCTTTGCCACTGTCACTGCCCAGGAAGCAGTCAGTTAATGTGCATAGAAATTTGTGCTGCTTCTGATTGAATTTTAATTCCTTCTAGTGCTGGCTTGGATGTCTCGATATTACATTGCAAGAGACATTCTGATACCCCTCTCTTTTCACATGCTGTAGCTCTGCTGCCTGCCCAGATTCTGAGGTTGAATTTTTCATTTCATTATGTGGAAATACTGTGCTAGAGAAAGCTACAGATGCTACTATCAATTCTGAAACAAGCCCTTCTTCTCCGTTCCCCTCTATGGAGCAATATATTAATTTCTATTTCCTGTATACCTACCAATTTCAGCTTTTCCTTATTATGATATGAATTGAGGTTAATTGAGCACATGAAGTTAATGACACCCCTTTTTCCATAGTCCATACCAGTGTAAAGGAGAGCCTCATATCCTCCCTTGGCTAGTACTCCTTTGCCAGCTGCATGCTGTAATGAAATGATGACACCTCCTTTGGCAGAGCCTCTCCTCTCTCCCACAGGCCCCCTGGCAAGGAAACTCTGCAGGAAGGACTCTTTAGCAATCAAACTAAGCAACAGGCCTTCCAAGAGAGAGCTGGAGGAAAAGAACATCCTCCCCATGCAGACTGATGAAGAGAGGCTCGAACTTAGGCAGCAGATTGGGACAAAGCTAACAAGGTAAGAGACAAACACTTTTTTAGCTCTTGCTTTTGGAAATATGTGGTGGGATGTAGTTTTTTCGTTAGTCTTTAAACATTTGAGATCTGTTTAGGTACGATCTTCAAGAGGAAAAGCCATGGAGAGTCAAAAATGGTTCTATACATTATTTCTGGTCCAATAAAACTTCCCATGTAACTCCTCATTTCATTTTCCTGGCATATGCTATGGGAACTTTGGTTAAGTATCAGCATGAGCTACATGAATTTAGTTCTTTTTGGCACATCATTGGAAAATGTTCAGCTTTGATAACATTTTGGACTGTAGCTCCAGGTGCCATTTTATAAGCTGTTAGTTTGGCCAAAGGTCAGAAGTGTTACTGAGACTTTTCCTGGTGCAAAATAGGTTAAGTCCTTCAGTACTTGCCTTCATTGTATCAGGCTGGACAGATTTACTCTGTCTATACACTTTCTTCCTCATAACAGTGTTACTCACCAACTGTTCAGGTTTTCTGTATTGCATGGAGTATAAAGGGGTGGCCATTAAATGTGGAGGATTTCTGAAAGAATTAGTAAACTGAGGTCAGATAGAACTATATAAGAACCTTCTATGGGTATGCCATGATTTCTGTAATCAATTTAATCCTCTTCTGTTATCAACTTGGTGGTATGCAGAGCTGGTGAATGCTGTTAGTTGCTCTCCAGTGAGAAAACCACAAGGAGATGACCAGCCAGTTGTAGGGAATTTTCTTGCATGTTTTTATTTTTTTTTTTATTTTGGAGATGGGTGGATAAGGGAAAAACACTGCTACCATGTTGTGGAGACAGGAAAAATAGGAGCTTCTGGTAAATACCACTTCCAGCATTTTATTTACCTTTTCTTTCATGGCCTTGTTTATCACCTCTTTGGAATAAACTGACCTCACCTTTCCAACCTGTCTTTGAAAGTTTTGGTGCTGCATCATGCTCAGCCTACTCCAAAATCTGTCTAATTCTTCAGTATTCTTGTTCAGGGGCTTCAGCAAACATGCCCAAAATATGTAAGATGGTGGTGCACTATTGCTGGTACTGTGATTTTTCATTTCAGTCTTTATTCAGCTTTATTCCAAACTTGCAGCTGCAATGGAGCTCTGGGTCCCAAAGAACAGCACAGGACAGCAAGGTCCCAGTGCTTATATGATTCAATTTGAACTCTTTTGAAGCATGTGAAGAATTTAATTTTTTGTCTCTTAGCATATCGCACTGCTTGACCTTGCAATGACATTGCAAGGAACAGCATTTCCACTGTGTTGCCCATATGCCTAAATTACTTGGGTCTTTCTGAAGTTTTCCAGCTATGGCTGATGAGGGAAAGTAGTGTCATTTGCAAACATAGATTCTGCACATCTCACTGTGCACCAGGTCTTTTTCATTATAGGTATTTTATTTTTCACCTCTCCAAAACCTGCTTTTTTCCTTGCTAAACAATTTTTTTTAGCATATGTCTTTTTAACAAGGGAAACTATTTTTGGCAATACACAAAACCCTTCTTATCTAAGCCCCATATTCTCATAATGTTGTTTTTTGTTTCCCCAATTGTATCTCTGCTAATCTGAGTTTAATAGTTTGAGCTATAATGCCTTCAATGCACCTATATTGTCTTCTAATATAGCTGGAACTTAGGGGCAATCACAAATAGTTCAGATAATTAAAACTCTGTATATATGAGTTCAAAAAATAGCTGAGCTGAATGAAACTGCTGTTTCATTCCTACTTTATATCAGTGTAACACCACTGAAAATGATAGGATTTCACAAGCCTTAACTGGAATGGTATAGTTGCCAATCTGACCTTTTAGTTACTAGTATTTACAACTTAGTATCTCATCCTTTTGAATAGTTGAAAACAATCATGAAATATGAGGAGAAAACAATTTTGCTCATATCTAATATGTAAAAAGCCACAGGCATTGCAGCAGCAAAAAGGAAAGGTGCTTGTCTTACCAGTGCTTTATAAATGTGATATATCCATGTGCACAAACTGATGAATATTACATTAAAACAGAGAGAATATTTCAATTTGGACAGTATTTCCTTACTGTCCAGACTTTATTACTGAATCTGTCCTTTGCTGTTGCTCGGTAATTGTCACACAGTGATGCAAATGCCAAGCAAAATTAAAGTAGTGAAGCATTTATAGTCCTTAGAGAAGATGCTAGATGCAGACTATAATTGCAGCTGGCAATTTTGGATTTCAGAGGGATTTATACTGCTCCACCAATGGTCCCCTAGGGTTTAAAATATCCAGCCAATCAAATCACATATGCTACTTACAGAAGTAAAAAACGCAGAATAAAAACTTCAGCATATATTATTGTCTGTAATGGATCAATTAATTTTCACCAAGAGGCTGATTAGGATACTTCAGTATTTATGCATAATCCTCACAGTATTTAGTTTGGAAGAGCTCATTGGCTGCCACTTTTGGCAGATCAGAATTTAGTACTATAAAGAGAATGTCTTTTTCAAAGATGCCTCTATCCAGGCATATTGAGATTGGCCATTGACATATTGTGTGGGACCAAAATCATCCCAGATGCAGTTCCTTCAGTCTTATTAGAGTTGCACTGGGAATCAGTTTGGCTCAGAAAGGTCTATTCAGATCCTGTTTAAATGTAGCTTGGAACCTCTGAACCTCCTGTTATTCCCAGAAAATTGTTATGACTTTAGTATTATAACAGCCAACTGGAAGAGAGACTCCAGAGCAGAATTCACAGTTTCCCATGCTGGGAGAATAGTGCCTTGACTTACACCAGGCCATTTGTAAGGGTGAGGTTCAGGGTCTCTATCTTAGAGCAGGACCTGGCCCACTACACACCGTGGTGTTCACTCAGCCATGAGAAAAATTCTTTGTGCCTATCATAGAAAAACTGCACAGGAATGCCGTGCTTCCCTGGTCTGTGTCCTGGATCATGGCTCAGCACACGCAGACCCAAGCAAAAGTGGAGCCTCTTGCCCGAGGTGGCAAAATATGTCCTAGCAAAGGCAGGAGATTCCACATCACATGAATTCCAACCACATGAATAGGCTGCTGCACCATAAACTATTTCTGAGGAGCCCTTACATAGCAATTATGGCAATTGATTACAGCAGTTAATTAGAAGGCCTCCTCCTCTAACCAAACCAGAATGGATGACTCCAAAATGTGACATCTCCTATGAAGCAAGGAAGAAAAATAGTGGATTAAGATGCAGAACTTTCAGCTCAAAACCACATGTGGCATGGGGATAGGAAATGGATCCTGGAGGCCATGTTCTTGGCTGCTAAAAACCTTTACAACTCCATTATCTTCTACTCTGAAATGCAAGCCTTCTGTGCTAAGTAAATCTTTAAATGGGTATGGGGTTTGGTTTTGTTTTTTGGAGGTTTTTTTTGCCTGTTCAGCTTCTCCCAAACTCTTCCTCCATTTTATCCCTCGGGTGCCTGCATAGCTTCACAGCTGCTCAAGTGTGCATGTGTGACTGTAAGACAGAAAGAAGAACACAGGAGAAAAAAACAACACTCTGAAAGTTAACAGGGAGGGGGAGGGAAAAAACAGACATCTCTCTTCTCTCTGTCTCACTGGCTGTGTTGGACCTGCTGGGAAGCACAGGTTCCCTGTTATTCCAGTTACAGAAGCAGCCAGGAAGACTTGGATTTAGCTTTCAGCAGCTGTCAGGGTGAGAGGAATGGGGCATATCCAGGCTGTGATGGTGAGTTGGGAGGTTTTCCCAGGCTAATGATAGAGGCTTGTCAAGAAGCCCTGGTGAAAAGGAGGAGCAGCACTGATGGGTGATGGACAGCAGAGCTGCACATGCCCCAGGGACTGCAGGAATGTCCCCTGCTGTTGAGACAGGTGTTTCAGTGCCAGTCCTTGCACTTGTCTTTCACCACAGAGTTATAATGGTGCTCATAAGAGACCACACAGACTTTCTCGGTCAGCATATTTAGTAAACACAAGAGCCCTTTATAGAAACACCAGACTTTGCACTCTATAGGAATGGGAAAAGCTGGTTTCTTTGTGTGTCTTTCACAAAGTCTCCCCCATACTCTGAGACAATGTGTGTCTTTAGACTGACTGATCTGCCACACATCTCACAAGTGAGGCTTTCTAAATCATTCAAGTATTTTTCAATCTCTTAACCCACCAACTCTGGTGAAGGTGCTCATTAGCAGTTAGATACAGAAGTATTAAAGCTGAGATTTTTAGCCCACTGCTTTTCAAGAACATAGTGTATTTATTTGTTTTCCCTGATTGTTTCCATCCTGGCTTCTCCCACCTGCTGGAATTGGATGATCTAATAAACAAAAAGTCTGGTAATCCATTGTGCTATCATCATGTTGTTATTAATCAATGTCAAGGGAACGTCTTGATATTCACAATGTTATTACTGGTCAGCATAATGTCTGTCTCATCAGCATGCTCCAGCCCACTCTCTGCAGATCTGGAGGCAGAGGAAGCACATAAAGGCTGCCCACTGGCAGTAGTCAAGGGACTGCCACCCTCCACTGGAAGGTGCCACAGGCAACCCATTAAGATTTTGCAATCCAGTAAGAGTTTGTGCTGTGCTGCTGCCAAAAGCTATTAGTTGTAGGGGTCATATTTATCATGCCCAGTGTGAAAGCAAAGAAAGATGAGGTGGGGGAGTAGCCTTCTGCCCAGTAAAATGAGAAACAAATAAAGAAGAAAGTAACAAACTACCTATTGTCTCTTTCCTGACTTTGAGAGATTCTCTTCCAATTGCTCAACTGAATCTTGTGTGTCACTGTATATGTTCTGCTGGCTTTAAAGCAGTGAATTAGAGGCAAGTTCCTCTGCTAGATATAGAGTAGTGCTCTGCATTATTTTTTGTATAGCTCTGGACTTGTTCACTACAATACCTTACGGGGTACTGTCCTTACACCAGCAAGTGGAGAATCATGATCTGAAGCAATATAAATAGTATATTACAAGGATCATGAGGCAATAGATCACAGAGATGCTGTCTGTGTGCATATGGCTGTAAATAAGTACACCTGAGATTTCGACATGCACACCTGCTGGATGTGTTTTTATAGTCCCATTGATGTTTTGGAAATAGTACCAAGATGTCTGTGACTGAGAAACACAGCACAAGAAGTCATAAAACTTTATGGAATGGCAGGTTTGACAGATGGTGGTCACCTACTACCTTGTTGAGAAAGGTAATCTATACATTGCCTGTCAATACCACATCTTCCTCAGCTGTGCTGAAAAGTGCTGCTTAGAAACAGAAATCCTGTGATGGAATGAAGTTGGTGAATTCCCACAAGTATAAAAAATTGTAATTGATTTTTTAAATGTCATGAGGCTCCTGTGAGGTTTTTGGACTTGTTCATATCAGATACTAGAAAGAGGAAGAAAGAAGAGTAGAAAAATTGGACAGTTTGGGAAGAGGATTGGACTGTCAGCATCACCATGAAGGTGACAAATATTACCAGTACTGCGAAAGGATCGGTCTGCAAGGCTTGCACAGTCATTGAAACACACAGCAGTTCCTTCAGAAGTCTAAGGGGACTGAATAGTTTGAAGCAATTATTTTTATTTAATAAAATTTAGGCTGTGAAGAGTTTCAGCTTTTTAAGATGGTTAATTCTTTAAGCAGCATTGCAGTCCCACTAGGGAAGAGTTTATTCAGCCAGAGGATGACAGCATGCTGGCCCCCATTGAGTATGGCTGAATCTCCTTGTGGCTACTCCCCATCCATTGCTGTGGAGGGCATTTTGTGCCCTCCCTTCCTCCGAGTCATTTAGGGATAAAAAGAATGGGCAGACAGCAGGATTAGGCTTTATTCAAAGGGCTCATTTTGTTGGGTAACGTGAAATCATTTCTTCCTAATTACGTTTGACGTCTGCAATTCTCACACTTATTGTTAGCTTCCACTAATGAGAGAAAAGCAAGTGCCTAAAGCAAGAGCTCATCCCTGACAGCAGCATGCACGCAGATGTGTGTGAAGCTTGCCTCCTCACGTGCAGGATGCTGGGGATAAATCACACGGAAAATGGGATTGTGGTAAACAAGCTCATCTAAATCCTGGATTAGAGGGGACGATGCGACAGCACTGGGTACATGAATGGGGTGACAGAGAAAAACTGCCAAGGGCTGAGCCCCAGTTTTATCTGCAATGGTACCTAGGGAGAACAGCATGTTTTACCTTTTAGTTTATCTTCACGAGGAAGCTGTTCATTTGTGGAAACCCCAAGGGAGCTATCAAAATCGCCCTTAGCATCAGGAGGAAGGCAGGAAAATCAGCTGATTATTTATGGGTGACAAGCTGAAACTGAGCTACCATTACACGTCTGGGCTCAAGTGCTGCGAATAAATACTCTGAGCAGAACTGGTCTGGGTTCTGTGCATCTGGGTGCAGATGGGAAATGCACGTTCAAGGCCTTTGTCAGACTTCTTTTCTGTGATCAATGTCCTGGTGTGCTCTGCTGTGCTGAAAGGAAAAATGGCTTTTTAAATAGTTAAAATACTCCGAGAAGGCTGCATCTTCTACCAGCTTTCCAATCTCAGGCAAGCCACTGAAAGAGATGCACACACATACTTATCTGTTTGCTTGCTTGTTTATTTATTTCAGGTGTGTTGGGGTCTCAAAAAGTACATACATGCCTATGAACTTTGGAACATTACATTAGTTGACAAACTCTCATTGACAGCAACATTTGTGTGCTTTCAAAAAACCACCTCATTACCAAGATCTCTAACAGAGACATCTAACATCTAGTTAGTTAGACATCTAACTCTGTCTTTCAGTAGGACAGGGATCCTCATTTCTGAGCATGGTTTGCACTTACCTCTTTGTGTGAGGAATTTCCATGGCTAATATCATCATTCATCACAGAGAAAGGCATGTCTAACATCATGATGCTATTACTATTGTTTTGATAGTTGATGGTTGTTTCACATTTCATAGCTAACAGCATGAGTTTGCTTTGTCTGAGTAATTTGCTATGGCTAAAGGTCAGTGGAGCAATCAAGGGAAAGGGGACGTGACAGTGTCACCACAAAACACATTACCTCTACACACTCCCTGGTTTGGGGGATGAACAGTGTCCTTAACCTTTGCAGCTCCACCTTGGGATGGGATGAAACCCTGCCCCCATCAATTTTGCTCAACTAGGGCCAGCAGATGTTTTGTTATTTATGGAAGCAGAGCCTTGCAGAGCAGATACAGTCTGTCCTTGGGCAGATGTGTCTCTCCATGTTAGACGATGGAGCTCCAAATGTACAGAGACATTTTATTTATGCTACTATAAAGGAGGAGAAACATTGTTCTGAGGAGAGGGATGATTTTGATGGTATGCAGCAGGGAGTGGCGTTTAAGGGCAAGGTCTCCCCAGAGGCACTCGTGTGACCACTGATGAAATGGAAAGTGTTTTCATCATGTCCAAAGTTCATTTCAATCAGAAATGTCACCAGCCCAGAAAGGAATTTGTTATTCCTATTTCTGCTCTCATGGAAGCAGTGCAAGCCATACTGCCCTGTTGCCTGGTGCAACATCTGTTTCTCTCATCCTTTCTCCACAGAAGTTGAGGCAAAATGCATTAATGGTGTTACAATTTCCCCTTCATGCTTCCTATATTCTGCAGCCCCCTGACTCTGTCTGTATTTGAGGTCTAATTCAGGCTGTCAACACAGCTGAGACAAATATATTAAATCTACCTTAATTTTCTTTGCAGTTTCGGTGGGGTGTGGTATCATTCATTTTCTATCCCGAATTGATTGCAGTTTTGCTTTTAGTTGTCAAACTACTGTCAGATTTTATATAAGAGGAAGCCACATTTCTCTGCTGGGCAAAATAATTTGTGGTGATATAAATAAAGCTTGTAGCATTAACAGAATAACACATTTCAGTAATAGAAATAGTCTTATTTCTCTAGTAAGCAAGAGGCCACATGGAGTCTGTGCAGTACTCTATTTTGAGTAAAAGAATGGCATTAATAAAAACGGGCGAAGCAAGGAAGTAGCTGCTTCAAAATGTTACATTCTGGCTTTACAAACAAAGGTGGTTTATTTGTTGGGTTTGTCTTTTTCTTTTGCTGGTTAATACTGACAAATTTAGGGCTCCATAAAGAACTGGCTCATAGATTTCCAGCTCTAAAAAATCTAACCATAAATCTTCTTTTTTGTACCTCCTGATTATAGGTAGTTAATCATAAGAACAACAGTTGCTTAGCTTGGATGACCTTGTAATTTTTGTAAAGGAATCAAATCATGTGGGAGTACAAGATGAAAGAAGCAGACTGGCAGGAATAAATTTCTCTTTATAGTCTGCTGATTGTAAAATGGAGAAATTGCTCTTTGAGCAAAATATTTAACCTCTCTCAGAAGTTACAGTTTGCATTTCCCTTCCACTTCAGTGTATTATGACCCATTTAGCAACACATGTGCAGGAGATTTAACAGAGGCAATCCTTGTAAAACAGTCGAACATATCTAAAAGCTGATCCAAGTCAGGATTTAAAAACTGTGTTTATGCATGTGCTCATATATGTACCCTGTGGCTATTACTGTGAGTACAAGGAGAACTGCTAGAGGAGTAAGTCTGATTTGTGTGCATGGTCATCCATCGATACCCAGAAACTCTGGAGTTTCACATGCAGACTATTGTATGTGAGTACGCAGAGGTGATTTTCTGAAGAGGAGTAAGTAAGATTCAATGTGTGTGTTTGTTTTGTGTAGGACTAAGTGTCCTTTGTACAAATTTGTCAAGAAAGCAAATATCCTTACCATTACACCTGGTACAATTATGTAATGTTAAAATTTTGCATGTTTTCTCTAAGACATAGTGTTAACAAAAGGATCAATTAGAGATGAATTGGGTATTTTTTTGCAAATATGCAGAAAAGTTACAACCAGTCTTTTAGAGGCAGGTTTGGATAATCATTATGCTCCTGTTTCAGTGCACTGGGATTCATAAGCACTGCACAGACCATATGTGAGAAATAAACTAAGTCCTTTGCCTCAGACCTGATAGTGTGAAATTACCATTTGTGTTAACAACTTTAGTGAAGAGGAAGTGTTCTCATGTGTGGCAGACCACATCAATGTATCTCTAAGTGTGCAGCCTGTAATATTTGTTACTTGCCTTTCTGATAATAAATAACAAACCAGCAAACTACAGGGAAAGCACATTAGCACCAAGATTAATTCAGTAACCTGGTTCTTCACTGACATCCCTGAATTCAGGAGGCAGCAACACTACTGGTTAATGAATAATTAATAAAATAAGCGTTCAATACATTGTTATTGCTCAATGAGCAAGCATCTATAATGTCAGGGTAGACTATTTATCCTGAAGAATATTGGAGTTTTTCAGCATGCTGCAAAAGCCTTCACGATTTCCTTTATTGCAGTAATCAAGACAGAAATGGTTTTCCTGCCTCCCTGCAATCGGCTGGCTTTGATATAAAAGCCTTGCAAGCAGAGACCCTGATCTCAAACATCAGGAGCTGCAGAGGCAGCAGCAGCCTACTTCTTCAGTGGGGAACAGGCATGGCTCCTGGACCAGGGCCCTGTCTTTGCTGCACACTTAGGGACATCAGCTACCTGATGGGGTGGCAGATGGCACCTTGGGTGCACCCAGACCCGTTGGGGGACGTGCAAGGAGGTCACTGATTCTTGTCATCATAGAATGGTTTGGGTTGGAGGGGATCTTAAAGACTACCTGATTTTAACTTCCCTGCCACAGGCAGGGACACCTCCCACTAGACCAGGGTGCTCAAAGCCCCATCCAACCTGACCTTGAACACTTCCAGGGATGGGGCACCCACCACTTTTCTGAAGAATTTTTTTCAGTGCCTCACCATCCCTACAGCAAAGAATTTCTTCCTAATACCTTATCTAAACCCTTCTTCTGTCAGTTTAAAGCCGTTCCCCGTTGTCCTGTGGCAATGCTTTTGTGAAAAGTCCCTCTGCATCTCTCTTGTGGGCCCCCTTAAGGTACTGGAAGGCTGCTATATGTAAAGTGTGGGAAAAATCCCTCCTTGGGAGCCCCTCACAGAAGGTACAGAGAAAGGTCTCTGGTCATCTGCCATGAAGGTATTTTCATAGCCTCATCAGCTGGTCTACCTCCAGTTAAACCTGCAAGCAGCATGGGAAACAAGCTCCTTCAGCCTCTGGCTGCACTGGGTAGTTGGATTACCCAATCTGTGCTCCAATTCTGGCTTTCCCAGAGCATCCCTATGCCCCTATACAAGGATTTCCCTGCTCCAGGGAAGCTTTAATACCCAAGGTTCAGCTATGAAAGAAAGAGGGCAGGCAGCCCCTCTGACAGGAAATGGTTTGCTTGGAGCTGCACATCAGTCTCAAAGTGGGGAGAAACTTCTCTGACAAGAGTTTGGTAACTTTGTATCTCCCCATCATGGGATTCCCCAGTTGATCCTAGAACCACCCTCTGCTACTTTCAGAAGTGGCTGATGTTTGGAAGCGAGAACATCCCCTGAGACTCTACCTTTTCCTGGTTAACAACTGAGTGTAAATTCCAGGTGTCCTTCACCCTCAGGTTGTGCCAGAACCATTCACCCTTCCCTTGTTTGAGCAGATGTAAAAGATAAGATAGAGAGACCTGGGCAATTGCAAGCATCATAGAGCCATGTGATATTCCACCATCCTTTTCATCTTTCCCTTCAGACTAGACTAGCAAAGAAAATCTGATACTCTACTGCAGTTAAAAGAGCTGCTGATATTTTGCACTGCACTGTTTGATGCCAGCAAAGGGCTCCATCATGTTTTCTAATGTGACATGACAGATTTTAAAAGGTTCAGAGGTGGAAAGATAGGATTTTTGCCTCTGAAAACCATCATATATGACATTTTTTTGGGATGCACTTTTATTTCCCTTTGTCTTGACTAATTCTTCTCTTCAGAGTCTTTATTCTGTCTCATTTCTCATTGTATTTTGGTAATGTTAGTAGCCCCCACCACCCCACCTTGGTTTGAGATACTGTGCAGCACTTGGCCTCAGTCTGAAGGGTTTTGGAGCAGAGATCAAAACACTGATGGGGAAATGCAAGGCAGCAATGGAGGAATACCAGGCATGACAGCTCACTTGTCTCAGCATCCTTCCTGATGGTTGCACACTTGACTGCCTCAGATTTGATTCTCCCACCTGCCCATCACTGTACCTTGCCTTTCTCTCAGTTCTGTGCATTTGTCACTAGACATGTCATGTTTTAACAATTAGGGCATGTGTTAAAATCTTAAAGAGAGCAGTGCTGCCTCACTATTCAGCCTCACTATTCATACAAGTATAAATGAAAGGATGAACTTGACCCCAGCATTACTAAAGATTCAGTGCCATCCTTATTTTCTTTAATATTTCTTCAATTGATCATGTCAACTGGGAGAAGTGCTCAAAGACAAGAGGGAAAGCAAATGTCACTCCTATATTCAAAGAGGAGTCCAGGAATTATAGCCCAGTTGATCTCACATTCATCACTGGGAAGGTGATGGAGCAGCTAATCCTGGAAACCACATTCAGGCACGTAAAGGACAAGAAAAAGTCATCAGTAGTCAACATGGGTTCACAAGAGCAAGTCATGTTTGATTAATGTGATGAACTCATGAAATTACTGACCTGGTGGACAACCAGGGCATAGTAGATAATGTCTGTGTAGATTTCAGTAAGGTTTTCAACACTGTCTCCTGTAAAATTTCTCAGGTGTCCAAGAATGGGCCCGATCATTCGGACTTTTCAATCCATTTACCCATCCAGTCCAGAGGCTGATGTTCAGTGGCACCAAATCTAGTTGGACTCCAGTAACTAGCAGTATTATACCCCAAGAGGTCACTACTGGGTGCAGTCCTTTTTAACAACCTTCATTCATGATCTGGATGATGGGCAGAGCGCGTCCTCAGCGAACTTGCTGGTGACACCAAACTGGGAGGCGTGGGTGATGCACTGCAGGGTAGTGCTGCCATCCAGAGGGACCTTGACAAGCTGGAGAAATGGACTGACAAAAAACTTATGAAGTTCATCAAAGGCAAGCACTAATTGCTGCACCTAGGAAGGAACAACCTCATGCACCAGTATATGTTGGGAGTTACCCAGCTGGAGAGCAGCTTGGCAGAAAAGGATCTGGGGGTCCTGATGGGCATGAAGTTGGACATCAAAGAGCAACTTGATGGGGAAAAAAAGAACTAATGGTATTCTGGGCTGCATTAGAAAAAGTATTGCCAGCAGGCCAAGGGATGTGATCTTTACCTTCTGCTATGCACTGGTGAGGCCACATCTGGAGTGCTGTGTCCACTTCTGGCTCAGAATCACAGAATATTCTGAGTTGGAAGGGATCTTCAAGGATCATCAAGGCTCCTCTGTAGAAAAGAGATATGGGCAAATGAGAGAGAGTCCAACAAAGGGCCACAAAGTTGATGGAGATGATGAACTGAAGCATCCTCCCTGTGGAGAACAGCTGAGAGAACTGGCACTGTTGAGCCTAAATAAGAAAAGGTTCAGAAGATCTTATCAATATGCATAAATACCTGAAGTAAGGGTACAGTGGGGACAGAGCCAGGCTTTCCTCAGTGGGGCCCAGTGGCAGGACCAGAAGCAACAGGCACAAACAAAACAAGGAGGTTCCCTCTGAACATCAGTAATGTTATTTCTATTCTGAGTGATCCAAACACTGCCACAGGTTGGCCGGGGAGATTGTGAAACTTCTCTCTGTGGAGATATTCAAAAGCCATTTGGACACAGTCACATCTCTAGGCAGCCCTGCTTGAGCAGAGGGGTTGGATCAGATGAGCTTCAGGGATCCCTGCCAAACTCACCATTTTGCAATAGAACAAGGTATCAAAAGAACCCACACTGTTAATGTGTATTAGCAACATCTTTGGGTTTTGAAGTGTATGACGTTGTTGGCTGATTTTTTTTTGTGTGCCTTCGGCCAAATTCTGTCTCAGACTTCCCCAAATCCTGATTCTCTTCACTCTCTGCAGGTTTCTATGAATACGTTTCATTAAGCTGTTCTGATGCAATGCTTGACTAAGTTCTTCTGATTTGGGTTATTGCACAGTGGCTGTGCCAGCACAGACAATTTAACCAGGTCACAAGCTTTGACAAATGCCTGTCTATGACATGTAGACTGTAAGAGTCTCTGGCTTACTTTAGTCCCAAGAGACTGTGGGATTAGCTCTTGCAACCAAACTCCTTGTGTTCTACTCCAGGGGAAAAGTTACCCGGCCTCTGTTTCTAAACAAGAACATCTTACAGACATGCTGCATTCACAAGGAAATCAACTCCAGACACCCAACTTCCTTCAAAAAGCATTTCTCTCAGCCATCCACTTCTCTATCCCCTCAGGCCACCACCACCATAGCAAAAAAAAAAAAAAACCAGAATCCCAGTTTCCCTTCCAAGAGTTTTCAGTGTCTCTGCACCTTTGCTCTTTTGTATAGCTCTTTTCTCCTTTTCTAACTATCTGAAGCAAAACTTTAAGATCTGCCTTCAACACCTTCTATCTATGGGTGAATCTAGAGACAACAATCAGCAAATTATTGTTCTTCCTCACTTTGGGGAATTGGAAGCTTGGTCCTTTCGCAAACATCCCAGACAGGCTCCAGTGGTGCTGACTGGTATCTATACAGCAGCAGTGATCTCCAGTAATGCATTGTACAGCAGTGTTCTGATGTCTCTAAAGAAGAAAACAGAGTGAAAGTGTGTATTTAATGCACATTTTGCTAAAAACACTGCTCAGAGGAGTTTGAAAAGCTGACAGAGTGTAGTAATTGTGAGACATTCCCCCACACTCCTGTTCCTTAGCAGCTGGTGTTCATTAGCTGGTCTCAGCAGAGCAAAGTTGTTATTAGCATTAGATAATCTCCAGTCATGAGAGTAGGCTTACCAACCAATGAACTGTAGGGTACAGAAGTAAACTCAGTCTGCCTGTAAAGCAAAACACAAATCCACATGGCTGTGGTCATTAGGGCTGGGAGGAGAGCCTGAGAGGGTATATCCTTTTACTTCAGCTCAATGTGGATTAATTGCCTGTTTTAAGCTAATAAAGAGCAGAACTGGGAAGCAGACACTGTGTCTCTTTGCCCAGGCCATTCTAGCCAGCATGTTTTAGTCCAATCTGCAGCCTCTCATAGCAGTAGGTGCAGTTTCCAGCTTTATGAACACTTTGTGCATCATCAGTAAGTACTCAGAAGGGATTTTTGTCAGGGTGACTGTGATGATTTCCTTTGCTGCTTCTGTCCAAGCCCCCATCCTTGCCATCGCTGTAGCTAGATATGCATAAAACAAGTGTATGCCACAAAGCCAGGGCACTGAATGCCCAGGACAGAGGTATTTCAGTCTTGGCATTTGAGTGTGCCCTGCAGGGAAATCCAGGCTTCTCCTGTGGTGTGTCAGCAGCCATGAACAAACATACTGTGCTCTTCTAGAGTACAAAGTATTTTAAATATTAATTCTCTTCAGCCTTTCTGCTTGAATGCCAGATGCAAAGCTATTTGGTAAGGAGCTCAAAAAACAGTCGCAATGTAAGGCAGTGTTTCTTTAGAGAGCAAACAATGGCAAAAAAATGTGGACTTTGATAACACCCTCATTTGAAATATCACAGGGAAGATAGCTACAACACTTTCCCAATGAGATTTAAGAAGTGAAGTGTCTGAAGTGTAAAGAAGAAATGATTCTTTAGGTCAACAGGGCCAGGGATAGTTTTCTCTCCCATTTTATATAAAGAAGATGGAAGATGTCATTGGGCATTCCCTCCCCCTCCGTAGTTCAACATCATCTCTAGT
Organism: Pycnonotus jocosus; assembly: GCA_013400435.1. Lineage (NCBI taxonomy): Eukaryota > Metazoa > Chordata > Aves > Passeriformes > Pycnonotidae > Pycnonotus > Pycnonotus jocosus. The sequence goes on along the minus strand of VWYP01030901.1, from coordinate 152,045 downwards.
TAGGGAAAAAAATAATGTAAAGAATACTGGTATCACCAGTTTATGTTATCACAGCAGCTAAACTGTGGTAATGAAGCAGATTTTCACATTGATAAAGTGTCAAGTGGAACAGGGGAATGTGCAGGCAAGAGTACAGGCACCTGATAGTAGTCAGGAAACTGAGTGTGGAGAAACTTCAGTAGTGGCCGAACTGAGCTCTCAAAACTTCAGGGAGAAAATATGAAAAGCTGATGTCACACTATGCAGGGGACAAAGAGAAAGGCTGCAGCCTGCTCAGCATAGCACAGAGGGTTTGAATGTCCCTCTGGAAACCTTTTGTTTCGCAAGGTGGGGGTTGTTTATTTTGAAGTTAAGCGTATTTGCCTGGAAATAGGATCTTTGTTACTTTAGAGATTATTGATTCCCGCTGCTAATTCCCTATTTGATGTGATAAGCCTCTTTATAGCATTCCATTTGTTTTGCTGTGGAAATATGTACAAAGCAACAACAGAAAAAAAACTTATCACTTTGTAGTCCAAATTTAGCCTCCAGGTAATTATGTGTATCTCAGTAACTTCAAGAGAAGAAAAGGCAGATGGGACAAGAATTCTCCTGAGTAAAAAATATTTTGTCATGCTTTTAGGCCACTAGATTTGAACCTAAAGGTGATAGTATAACTGTGAAAAAATCATGTCTAATATCTTTTAAAAATAACAAATATGAAGTTTCCTAAGGCATGGATTTTTTTTTTTAATTTAACCATGTAAATAATTTCATCTTGTTTTGTTTTTAAAGCTAGACTTTTTTAGCTCTTTTCAGTCTCTGATGCTGCAAGTTTTCATTGATGTTCCATGAAATGCTAGGATTTTTTTTTTTTTTTTAGTTGTTTCTGACCTTTGCTAATGCAAAGAGGCAGAAGTAGGCTCTGGCAGTGAAGGTGTTAAACACACACCAGCTGGGAATTTGTACAATGCGCAAATCTCTGGATGGAGTGGTGAAACATGACATTCTCTGGAAAGATAAGAAATTGTTGTGCAGTTGGTGGTGCAGATACAAGAGAATCAATGTTGTAAAACACATGCAAACACCCATTCTGACCAGCAGGTATCCCATTAAATGGTGAGGAATGACCAAGGCACCTGCACTGAAGCTTGCAATGCAGGTGTTGGGGAGAATTCTCCTTGTAATCCACCTCAGTAGATCTGTGCTTGGGATCACTGTAGCAGTTATTGGAAGGAGAGTTGTGTCTGCTGGACTTGGCTGAATAAGGGACGGGGGGTTTTTTAATTTTTTTTTTTTTTCATTTTATACTCAAACGGAACAAAATAAGTAACAAGTGGAGTAGGGAAAACTGACTAAAAATAGCAAGTATAGGCATCATTAATTTTTTTGTTACACACTGAAAACTAGCATTTCAGGTCAGAATTAAATATTGTCTAGTGTGGTTTTAATGCTTTTTAAATTTTATTGTTTTTAAGAAAAGTTTATCTAGTGAGTTGGTTTCCTTCAGCTGAAGCTACACACTAAGTTTGACCTTACCTTGCAGATAGTTTCTGACCTTCTAGAACTCAATTTTCCAGCAATTTTAGTTTGTCACAAACATTTCAACCAGTCCCAATTCTTAATCTTCAAGTGAAAGTTTTAGGCAAAGCCCTTTGCAAAAAGTTACTGCTATTTATCACCTGCTTTTCATGAAGTCTGGGGATCTGAAATCCCACAATCTGGGGAACTGAAATCCCTCTGTCACAAAATTGTTAATTGCTTTTAAAGCTCTCAAATTTGTTTAATTCTAGGGATTTTCCACTTCAGTAACAAGACAAAGTATGGGCACCATGCTATTTCCTATGCATCTTTTCTACTAAAAACTGAATTATTGTGGTTTTGAATTGCTAACACTGCCAACTTCTGTTATAAAAGCTTCTATTTGGAGTTCCTATATTGTGGCTGTTCCAAGTCACTAAGTATTTTAATTTTTTTATTCATTTAGCAGAAAGGGTGTGTGTTGCTTTTTTTTTTTAACATTACCAGTGTAAAGTACCATCTTAGAGATGAATTTTATTCCTGCACTATTGTTCATTTGCCTTTCTTCATGCTGGCACTGGTAAAATGGTCTACAACAAACTAATATGGTCAGGGGGTATGTGTGATACAGGCTGAGAGAGCTGGAGTTGTTCAGCCTGGAGAAGAGAAGGCTCCTGGGAGGCCTTACAGTGCCTAAAGGGGGTTCTCAAGGGAGAGGAAGAGGCACTTTTTACAAGGGCACGTAAAAAGGGGGAACAAGGAGGAATAGTTTTACACTGAAAGACAGTGGGTTTGGATTAAATATTAGTAAGAAATTCTTTTCTGTGAAGCTGGTGAGACACTGGAACAGGTTGCCCAGAGAGGCTGGGATACTCTCATCCCTGGGAGTGTTCAAGGCCAGGTTGGATGGGGCTTTGAGCAACCGGGTCTAGTGGAAGGTGTTCCTGCCCATGGCAGGGGAGTTGGAACACTGTGGTCCACAGGGGGTCTGATCTTCAAGCTAACTAAATATAGGGAATGTGTGTTTGAGCTCTCAACCCTTCCTCAGAGCCAGCAGCTGCTTCTCAGAGTAGGTTGCATTTCAGTTTGTGGCAGCAGATTTCTCAGAAGAGCATTCTTAGAAAAGAATGTTGCTGGGAAAGATCACTGGGGCTTTAGAAGGTGAAAAGCTTTGGGGAGTGGGGCTATACTATATTGAATATGTTCCAACATCCAAGCTTCCCTGAGCATCAGAAGCCAGGGTGGGGAAAATTCCAATAGATAAGGGGATTCTGCTCTTCTGGCTCATACTTGGAGATGGCTCTCCTTTTAAGAGTGTAACTTTTATTCATTTCTATGTTTGTTCATAGAGAGAAAACAGTATTACTATAGAGAGATTTTAAAGCAAACCATTCAATAATGCCTACAGACAGCAAGCATATCTGTTCAGCTCAGATTGATTATTTTTGGTGCCGTTTTTCTCAAGTCATTCACAGATTGACCTTGAACTGTGAATTATGATCTCTGTAGCTTTGTAAAATCAGCATTTAATTCAATATTATCACATTTGGTGAAGCAAGTGTCTTCTCACAATGCTATAGACAACAGAAGGACAATTGCTAACATTTTAGGACTTTTTTTCTCTATTACAATGGGTCCTAACATCCATCTGTTTTTTCTGGCATGCTTTAGATTTTCAACCAGCATTTAGTAAATTTTTCACTCTGGATTTCTAGTACTCAAAAATATCCCATTTTTATTGTTCCAAAAATACATTCTTTAATTAGATACATAGTAAATTCCCTCTTCTAAAAAAGATTGTTCTTTGTTTCCTACTGCAGTTGTTGGATATTTTGTTCTTGGGACTGGGGATAAGAGATTTGAGAAGTAATGCTGCAAAGCTTATGTGGTATAACTATCTTAATTCAGCTGCGTCTTTCTTTTAAAAAATCATTTAAACATGATCATGTTTTATGTGAACAGCCAGCATTTGACTGGGAGTTTTGACATTAATGGAACAGCACAGTAATGAAACAGAGGCTCCATTTTAGAGCTGGAGGTGTGAGGCATGATCTTGTATGTTCCACAAACCAGTAGCCGTTTCCCAGTTAGTATTATTGAACATGGGGCCAAAATCTGGATTTGTGTGTCTATCACTGCTTGGAATTATCTTTAGAAAAGAAATTAAGTAATTCCTTGGGGAAATGCAGGTGTCTGCATTGTTATAGTGGTCTAATGGCAGACTGATGACCTGGGTATGTCATTATTCACACTGTTTCTAGTCACAGTTATAGGCCTGTCTAGTCATTGCTTTATTTCTTTTAACAAAATTACAGACTTCATGGCCCAAAATAATTCTGCTTTATTTGGGAATTTTAAAGAAATTTGTTCCATATATGATGAACAAGATTTTAATCTTATGCCAACATAATGAATTGTCAAAATCTACCATTTGAAGATGATTTTCTTTTCTCAGGAGGCCTACTGTAGGCAGACAGTTCTTTCTCAGAAAGCTTATAACTTTCCAAAGAATAAATCAAAATCATAATAATTCAATCCCTCAATGAGCTGAACCAGAAAAAATGACATAATTTGAGCCATAACTCAAGAATAGATTCACATGATCTAAAGAGTAGGAAAACAAATTGGTCAGTTGTAAGAGTTTTAAACAAAGAGCCAGCTTGATTATATTTTTCACTATACACAGATGCTTGAGCAAGCAGAAAATTTGCTGATTAGTTTTCCCAAAAAATCCTCACTGCAATCTAGACTAATCGGAGCTTTAAAGTCTATATTGAAGCTGTTTCTCAACACAAAATCAAGTCTGGGATAAGGATAATTTTGCGGGCTAGTAAATGACTGCTTAGAGCCTGAATTAAAGTCTGAATAATTTCAGTTGTAAATCTGATTTTCCTGTAGAGCCCAGCTGGAAACACAACTGCAGATGTGTTACGGGAAATATAATTTGGTTGGCTCACATTCCAGACTGTTCTGTATTTCTTTCAGTGCACTAATGCTGAGCAAAAGCATTGCGTCTCTCCTCAGGGTTTTGGGACTGTAGTAGCTATCCTGGATCAAATGTCAAGGGAACACAATCAAAAGTCCAGGGAATACACTGGGATACTAAGGCAGAAGTAGTACCTTGCCACTAAGGCACTGTCAGAAAGTACTTTTATCTTCAACTGATACTAAAAAACTTCGCAGTTTTTTAGACTTTCACCAAAAGCAAATACCTCCTACCAAACTTGTCTAACTAGTTCTCTGCTAAGCTGTCACAGTGGTGCTTCACTCATTTTCCTAGGGATGAACAGACTTCTCTGCCCACATTGGTCTGCTTTAGCCATTGCTGCAGGCTTCTTTATAGCTGCAGAAGCATCACCATCTCCCAGAGGCTGAATATTTTAAATCTACAGGGAAGTGGAGAGCAGTCATTACATGATAACTGAATCGTGGCAAACACTCCTTATGGTTTTATTGCCCTAATTTCTCAGGAAAAGGAGTTATAAAGTGTATTATCATGACTGATACCAGGAGACCTGTCATGCTTACCTGTGAGTGAGCTTAAAGAAAGTGATAATCTTACAGATTAGCAAACATCTTAATGGAGTCTAGTACAAGAATTTTACTGATATAAAACTGTTACACTTGCTTCTTTGGGTAGGGATTTTGTATTTAATATGCCTTCAGTTTATTCACTCATTGATAAAACTGTATTTAATCCCATTTTATAAATCCTGTTTAGGAGAATGATAGTCCTCTGTAAACTCTACAGCCTGGCTGGCAAAATCTGGGCTGACACTTCAGAAAAAGTGAATGTCCAGGCTTACAATGATTTTTTGCTCATTGTGCAATGATGTAAGGAAAGGAGGTAGTTAATTCCTTCCCTCTGCTAACAGTTAACTGGTAGAAGCAAATACAAGATTTTCTTCTCTTATGTTTTTCTCTGAATTTTCTGTTCATGGCATGGGAGTGCAAAGAGCCCCTGACAGCCTTTACTTCATCAATTCTGCTTTGCTATCAGCATTATTATTATTATTAAGAAAGGTGAGGTAAATTAAGGCTCTTTACTCCCACTGAATTTTCCTCATGTGGAATTATTTTGCTGATGTAAATCAGTGCAGTTCTACTGGCTTCAGTCATGCTCATTTATGTCAACCAAAGAGCAATGTGACAAGTAGTTCTTTGTAGCAGCTGGCTTCTCATGTGCCCAGCTCAGATTTACTGCTCCGTTAGAGCAATGTCTAGCGTAGTATGAGCGCAGTTGCAGCTGATTAAAGATATTTGCACATACAGAATAAATTCAGGAGTTGCTCCAGAGGTTATGCCCCACTGTGCTCAGAAGTTATTTTACATCAGGGTGACTGAAGTCCTGAGGAACAGCTGTGTGAGCATGACTTGGCTCAGAGATACTTTGGGGATATTCTGGACATCTCACCATACTGCTGTGTGCCCTGTCGTGTCCACCAGTCCTGTTCATGGGTCCCACACACCAGATGTCACCATTCAAGCACTGGAGAGCTGCTTCTGTGTCTGCAAACACTCACAGTTAATAAGCCTGGCAAGTGTGTGGGGAATCATTTTCTGGCAAGCCCTGTATTTTATCCAGCTTTTATACTTGCATATGACCCCACACTGGGCTCTTAAATTTACTTGTCCTCTGAACAGAGGCAAATATGAATTCCTGGTACGCATATCCTGCATCATCCTGCTCACAATAACAGCAAGCTGGATGGCACAAACCAGCTTTTTCTTGGAGCTCATCCACAGCAAAACAAGAGATCAAGGAGAGAAAACCCTTGACTCCTGGTAGGGGACAGCCTAGGCAGCCAGAAGCATCTTGCTTCAGAGGTGTTGCCAGACAAAAGGGCTGCAAAATTCTGAGCCGAGCTCCCACAATGAGTTGACTGCTGTCCTGAGAGCCCTCAGGGAGTGGCCACACTGCAGAGCAGGGTAAGCATCACTGTGTACTTCATTTAAGTGTTTTGTTGTGCCCAAGGAGGTATTTTTCCTTTTATTGCTCCTGGAGAACACTGATTCATGGACCAGACACTTTTCATTCTGAGTTCTCAGTTTGCTGAGGAGGCTCCAAACAGTAGCATCCATCAGTGAAAATGCTGCTTTTCTTTCCTGTTGCTCCCTGAGGAGATTACAACCACACCAGCCAATATTTTAGATCTACAGCAATTGATTTTGCATGGTTGTCCCTTCTGGCCCCAAAGTTCTACTTCTCTGCCATAATGTGACCAGCCCAGAGCAAATTCAAAAGAACAAGCAAACAAACAAAAAATAAAGAAACACTCAACAAAATAAGCCTCACTATACGCTGCCCTTATGAAGAACTTTTCTGCTCTTATTGAGTACACTCTCAGCACAAGGAGTGTGATGCATTTGATCATGCAGAGGATTAATTCAGAAAATTGGTTTGCTGTCAAATTTATCTTTGTAAATGTGAGCAAATTTTCTGTTTTTTACTGAAAATCTCATTTGGGTATGATTTTTTCAGTGAAACCCTAGCAAGGCTTTCCTTATGTCACCATAAATCTTAGGAAGGTTTCCTTTGTAGTAAAACCTTTGTCACAGTGTATTTGCAAAACTGTTATAATCAATATTGCAAAAACCTGTGAAGTATAAACCAAGCAAGACTTTGTAAAGCACAAATTGCAAAAAACATTCCTGTCCTCTTGAATGTCTGAAGCATATTGCAAAACTGTATGGATGGCACAGTGAAGGACAGGCATGTTCACACATGAACATTTCAAATACACAAAGTAATGTTAGAGGTAGTTGTTAAGGCTTGTCTCCCTTGTTCCTTGGCTAGAACACCTGCACTCAGTTTGATGAAACAGCCGGAGTTACCTTTCTGATCGACCACAGCACCACACATCTCACCCCATCCTTACAGCTTGCACAAGCAGATCCATTCTTTGCTGTGGCACCAGGTTCCTTCCTCACCTCTATTTTCTCCCATTTATTCTGATCGTGCTGCTAATGAGACACCTTTTTCCTGACCTGTGGCCTCCTGACTGCCTCATGCAGCCCCTGTGATGTTGAATGAAATAAGGCACAGCAGCAAGCCAGCAATCAAACTACTGAAATCAACCTCTCCAAGCTAGGTGGGCTTCGTTAACAACTTTTTATTCTGGGCAGGACAGGAAGGATGGCAGAAGAGGGGAGCTATCCCCAGTGATGTTTGCCAAGGTCAGAGCTGGAGACAGTGTACTGAAATTTAGTGTGAAAGGAAAAAACGTGTCTTTGCAGCCATAGTAATAAAGCAAGAGCTACTTGTGTTTCCTGTTTTACATTATCTGTAACTAATATCAAGATTTTCAAAGATTAACAGTGATGTTAACAGCTGTTCAACATCTGGCAAGCCTAGAAATTAGGTGGCAAGAAACAAGAGCTAAAACGGTGCTGTTCTGAGGAGCTGGTGGAGGTGTTTGTAAAGCCCCAATAATCTGGGGGCAGAAGTCACTGTAACAGCATGAGAAGGAAATCAATTAAATGAACAAGAGATCATGAAAAGAGATAATTGGGAGAGCTTGGAAGAGAAGGGCTGTGGAAGGGGCTGGGTTTATTTGAAGACCTCATCAAGGAGGGACTTACAATGAAGGAGCAGGAACAGGCTCAGTCAGTCCCAAAGGATGATGGAAATGGGAATGTAACAGCAGTTCATGGAGATGAAAGCAGACATTGGTACTGGAGGCCAAGAACTTCCATGGCTTCTTTTCATGACCTTCTTCATCCTCCAATGCTGCTTTACTACTTGCACTGTAAGGACTAATTAAGATTCTGTTCCACTAAAAAAATGCCTTAGCTTTTCCTACTGCCTAAGTCACATTATTAAAAATTCTTGTGATTATAAAACTCCAGAAGTGATTGATAATCTATGAATGAATCTGTCCAAAATGGCATGGCTTTTTCTGGTGTGCATCACTTAAAAGTGGCAATCACCACTTAGGCAGGAGCACTGTGCAGTCTGAAAAGGGTGGATAATGGGATCTACAAAGTGATTTGACTCTTGATGGGGAACATGGGTATCCTCAGCTGGCTTTCACAAGGGGCCCTACCAGACAGTGTGAGGAAGAATCCCATGGTCTATAAGTCCTGAGCAGCACAGGAGTAGAGGGTGCGTATAATAACAAGGGCACACTTGGAGGAAATTTCTGTCCTCTTGTGTGGAAGCAATGACATGATAACATGGAAGATGTGATCCTTGTTGCAAATCACTTCTGTAGGTAGATAAAACTTCTGCCTTCTGTTAGCAATGTCCTAGTGTGAACTGCTCGTGACAGAGCAGTTATCTGAGTCCTTCAATGTCTTTTTTCTTGGAAACAGGAGGACTTTTGGGAAGGGTTTTTTCCTTTCTCCTTTTATTATAATGTTTGTTTCTGTAGAAGCCATCCACATGCTGGATGGCTGGAGTTCATCCTGAACATCCCTCTGATGCATCCTCTTGAAAAACATCATGGCATGGGGGATTAAAAACATTTATAATACAGTTCCTACAGACACATGTGGTGGGGCTAAAACTGGGAACTTTTTCTTTTTGATTCTCGTGTGATGCTAGAAATGAAGTAGTTTTAATTGCTTCACAGTCCTAAGGTGAAGTCTCCCATTAGCAACAGCTACTGTATCTTAAAGATGACAGCAGCAAGCACTTGAATAGCACTGTCTGTCTCCAAAGTACTTTGCAGACATTCTTTACTTCTGAATTAAGGATCAACTTCTGTCCATTTTAACACTTTTCTAATGAAATAAATTTTCAATCTGCCATGAGAAAGGGACAAAGCTCCTGACTCCAAATTCTAAACTGAAACAGGGCTGTGTTCTGCTGGTTTGTTTTCATGATGCAAAGTGCCCCCAGAGAACATATGGCTGGTATCAGCTCTGCTGGTAGAAATCTTCAGACTATAAAATCAGATGCCTGTAAAGCTTCTGCCTTCAAACAGCTGGTGTAGGAGGTGGGCTCCTACCCAGAGCTTGTGCTTCGTTCAGCCCTGTGCTCTGCACAGTGTGAGGGGCAGGGGTCCTGAACGCCAGTGAGCTCCTGGCTCTGGGGAAGGCTGGAGATGTGTATGCTTAGCCCCTGTGTGGTGAGGAGCCATTGTCAGCCATCTCTCATGCAGCCTTGCAGAGCCAGCTCCATTCCAGAGAGCTGCTGTGCCCAGGGTCGGGGGAACATTGATTGCAGAAGATTAAGCCATGCAGCGTTCTTATCATTTCCTATCGGTGCCCAGTAACTCACAGGGAAACTGGTCCGGTTGACAGAGACTGGGGCCCTCAAATTGGAAATGTCTCTGAGTGACCAAGTGTGAAGGAAGAGAAGGCTCTGTCGTGTCATTGGTATCACTGACAAAACTCCCATTGACTCAGATAAGAGTATGAGGATGCCCAACAGTGCTGACTTCTGATGTCATCTCTGTGGTTTACTTTGTTTTGCAAAGAGCCTTTTGTGCTCGCTCTGTATTCTGAATATTCAGCTCATTCCTATGTACGGAGCCCCCATTTGTAATTAGATTGTGGGGTTTGTTGACCCTATTACGTACAGGTTGACTAGCAAGTCACACTGATCCTTCAATATAGGATTTAATAAAAGCCACAAGAGGAGGAGGAGGGAAGTGAGTGTGATGAGAAGGATGAGGGTTACTATTGTTCTGTCCTCAGTGCTGCCACACAGTCCTTCGTTCTTATTGTTTCTGTGTGTTCAAACACTGAACAAACGGGGCGCAGTCAGGAGGCTGGCGAGAGGGCAGCGAGAGGGTTAGCTGGATCCTAGAAATACTTGTGCAAGTCAGGAAGCCAGCATGGAGGGAAGGAAATTAAGTGGAGACATCTGTGTGGCTTAGCTTTCAGCAGCTCTGCCTGGGGTAGGGGTGGGAGAGTCATGCCTAGGATGACATAATGTATTTTGTCTTTCGTGGGCTGGAAACAGAGGAAACTGCGAAAGCGAAGCATGGTGTGTGTCACGCATGGTCCAGGCATACCAAGTACATAATGGAGCAGTGTCAGTGTTTTCTGTTCTGCCTTTCACACCCCAAAGTAACTCTTCAAGGCAGAGAACTGAGGAGAATATGATATGGTCCAAAAACTGATCTTGGACTTTTTTCGCAGACGACTGAGCCAGAGGCCGACTGCTGAGGAATTGGAGCAGAGGAACATACTGAAACGTAAGTCCTGATTCTGCTGCCATTTAACCTGAAGCCAGATAATTTGGGTTAGATTTCATGTACATTTGGTGCTTTTTATAAACATCAGCTATTCTCTGTAAACATTACTGATAATAATTTAAAATAATAAAGGGCATCATAAGTGTAAATAAGCGTGGAAGTCTGTAACAACATCTAAATCTGCAGAAACAATTCTTTAAAATCAGAGTCAGTAAATTTACAAGAATAAACAGACTATGAAGGAAAAAAACCCAGATGTTAAATGGCATTCCAAACAGGGGGTCAATCATCCTGAAAAGCTTCCTTTATGCAGCGCTTACACAGATGAGCATCCAGTTGTAAGTTAGTAAAGACATTAGGGTATAGCTTGATTAGCTTTCCTGAAAATCCCCATAGCAATCTATGCTAGCTGGAGCATTTATTCAATTTTTAAAAGAATCCAGTGTGACTCAGGGTTATTTCCCTGAAATGTTCCCCTGAATCTCTCCCTTTAAATCAGCCAAAAATTTGCTGGTAAATCCTCAGCATGTGATAATTTAAAGGGACAAAATACCATTCAGAAGTCCTGAACCAAGTTAAGTTAGCAGATACATTACCACTGACTTCAAGGGAAACTGGACTGAGTCCAACTCTCATAACCTCACTAATGAACAGGAAGAAAATGACAATTTCTTTACTCACATGGAAGTGTTTTGAATATTAAAAGAAAAAAAAAACTGTTTATCTAATTGTTGTTGTTACTTTGGAAACAGGGGAAAAAAAAAAAGTTCTTCTCCTTTAAAGTTAGTGAACGCATATTTCCAGGAAAATTTTCAAACATTACTACAGAAAAAATTATTCCAAAATGGTACCTTATACATAATGTCTCCTAAGGTAGGTCCGTAATTCACCTTCTCTTGTTCAAATAACTGCATTGTATAGAATCATAAAAACATGGCAGCAGAAGATTAATTCTCTGAAAATCGGCAGAATTCATTTTTCAAATACTTCAAATTCTTAGCAGGTTAATGATAGTGTTAATGCCCAGCAGGGTCTTTTCATCTATTGATGTTATTACACGTGGCAGAGAGAAAGAGAGAGAGAGAGACCACTGTCAATGCAAAGAGGAGAAAGGACCAGACAGCAGAGCAGTGTGGGCAAGCCTGAGGCTGCTGAAAAAGCCATTTGTTTGGGACCAGCGCTCTCTTAATAACTGTGCTCTACTGTCTACACCTAACTCCAGTGGCTGCCTGCAGGAGGAAGTCAGGAGCAGAACCTGGGGAAATATTTGGTACATCCAGATGTGATTGTCTCACAGGGGCGTAGCAGAACAGCAGAAGGGGGGACCTGTGACATGATTGATGCCAGGCACAGAGGGACAGAGACCAATTCTCTGGCAGCTGATGTTGTCATCCTGGGACCTATGAACAAACACATCAGGCACCACCTGGCACTGGGGCATGACCAGCAAACACTGCCCTGGCACTGGGGGAGGTCGAGTCTTGGGCACCTGCTTTTAACCAGCATAAGCAGAGAGCAGCATCTCCAACGCTGGGTGCCCTGCAGACATTACTAAAGATCACATTGTCAAGCCCAGCAGTCACAGAGCATCCTAAAGATGTCTTACATTTCAGAGGAATTACCCCTTGAGTAACATCAGTTTCTTTTCTAATTGAATAAAAGCTCTTAAATTACATGGATGTTTGAAAATATTACCCTGAATCCAGAACCATATTGTATTTCCTAAATGGAATTTTTGTAGATTGCTTTAGCACAGATCTGCCCCAAAACATGTGTGTCTTGGTAAACAAACAGCTTTCTAATTACAGGAAAGGGTAATGTGGTATTTCCAAGGCATTCCAACTTTTGGTGGACCACAGCAGGAAAGAAAAAATTAAAGTAATTCCATAATTAAAAAAAGAAAGCATACTCTACCCTTAAACAAGTAAATATAAATATTTCCTGATTTGTACATCATTTCAAGTCATTCCTCTAGACTTCTGAGAAGGAGCATTATAATAAATATAATGGAGCGTAGGGAAAGAGACTTAGGAAGTGCTAATAAAAAGTGTAAATTCTCTGCATAAGCAGGTCAAGCAATTTGCAAAAGCCCAGCTCAGAGCACGCACAAACACAAGAGAAAACCTACCAGGCTCACGAGTAGACTAAACAGGATTTTCTCAGTTATAGCTGAAATCTCCCTGATGGAAATGTTGTGCCTGGTATCATGATGTTCCTATTACACGTGTAACTGCATTACTGCCCATGCTGATGGGGAAAAATGAGGCAAAATGTGGTTGGACAGCCAGTCTTTATACATGAATTGAATGCTTCCTAGGTCTGTGCTACTGCAATAATTATGAGTTATCTTTACAAGGGCAAAGAATCCATTGCCAAGTTCTGCTACTTGCTGATAGCAACAGTGAAATCACAGCAGCCACAGCAAGGAAACAGAACAGAGATAACTGGTTCTTGTAGGGTCCTTCACTGAAATATACCCCATTCACTGACTCATATTTAGGTCAAAGGCATGTAGTGGGAGGAGTCCAGGCCTGAGGGTTAGTTTGAAGACTAAAGAACACTTTGCAGCTTGCAAAATGTTATATATAGTTATTTATACTTGCTGTCCAAGTGTATAAGGAAAGATGCCTTAATCCCCCATCAGGCACCACCCCTGTGCCACTTCACAGGTGGATAAAAGTAATCCAGTTGTCAGCCTGGCACATTCAGGATTGCATAAATTCCTCACGAAGATGATGGTTGGGTGGGTTCTGAATGCCTTAAACTGTATTGGGGGACATTTCACACTGGCACAGAAATCAGGCATGAAAATTGCACCTACATCCAACCACTCACCCTGACACACAGGTTTAGAGAAACAGAGAATCTCCTGAACACATAAGATAAAATAAAGGATCAGTTCTGTAGTCTCACAAGATTGGCATGACTTAACTTCAAAGAAATAGCTAAAACAAAGTCACTTTCTAGTTTTGAAGGAGAATATATTCCTATTTTCCAGCTTTTACCTGCCTGAAGCCTTAAGCCTGCTTGGCTGTCTCTGAAAGTGGGTGGCTGGGCTGAGAGTGAGGAAAAGAAAAAAACATCAGATGCCAACAACAAAAATTAATAGCCATTACTAAGTTTTATACATAACTCCTTGGCTGCTTGCACTTCTATCCTGACTCTGTGTGGATTCTCTTTAATGCTGTGTCTGAAAGCAGGCATTTGCAGGACCAACTCCTCCAAATTTGAGACACAAAGGGAAGAAAAAAATTGCTAGAGGATCAATTGCTAGAAGAGTATCCAGCCCAGTAGGGACAGAAACCATTGAAAGAGGAATATTACATTTATCAGTGCAAGTACTCCAGTGATTGCCTTAAAAGACAGTTGTGACTCCCTGCTGTCTTGTGTTCTTTTGACTCCTCTAATGGTTTCTTTCCTTCTGAAAATATAAGCAGTATTTTGGGTAAAATGGCACTTAAAGATCAGAAGTGTAGTGTGAAACATCATAACATCGACAGGTTCTTTGTCCACTTGGGTGGATATTTCCCAGTCCTGCTGAAGTCAGTGAGCAGTTGTGATTGCACTTCAGCTCTACTGTCCTGGGCAGCAAGAAACCTGGTTTCCAGCCTAGCCCTCCTCACCTGCTCAGAGGTTTCTGTGGTCTCCAAACCTTAGGACTCAGTTCTGTGTGGGGAAAGCCCCAGTTTTCTAGTGAGAGTGCTGGCTTATGCTCTCACAGCTGAAGAAGCTATGGCTGGTGGATTGTTAAGCTGCTCTGCAGGAGGTGCCTGCTCCATCTGCAGGATCAGCAGACAGGAGCATGGGATTCCCCCTAGAGTTTAATGCAGTCCAAAGTTTAACAATTTAAATCAAGGCACCTATCCTCAGCTGGCCTTTGAGGTCCATCATGTCCCCTGCAGAGAGTTATTCCTGCCTGAGCTAGTCCTAGCTGAGCAAAAACTGTATCCCAGGCAGAGTACTTACTGGAAAAGCTGATGAGCCGTGTTTGCTCTCACCTGTTACGTGCCAACATGACTGGGGTAAAGAGCGCTTCAGCCATCAGCAACGCAGTGGAGACTGATCCTGACTGATCAAAAAGCTGAGTACCTGGGAACCTGGGATTTTAGTGGTAAAGGTCAATGCAAAGACAATGCATGACAGCCTGCTCCTAAGTTGAAGACAAGTTAGTGTACTCAAATGTTATTGAGCTCTTGAGGGAGAAGAGTTGAGGCATGTCCTGGTAAGAACTTGTAGCACGTGATCTTTTGGCTTAATGCTGAAAGTGAATTGACCTAGGATGAGCTTTTATGCTCCAGTGTGATACTTTGAAGGCTCATGATGGAAGGACACACTCTCCTTAACTCTGCTCATGCCAATTTGCCTGGCACCCCTATTCCAAAGGTTTTTTTCTATTATCTCCAAAAGTAGCTGGAAGAAATGATTCTGCCAATGGAAAAAAAAAAGTGCATGTGTTTCTTTTCCAACCACTGACCTTGCAGAATCCAACCCTATTGTAGCTGAGCCCCCTGAGACTGCCAGGCCTGTGGGCAGGGAGATAACATTTTTAGAAGAGCTGGCTTGCTGCCCAACCCTTCTAGAAAGTGACACACATGAAGAAGTGCCAACCCAGGGAAAGGAAAGAAGCTGTAGATGTTTTATGAAGCGTGTGAAGAAGCACAGTAGCTACAGATCGAGGACATTCACCAGCCCCAGAGGGACATACTGTGCATCAGAGAGGTCCTGAAACATTAATATACTTACTGATGGAAAGGCTTATTTTGTTGCAAACTGTGCATGCCTGATGACTCCACAGTCTGAGATCCTTGTAAATCTTTTACAGCCCGGAATGAGCAAGAGGAACAGGAGGAAAAACGAGAGATTAAGAGAAGATTAACACGTAAGGTGAGAAGCAACTTTGATCCTATTATGACACTACTGTAACTTTCTCCCTACTGCACCGTTGTTTGCCTTTTTCCTTTTCTTCAGCACCATTGTCAAAAGTAGAGTGTGAAACAAGTCTTGCAAAAAAATTCTTTAAATGAAATCAGCAATGTTGCAGGGTGTTAAGTCCACAGAGAGCAAAGGAAACCACTTTGCAGGCTACTGCTGGTAACATTTCAAACAGGAAAAAAGAAGATCTAGTCTTCAAAACTGAAGGAGTTTTGAACAGTGAAGGATAGAGATCAGCATTTACAAGGACCAATGCTTCTTGTGAATGTAATGGCTTCTGTAGCCATTACAGAGAGCAAAGTTAAAGCAATGCTGATTTGAAAATTCCACCCAAAAAAAACCCTCATAAAACTAGAAACTAAACATTTTCTGTAAAGGGAGGTTGTCAATTGAGGCATTTTATCTAAATAGAGACAAGCATTTGCAAAAAAGCATATAGTGCAGAAAACAATCTTATATTGGCAGGGAAGGACAAACAAAACAGCATCATTTGATTCAAAAGTCATTTACTCTTAAAACTGCAGCACAGTCATTTCGGATGTACACAGTCCGTTTTGCAGCTGGTGTAAATGTCTACGGATGCCCAAACATACACAGTGAACAATCCATCCTGCTGTTGCAGATTAACTTTCTTTCAGCACTGACGTATTTCCCATCTCCAGGGGTAAAGAAAGCCCTCTAAAAACTCATATCCTTGTGAAGCAGCACCATTCTCTTTCTGTACTATTTTAGATGGCTTCGTTTTTTTGACCTATGTGATCACAGCTTTCATGGTATAAATAATAACAAGGAAAAGTCTCTAAATATACGTGGAAAGGTTACATTCTGAGAACTGAATTGCTTTCTACCATGGTTAAAAAGCTCATGCTTTATTCTCAGTTCATGTAAATAGGTAGAATTCTTGGTCACCAGTGGGGGGATACTGCTGTTGTCTGCAGGAGCTAGAGAGCCATAATATTGTTTGTAAAACACTTCTATTCCTCACCACAATGACAGGGATGATTTTGCATTTCCTCTTAGCACTGCTTGAAAGAAAAGATCCTAACTGCATTGCAGATGTTTCATGGGATTGAGGCTCTGTGCAAAGGCTGGAAATACCATTTTACCAGGCTTTCAATTTCCCTGTACATTGATGGGTAAACACGTGCGGGAATCCACTGCAGAGCTTGATGCCATTTGAGGAGCAGCTGTAAGAGATACAGAGCAAAGCTCCCCATACCCAACGTGCTGCCTAAGAAGTGAGGGCTTGCTGACTGAGCTGGCACCATCACCACACGGTTCCCATCCTCCATTATCCTGTAGGAAAGGTGCAGAGCACAGGAATCATCTGTCACAGGCAGAGGCCACAGCTCAGCTAAAGCACCGAGGCTGCCACTGCTTCACATCAGTGTCTGCTCCCTAAAACCTCAGCAGTTTTCTGGAAGATTTCTTGCTTTATCTTGTTTGCACTTTTAAGTAGGAACAACAGCAAAAGCAGTATCAGTCCGAGGCCTTGGCATTTGGCTCTTTAATGTTCATACCCCTGCTCCTGGTCATGTGCCTTTTAGTCTTATTTTTGTCTTCCTCTCTGGTAAAGATTTTTCTCCCCCATATTCCTGGGGTTGATATCAATGCAACTTAACATTGTTTGATTTGTATCATCTTTTTAAACTGTTGTAAATTCTTCTAGTGACACATGTAATTTTAATGAAAGAACCGCAGGGCTGATCTAACAACAGATTTTGTTCTCACCTACCAAACATGCCATCATAAAAGCTCAGAAATCACTAGAGAAAAGAAGTGAATAAAGTGTGCAAGTGTTTTAGATAACAACTAGAAATGCCAACCACTGAGTGAATCCTGCGAAAATAGTTGTTATTCCCCAGCTGTGTCTTTCATGAGCCTGTCCCAGATGTGTCGTTGTGTTTACAGCAGAGTGGCAAGCTCCTTCTGTTGGTTTGTACTGAAATCTTAGTACCAAAGGATTTTAAACCTCAGATCAAGCAGAAGTTTAATTGAGCACAGCAAGTGTGTTGTCCAGCAGCCCTTTCTGTTTGCACTGAGTTTTCAAGCACACACGTGCCCACAGGGTAAATTCAACATGAGGAAAATCTGTCTTGTTGCCTCTTTTGTAAATGTGTGTATTTGGGAATAAGAAGGGAAGTGGGTTCAGTAGAAGCCACTGATGAGACTTTTGACCTTGCACTGTAGAAACTGCTACTGTCCCCAGTTTTTTTTGTGGCAACATTCCAATTCCAGAGGAAGAACCCACTCCATCCATAAAAAAGCTGTTCTTAAAATTCCATCAGCACTGACATTTTGTTACGGTGTTATGATGATAAGTTGTAACATGACATGCTGTAATAAGTAAGATTACCTTGCTAGGTCTAGATGCCTTATTAAAGTCAGCAATAAATATCCAGTTGAATTCGTCATCCAGACAGGCAATTTCTAAAAAAAAAAAAACAAAAAAAAAAAAACACAGATTATAAAGAAATCAGGTGACCTATAGCGAGCTGCCCCTTTTAGCACTTTCCATCCTCTCCAACTCATCTAGTTCCACATTAACTGGGGTGAGGAATAGCTACCATTCAAATAACAAAATGCAAGATGAAGGCACATGCTGTTGGCTAAGTTTCTCAGCAGCTCGTGTCCCTCCTGCCCAAGGAAGGCGAGTGGGAGCATGTTTGCTGTCACCTGAGATGCCCAACCACCGCTGTCCTCTCTCTCCCTGCCCCTCAGGCCCAATGAGCGCCTTTGGGCACACGGACTTGCGTCATTTTAGTAGAAGGACGTGTGGATTAGGAAGGTTTTTTTCTCTGAGCACTGGTCTCAGTCCATTAACATTCTTTGAATGTACAGAAGCCCTCTGGAAGTGCTGCAGATGGGTCACATCCACATGGAGATCTGGGCCCCCACAAATTACTACCAAGAGCACATCTTCTCTGAACCACGACGTACTTGGCCAAGGACCAAGGCAATTAACAGAAGCCTGAATATCCCCTGAGGACTTCCATTACAGAGAGAGAATCGTAGCCTGGACTAACAGAGCACATTATAAATCACTTGCAAAGCAGAATAGAACTCTTCTTTTCCTACCTTCTCTTCTCTTAAATGGCACCATGCTTCCTGATCCCCAGAGCTGTTTACTGCTTCCTATTCCCCCACTCCCAATAGCTTATTTTGCTCAGAGGTCTAGCTCCAAAATGAAATCTCTCAGAGCTGTAATACTCACTACCAAATTGAAGAGGTGTGGCTGCTTTTTTAAATCCGTGCAATAATCTGAAATCTTTGCTCCTGTTAAATTCTTGCCCCAGTCCAATTTAAATGCTCTGTTCACTGGTGCCTCTCTGGGAAATGTTTCCCCTGCCTGAAGATGTTCAAGCTTTTTTCTAACTGACCTCCACTAGCTTGCATCAGCAAAGACTGATGAAAATAATGAAGTCTTGAGAGAGGTGGGACTCATCAGAGAGAGGTGAGAGAGAGGGAGCAGGGAGGAGAAAGGTCAGAGAAGAAAAAAAGGTTGCTAGCTAATTTGGATAAACTGCATTTATAGTCAGAAGGAAAGGTCTTTGGGGCATTTTCATCACATCCTCATCCTATGTCTTTACTGTAGAAGGTGGGGAGCGAAAGGGTGGAGGTGTGCTGCAGGTTAGGGTTTGTAATTTTTCAGCTTGTTTTCTTCTTTAAATAACAACTGTAACATTTTAATGAGGTAACAGAGCAGGCAATGATAACATGCTAAGATAAGCTTCCTTGTGACCAACTCAGCATTTTGCGTTTCACTAAATCCCAAGACGAGATTGGCAAGAGTAATTCCCCCTCCACATTACCTGGTGGGGGTGCTTGGGTTTGCTTCATTTCCCATGCCATGGACAAAGGGAGGTGTATTAAACCTTCCCTTTCAAATTGTCTTAGTATCAAAGTCTGGAAAATGCCCATTTGTATCTATGGCACTCCAGAAGATACAGAAGAAAATTTGGCCTCCAGTAACAAGGTCACTGAGAGGTCCTGTCCTCATTTACTGCTCTTGCATTAATACAAATCCATTTATTTTGAAAGGGAATTTTACCCTGGTGCACACTCAAATAATGAGTCACTCACCACAGAATTACTGTGTTCCCTCAGCTCCCAAATCTTCACAAACAGGTAAATAGAAATGGAAATGCCCAGGCAGTGCAGAGAAAAATCGAGACACATTCATGTACACACAGGCCTTTGACATTACCAGAAGTAAATTAAAAAGGGTCTACCTCAGTAAGAACCCCTCTCCCTACTTGGAGCACTGCACCTTGTGCAGACAACTGCATCGTGCCCTTGGCCATGTCCTTGTTCTGTAATTTTTGAATGTGCCCTATTCTTTCTGCCTGTTAGAAAAGCTCATTCTCAGGTGTTGCTCGATAAGGACTCTGTAGCATTAAACAATTTAGACCCCAGAGACCACAGCTCACAGGTCATAAAAATAAACTGCAAGGTGAGATCTCAGATGAGCTGTGCCCTCAGTGTGGACACACATTGAACTGACACCTGCAGTGGGGCTGCAAAGCTGGTTTCCCAGCTATTCAAGAGTTAAGGTGGCTCTGGGCAGCCCAAACATACTGCAAGGCTCTCACACCTAGAAGGTCACAAGAAATCTCTGCAATGGCATGAGAAGAAGGCAGGGAAATTGGTTAACCATTCCAATAATGTAGCTTTAATTAATGGCTTTTAGAAAATTATTTAACATGGCTGTCTCTCTCGTTACACTTAGCATGATCAGATTGGCACTTTTGTTTAATGTACTGAATATATTTTGTGTGCATGTATTTATATATGGAAATATATGTAGATTTATGGCTACACATGAACTAGGTGATACCAGCCATGGATTTCAGGACTCTTTCACAGCCGGAGCACTGGCACCAGAGTCAGTGCACCTCTTTTCCATCCTCGTTCCCATTCTCCTGAGCATCTCAGAGGCAGGGCATTAGTGCAGCTCTGCAGACTCTCCACATGAAGTGTTTGAACTCAATTTGTGTGTGCAGGCTCAGGGATGCTGGTGTAAGGAGAGCAGCCCCACTGCCACCTTCCATCCCAATCATCTTTTCTAAGCAGAGAAGAGCAAGAAAACCAACTGTGCCGAGAACAAGCACACAGGTTTACAGCCAGATGCAGGATAGGGTGGTGGATCTCCACCCAAGTGCTGAAGAAAGGAGGGATTTTTCACCCTTCACTTAGTATCCTGGCTGTTTTAAATCTTAATTCTCCCTAGAGGATGAAATGCAGGGAACTGAGATACTTAATTTGGAAGAAAGGTGGATTCAGGGGCATAAATAATGTTGCAGAATAGAATCTCAAGCATTTTATTAAATATTTAGACCTTTCACCCTTCTCAAGGGTAAAGTATTTCAAACACATCTATTTCTAGTGAGTGGGAAGAGCATGATACCCTGTGTTGGAAATTGTTATCAGGATATTATTTTTCCTGATGTATCCTGGTTATAAATGTTCTACTCTAACAGTGAAACTTTTCAGCTAATCTACAGCCACATGTACACATTTATGCAGCACCTTCAGAAATGATTGTGTAATTGCTTTTGACATTCACCAGCATGCTGTGCATCCAAGGAGAATTGATCCCTGAAAGCCAGCTCCTGTCCCTGCTCATATAACTGGCTGTGGACTATCAGCACACTAATTTAAGAGGAGTTTTTCACTGTGGCTGCCTATTCTGCTGTGGAATTTGAAAGAGATGCTTGAAACAATGAAGATGTTTTCCTGACATGATACAATCCACCATTGCCATTTCTTTTGGCTTGTAGCATGCAACATAAACTTTTAAAAGTCAAATATGCTGTGATACAAACCACAGCTGCCAATAGATACAGTTAAAAGTTCAACAAGCACTAATCATCCTGGCTGTCTTTTCTGGAGGTAAGGATAGGTCTGCAGAGTATCAGAGTGGTAAACAAAGTTGTTTTTCACCTTTTGCGTATAATTCAGGCCAGAAGCCACTCCATGCCTTGGCCTGACTCTTCCAAAGGCAATGCAGAAATACGGACAGCAGCAGCAGAAGGCTGGAAAGCCTGTGCAGGTCATTTTAGAGTTATGTTGTGGTTTTTGTCTCTTCCTGGGACATCAGTGGACTAGGAGACTTTCTTGCCTTACATCTCATTTTCACCCTTCTGCCAAGGGTGATCAGCCTCAGCTGGTAATTGGGGTGTCCAGCCACAGCAGCTTCCCGAAGAACAGTGGGCTGCTCTGGCAGCAAGGTGAGATGATATTCAAGGTGTTATAACAAGGGGGCATTTCCCAGGTAGCGATTCTGTGAAAGGCAGATAAAAACAAAGCCCTGGGAAAGTCCGAACCCTCTTATTACCATAAGGGCGGTTGCAATAAAATAAATCCCCAAGCAGTACTCTGTAGGGAAAAGGCAAAGTCCTGATGTCTTTTTCCACTCCTTCCTCAAACTTGCAGCTGAGTCAAAGGCCCACAGTAGAAGAGCTACGTGAGAGGAAGATCCTCATCCGCTTCAGTGACTACGTGGAAGTGGCAGACGCGCAGGACTACGACAGGAGGGCGGACAAACCCTGGACACGACTCACAGCCGCCGACAAAGTAAGTGGAGCAACTCTGGGAGAGCCATGGCCTAAACAGCCAGAGCATGCCATGGCAAACAGCATCCCTTGGGTCCCACAGGTCCCATGGCTGTCAAGGAATGAACATCCACCTGACATCCCTTCCCAACACACCTGTGGTTTTTTCCCGTTCACGAGGTTTGTTTGTTTGTTTGAAGCATAAGTCTTTGGCAAGAAGGTTTCTGTATGTTGGAAACTAGGAGAGGAAAAGAACCCCAAACCCCTTGAGGAAAGGTCTTGATTACAGCCCTGTTATTTGTTTGTTGGTTTTGGTCCTACCACATTATGCTGCCAGCTGAGACCTCTGGCAAGAATTAGCAGAGCAGTGAGACAGGAGCGTGTGCCAGAATGGCTGTGCCAGCACAGGACAGGCTTGGGTGTGAAAATGCCAGCAGGACAATTTGGCAAAGGTACCTCCATCCCTCCAAAGCCAGGTAACTTCTCTCTAGTGTGTTACAACAGGGTTCTTTGCTCAGGATTTCTGCCACAGAGTATTTTAAGCACTGAACTGAAATCACACAAGACCTGCAGATGAAAAAAATTACTCATGTTTTTGGTATTGATGGCACTGCCCACTGGGCACTGGTGGAATTTCCACTAAATAGTGTCTCTGGTGTTGACATTGATGGCAGAGGGATTAAATTGATGGCAATTATATCAGTCACATGCTGAGGGTCTTAATGGGGCCTCAGGAAAAATATTTAAAAGATTTTATGGACGTTGTAAGAAGTGAGGACTATGAGGCTCAGTGATTCAGTCATGAATCTTATAGTCACTCTATGATGCCCTTTTAATTTTAAAGACTTTCAGATACCTGAATTCAAGCCTTGACAATTTCTTTGCTGTGGAACTCACTCATTCAGCAATGGAGAGCATGACATCCAATGAGCAGAGCATTAGCAGAATTCCAGACCACTCCTCTATGGTGCTCTTGGTTTTATTCCCAAAGGACAGCCTGTTTTACTTGTATAATTCAAACAAAGGACTTGTATGGTTTTGTGACATTGTTCTCCTCCTTGATAGAGGGATTTTTCCGGTTTAGCTTTGGTTATGTTAATGTGGCATAGACTGATCTGAAAAAAAAAAAACTTCCTCAGGACTGTCCATAGACCAATATACTGGGTTAAATTAGCTTTTCTCATTTTACCTCACCATGTTTGACAAGATATTAGTCAATTGACTTAGCTTTATTCTCTTAATTGTTAGATGAGAGAGGGAATAAATCTCCCAAGTGATTCTACAGCCTTTGAGAGATCCCTGTCAGGGATGAACAGCATGGAGAAACTTCAGCTGGGCATGGAGATTTGATCTCTCATCCTATGTCTCTGAAAAGAACAAGCATTAAATACCATTATTAAATGTAACTTACTAAAGAGTTTAGTATTAAGGCAGAGTACTTTGATGTCACTTTTTCTTTTTTATATTGCATGTGCAAGTTCAGTAGTCAGAGAAAAGGGTTAAGTCCTTCAAATTAACCAAAAGCACCACCAGAAGAAGAGATCTTTCTAATGTCATTCTAACATTAGTGCCCTTTTATGGCATAAGGAAGCAGATAGATTGGTTTTTTGTTTAGGTCCTGTGGACAGTATTCTGATTTCTTGCATTCAGGTGACCTGCTTTCCTCAACACTATATCCACTGTTGGAAAAATAGACAGAAAAATTGCAACAAAGCTGCATCATCCTAGATAGTATTGTTTTCTTCCAGATCTGTGATTCAATAGCTGTCTTCACTGGTCAGCACAGACTAGATTTATTGCAAAAACAGATTTTAGCAATGGACTTTTCTGTTTGGCAGTAAATCTTGCTCTGTGTGCTGGGTGGAGGGAACTGCCTTCAGTCAGTTTGTCTTTAGCAGGTCTGACTCCTAGGGGAAGGAAAAGGGCATTTTTGCATTGCTCGAACAGATGAAGGATGGAGGGGGAATAGATCTCAGTCCCTGTGGGAGTCAGCTGCCCCTGTGGCCTCCTTCACAGTCACTTCAATAGCAGCTTGGTCTGCTGAAGGCAGCCCTGGAGCTGCTGCACAGCCATCACTCTGTCCTGATGGATGAGGCAGCACCTGACAGGCACTTCTAAGGGAAATAAGAAACCAAAGCTGTGGAGAAGGAGCAGAAAGGGCCTTCTCTGTACAAAACCACTTGCAAGATCCATCAGTTAAGGTTTGTCAAAGCAAAGGTAGTTGGTGACTGGAGCAGTGTCTGTTGCAAAAGTCTTGTTTTGGGTTTGTGCTACGCATACTAGATTTCCTTCAGTGAGAAAAGGTCCTGACAGACATGAGTATGCCTTACTGGAGCACTCCCTTTCTGTCTCTGATGCTGATGTTTCCAGCATCACACACAAAGGCAGTGCACACTCCTTGGACCTATGGGAGTGTTTGCCCACAGCAGACACATCCCCTCCAAATGCTCACAGTGAAACCACTCGTGAGCAACAAATATCACAGAGCTGTCAGAGATCTTTACTCTGGGCTCGGGACTTGAGTCATTTCTGCTGAGCACCATCTCTACCATGCAGCTGAGTCCCTCCAAGTCACACCCTGGTTTTTTATTCTTCAGTACTTCTCTCCCTGCCAGTGCCTCCTAGTTTTCTTTTCCCTCACAGACAAGCTGCAGAGGCTGAATACCACCACACCATGGCAGGTTTTCTGCTGGGTTATTTTGTCAAAGCACTTCAATAAACAGCACAGCTGGGTCAGAAGGGAGGAGCAGGGCAGAGGGGCACAGCCTGAGGCAGAGTAGAGGGCAGGGAGCCAGGTATCCCCTCTTTCCTTCCCGAGATCAGTTGCTTTAGATAACTTGACCTGAGGAAATTCAGGACCAATAAAGGCAGAAGACATCTCAGATACAAGGCTGTCAGGATCTGGGTCCAGTCTGGTCACAGTCACATTCTGGCTCTGGAACAGATCACAATGTTTCACAAACTGCAGTGCACATTTTTTTCTCATGCTTGCACTAATTTGGATTTTGTACATGTAAATATTTACATAATAAGCCAGAGTTGGGTTCTGTACCTGCACTGTCTGTGATATGTTTTCAAATTGAGCCATTCCACCGAAGCATTTCTCTCTTCCCTTTATGTGATTTAGAACATGCTTATCTGTCTTCCTTTCCACATTTTAGTCTTTATGTTTGTCTTTGTCTCTCTGATAATGTTATCTCTCTGCTTTTCTTTTAATATACTATTTTGAGAACAAAGTGAACTTATTTTAATCTCTCTCATTTATACATTTATGAGTTTCTTTGTCCTTTGCAGGCAGCCATTCGAAAAGAGCTTAATGAATTTAAAAGCTCTGAAATGGAAGTTCATGAATTAAGCAGGCATCTAACAAGGTAAGCTGAGAGATTAATTTTTTAAGACTATAAATGAGTACTGTTGTTTTCAAAAAGAAAAAAACAAAGCCGGCAGCTGTTTCTCCAACATGCACTGAACACACCATGAGGTCTAGACAACATTTAGAATTACAGGCTGTAAGAGCAACTCACACAGACAAACACATGCTGCCCCATTATGTGGAGTTATGCAGGCACATGCCATTTAATGAAGTATAACCTCTTTTTTTTTTAAATCATCTGCATATCTGTTCTTCTGAGATCAAAAGTTTAAAAAGAAAAAGTTGGTCTCAGAAGGCGGACAGGGAACCCTGGTAGAGCAGTAGCAAAGTCTGAATGAGTGCACACTAAGCCCTGCTGTGTGTGCAGCTGTTCCATACCACGCAGATTCCACCCACAGATCTCTCAGTCTTGCTCTCCATGTCCAGCCATGCATGATGCAGTGGGCCATGGCAAGATCCACACTGTAAGAGAGGCACTATTATTTACACCTTGGGCTTAAGGTAGAGACTGAATGAATTATCCATGAGCCCAAACCAAGCACCTTCCTCTCTGACAGGCTAGGGCTGAAGTCAAGCCTTTGCAAATCAACACTTTAAAGACAAGTGTTGGGTACTGAAGTCAAGTGACAGTGAGACTGGTGCAAAACTGGAGCTGCCCTTGTATTAATGCGTTCATCAGTTCAGTGCTCATGAAAAATGCAGGCAGTACTTTTAGGAAAAGTACAGAAAAGCTTAAGGCAAAATTAATTTTGTATTAGGGGATTTTTATGTGTATGAATTAATAATTATATTAAAATTTGCCACATGTATTATGCATATATTACCTTGCAGAAATGATCTCCCTTCTCCATCCTAGCATGTGCTAGGCTGGTTACACTGGGGTTTGTAGTGACAGAGTATTGCTAGAGACAAGCCAGCTGCTCCTGAGCCACAAGGTCTGGGAGAAGCCGTAGGATGTACAATTGGTCTAGATCTGTTGACCCAAGTGACTGAGCCTTTGAGGGACATTTGGCTTCTCCAGGGCAAAGTGACAAATGTAGGAAGGATGGGGCTGTTTAAAGGGGGTGTTGCTACAAACAGTCAAGCTCCATTGGGAGTTCCATTGAATTCCATGAAGCCTTTAGCATCCCACAACATACAGACTGGTTTAGTTTTCCTAAAGTCTCTCCAGCTGCTTGGCTCTCGCAGGTTTCTGTGCAGTACTTTTCTTCTCTTCCAGTGTTGGAGCAAGCACTGACCCTTTAAAGTTTGTATCTGAAAGCCACTGAGCAGCTTGGGCTCAGTAAGTCTGGGCCAGGCATATGGAGAGCCACAGCTCATATAGCAGACACTGGAATAAGGGTTTGCCTGAAGAACAACACGACTTACTGGTTGGACAAGTGGCTTTGGGAAATACGCACTTGAAGGAAGCATGCTTAAACAAAAGAGAGTAATTCCCTTAAATAAACTTAGATAAATCACCATTATAAAGTCATTACCAAGGTAATGAGCTCTTCATGGCATTAAGCAGTGGCAAGAGCAAAGAATGTGAGTGTCACTTTACTAGAGGGACACATTAATTAATTCATAATAGAGTAAAAAATCAAAGCTTAAAAAACGTGTATTTGCAGATCTGACAAACCCAGGCCTTCTGACACAGGGTGCCTCGCAGGAAGGGTGACCATTTTAGCTCCATTTGGCTCTTTAGCCTCCAGCATTAAGGAATAATCATGGTTTAACTGTATGTAAATGTTTCTGGCAGAATAGCATAAGGTTTGTCTAAACCAGGCAATTTTTGTGAAGTCAAGCCTTGTATGGCCTGGAAGAGGGGAGCTGATCTGCTGTCACCCACTCAGGGATGCCATAGGATGTACCCAAAGTGTGTGAATGTCCATAGTAGATTGTGGTGCAAACAGCTCACACCCATGAGCTGTGAGTCTGGCAAGGGCCAAGGAAGTGAGAGTGTCTGTCTGTTTTGGGTCCTCTGGCCAGCATGGCTGATGTCACTGCTGCAGGAATTGAACTGCCTAATGGTGTCAGTGTAGCAATTAGTTCTCCTATATATTTTTTTATGTGCAATGTACATGTGAGAATATTATCTTACTGTTTCTCTTTTTTTTTTTTTTTTTCCCCTTGGGTTTTAGGTTTCATAGACCGTAGCAGATCAATTTTACCTGACTACTATGCCATCTTCAAAGCATAACTAAAAGGAACCATAAGTGCTGGTATTATTCACTTCCCTGTTACGTACAATGTAAATCTTCCGAACTGCCTTTTTAAAAAAGAAAAAAAAAAAGAGTAGAAAAATAAATATTAAAAAAAAAGATAATTGTATTTACATGTGATGAGTACTGCAGCATCATCAGACCTGCTGGTTCAAGCTTCAGTAACAGAAAATACCCCTGGTGGGAAATCGTGCCAAGACTTGGCATCTATGTATAGGACTTTCCTGGCATGTGGATTTGCCATACATGTTCAAGCCCAGCTGGTGGTGCAACCATTGTTGTCTTCAGGCACCCCTCATCCTGACAAGCCTCTGTCATCAACCCTAGAGAGCCCTGAGATGGTGTTCAGGGAATCACTCGGCCTGGGTGAAGTCTCCAAAAGATGAGCGCCTATGGCACTAAAGCACTTACACCAAACACTCCTTTCAAGCTGAGAGCACCTTACGAGGACAGTGAAGGAGCGAAACTCTCCATGGGCCAGCCCATCTGTGAATATCATGTGACTAGAAAGGCATTTCTTTCCCTGGAGAAGTTTATAACCAGTCAGTAGACATTGTTCAGCTTCCAAGCAGAAAAAGGTATCACCTCTGAAGAACACAACTCCCTACTGCTTCAGTTCTAGCAACTGTTTGTTTTCCATCTCTTTCAAGTACAATTTTCTAAACCCAGTTGTGAGCCCATTAGCAGTAAGTGACAAGAACACTGAGGACCAGCAAGCAAAAGCCCATTTCTTCATGGTCACTGCATGGCATCTCCTCCGCTTGTAGTTTGTCTTACCCCCAAACCTCGTGACTGTGTGAGAGCCAGCGTGCCCCCAGCAGCAGGAAAAGCTGGGATCCCCCTCCAGCTCTGCAGAGGGACATGCAACAGGAGGGGCTGGAGGTTCCATGAAGGATATCTATTGTCTCTGTATCAGGTGTCTCAAGAACTGATCCTAAACACACTGAGCAAAGCGTGACAAGGTGTGTTGCCTGGCCTAACAAAAGGAGTCTGGGGCATTCTTGTGGATGGTGGGACTTGTCGCTGGTACCCACGGATGAGGCATGAGGACAGCAATTCAGAGGTGTTCTGAATTTATTGGTTGTGATTTTGGTTTTTATTTATTTTTATTACAGTGGTCTAACACACAGACTGACCAAGAAGAGCTCGGAGAGCTGGTCACTCTGGGCCTGGTTTACTTGCCAATTTAAACGTGTGCTCTACAGTCAGGAAGCACACACAGCCTCACTGCTTTCAAGAATACGTCTGACAGGCTTAATTGAACCTGAACACAATTAAGTGCTTTTCTGAACTTAGGCCATCACCTTCCAGAATTAAGTCTTTAACTAGTATAATGCTAGCAAGCTGGGGCAGACATTGT
Organism: Pycnonotus jocosus; assembly: GCA_013400435.1. Lineage (NCBI taxonomy): Eukaryota > Metazoa > Chordata > Aves > Passeriformes > Pycnonotidae > Pycnonotus > Pycnonotus jocosus. The sequence continues at coordinate 122,976 of VWYP01030901.1, read as the reverse complement.
CGAGATTCCTTTCAAGATCTTACAAGACACTGTTATGCCATGTTTAGGGACAGTGGCTGAAAGCACTGTAGCAACATTACTGTAAGAAGTTCCAGATTATTATTTCAGGACTTCTTTTCTTCCACAATAGCTATTTTCCTTTGACAGTTTGAACAGAGAGGCCAAAGCTTTTTACTACAGAATAGTTATTTCTGTTATTCTTTTACTAATTTTTCCTTTCTCACTGTCTTCCATATATCTAGTCTCTCTTCTGTGCTCCTCGTCCAGCTCCCCCTGTTCCATGCTAACATTGCCCTTCACTGATTGCAGGCCGAGAAGCCTCTCACACTTGAGCATTTAATGGCCAGTGCAGTGTAGTGCCAACACTCCTGCCTCTTCTCAGGCCTCACCTCACTCCTCTGGGTGCAGGAGTACAGCCAAAGGACCTGCATGTAGCCCATGGAGTGGCTCTAGCACCCAGCCTGCCCCAACAACCGTGGCAGCGAGGGTAATGCCCTCCATCTGTGCTTGGTGTGGTGGCACTCAGTGCCTCGCAGATTGGCTCTCCACCGAAGAGAAGCAAAAGCTTTTCATTCTCATCCACGGCCATCCTTGCAATGCTGTGGATTATTAGCTATTAAATGAGGATTGGCTGTTGTAGGATGGAGCATCAAAGGAAAGTAAAAACCAGGTGGTTTCTGGTGCTTCCCAGACTGGGTGATGATTTCTGAGGAAACACCGTGATCCCTGTATCACCAGCTCCCACTTGCTTTAGACAGAAGTTCATCAGTAGTGAAACCCTTCGGTGTGCAATGCTATCAGCTCAGTGCAGCAGAGCACTTAACATACCAGCCAGGAATGCACTGCTTTGGGGTTATCTTCATGAAAACCTCAGTTTGTGTTTATAAATTCATTCACATATGTATGCACACAAGTAACAAGACTGCATCACAGCTTTAAAACAAGAGGAAAAAGCCTTTATCCTTTTGACTGCACAGACACTGCAACAGAGCTGTTCTGACCAACAAATCCTTGTGTTCCCAGCATGGATCTCACACCTGCCCTGGCACTGCTAGCTTAGAGGAGCACTGTGAAATGGAAGGGACACTGTTTAAGGAGCAGTGGTGACAAGAATCACAGGATTTGGTAGGCTAGTGGGAGGGAAAGGTGAGGGTTTGTTTCATTTTTATTAATAAAATTAAGAAGAGGGAGGTGGAAGTTGCAGGCTGCTGCTGTCTGTCCATTGTTAGTGCTGGAGTCCCCAGGGGAATGATCAGTCTGGGCACTACCACTGTCCCTCATGGGCACAGCCCCAAGCAGTGCCCACAGTGCCAGTCTGGCACCCAAAATAAACCCTTGAGCACTGGCTGAGACACAACAGCAAAGTCCTGGGTGATGGCCAAACATGCACCAGCACCTTCATCTGGATGAGCCCATGGCAGGTCCCTGCTGACCACTCAGCAAGTTGCCACACTCAGCCTTGCCCCGTAATTTGTGCTGTCCCCAGGACACTTCCATGAAGAGTAGCCTTTTCTTTTTTTTCCTTTTTTTTTCTCCTTTCTTTTTCTTTTCTTTGTTTTTTTTTTCTTTTTTTTTCACTTAACTCCTAGCTGAGCAGACACCAGGACAGAAGTGGAAGAATTGCCATATGGCAATTCTCCCCAGCTGGAAATAGAGCTTATTCCTGAAAGGGGGGAAGGGGAGGAAAAATAAGCCATTCAAGGTGTTTGGCACTGAAGTAAGTATCACCAAACTGATGCTTCATCTGCTTCTAGCTTCAGTGGGTCTGGGTAGTCTGCAATGGTAACCTCGGCTGGTCCCTTTTTTTATAAATTTGGTTTCCTGAGAATTGTTCTCTCATCTCTATCATGAAATTGTGTTCTCATCTTTATCATATCATGAAAGCCATCTCTATCATGGTAAAGCAGCTGTGGTTATGTTGGCAGTAAAGGAAAAAAACAAACAACAAACAGTCATGATTTCTCTCCGTTGACCTGGATTATGTGTAGGACATAATGATGGCATTCCTGCTAAGACTGTGTTAGCAGAGTCATCCTCATTCTGATTGGAAGGAGATTAATAGTGGTAATAAAGAAATTGCACCAGGTTTAGAGAATGGAAAAATCAACATGGAACAACTATTCTTACTATTCCAGTCATCCATGTCCAGAGATAATAATCTAGAGTCAAGGAATAGAAGCATTTTTGTTATAATCTACCAAATCCTTAGTGCTTTAGTGTGCAAGTATTTTGACATCTGTTCAGCAGCCTGCAGAATAATGAAGTAGAAATGGAGACTAAGGGGTGGCTAGGGAGGTGGTGGGGATTGAAAAAAGCAGTTCCAAAATGTCTAGCCAAAAAAAGTTTTGATTGTTTGGGAAAAGTGATGGTGAGGAAGCCCAACAGTAGCATCATGCTCCTACACACACCTTCACCAGCAGAGGGTTTCAGGGACCTGGTGACACCATTCTGACTCAGAGGGAATGTGGGCATTGTGGCTTTTGCCCACCCTACACCCCATTGGGTGGGTGCTTGCAGGCTGAAGAAGTTCCAGGCTGCGGGTTTGCTGGGAAGGGACTCAGGCCAACTTTTGTGTCAAGGCAATTCTAGTGAACACACTGAGCATTATCAGAAGAGAAGGAAGAGGCAGGGGAAAGAACATAATAGACTTTTAGCTATTTTATGTTAACTGAAACCATTTAGTGAGCCCATTACACAAATAGATCTCATCCTAATATATAGATTGCATTCTGTCAGCACTGCAACTACTCACCAAACTCACCCTTATTTCTACAGCACCACCTGTGCAGTGCAAAAACTATAAACCAAGAGAGGGGGGAGCACTTCCAACATGCCTCGTGAAGCTTGCACTCATAAAAACAGATGGGCAAGGTGGAAACCCATAAGTTATACATGAATGGGGGCTCCCTAACGTGCCTGCAAATAAAATAACTTTGTATAAATAGCCATGGGAGATGACTAGGCTAATAAAAAATCAGGAAAGAAAGAGGGGACAAATTATTTTTCCCAGGTGTTCAGTCTGCTCGAGCTTGGAAGAACTTCTGTAAACCAAGAGGAGGTGACGGGCACATTTCCTGCATTCCTGTGTGTCCCAGTTACTCCTGCAGCAGTTGCATTTTCCAGTTGATATCCAAGTGTATGTATATAGTTTGTCTTTGTATAGGAGTGAGTGTGGTGGCTGTCAATCGTGCTCTTCCAGTATTGTAATTTAACAGATTATGGCTGTATGAAAATGATGTAAATAACTAGAAAAAATTAAACTGGATCTCTATGTCCTAGTTTTTGTACATACTGAAACTGCATGATATTTAAATTATTGTTTGTCTCTGATGTATGCAGTTTCTTAAAAAAATTCATTTAAAAAAAAGCTTTCTGGTGCCTGTGTATTTTATGACCCTCTGTCCCAGTGGCTGACAGCGTAACACTTGGAAGCACTCAAGGACAGCAGGAAGGGGAGACCTCCCAGAGCAGATGTGTGGGACAGACCAGATGAGCCCCAAACGCCATGGCTGGACTGGCGCAGCTCAGCAAGGAAGGATGAGTGGTACCTCAGCTGCTGAAGGGGTACCTGGCACCACCCTAGGGAAGAGCAAATCCAACTGCACTAGACAGACACAGGCATCCCAAAACCCCACAAGCAAACCCCACCTGTCACCACAAGGCTGCTGGTGCAGGCTGTGCTCTGCCTGGGCCAGCTGCCCTGCCAGAGTCGATATGCAGCCACCAAGCAGCACCAGCAAGTGCTGCTGCTGTTCAGCAGAAGGGCCATCCCTGCACATCCATATCTCGTGTTCCTACATTTTGTTATTCTTCTTCCACAAGTAGCTTCAGTGGGTGACAAGTTGAAGCCTCTGTGTAGTGAAAAGAGGAAGAAGAGTTTTCACAAGAACTACATACCTTCAAACAGGCTCTCGCCTCCTGCAAGGGTGACAGATCTGCTGAGGGTCCTCTGTGTTTGGAACTGATGGTGCAAACATTCTGACCCTGGGGAGACAAGTGACACCCAGCACCCTCACTGGAAGTGGCAGCTGGGAACAGCACCCCTCCCCTTACACACAGAGGCTTCCAATTACACAAAAATTAAAGATCCATCTACTTTAACTGACCAAATTCTGACAGGGAAACACAACATGATAAAAACATGATCTGGTATTGGGCTTTTTTTGGTTTGCTTCCATCTGGGCAACTTTTCACCTACCTCACAATCCTTATTTGTGTGTGTTTGTATGTATTTCCATTCTGACAGCCAACAAGTTTGTGGCTATCCTGTGAGATTTGGATAAATAAACAAAATTGTAGGTTGTGGCTGAAGAACCCCTTCCCCCACATCGAGCTATGGCTTCCATAGCAGCAGTATATAGTGGTTTGTTACATATGGTAATTTCTGTGCTTTAACAAAAAAAAATATTGGTGAGAATACACTGTACAGAGAATGTGGGAACACAGTCCAATCTCATGCACTGAGACTTCTCTACAAAAGGGATGGGTTATGTTTTAATGGAAGCATTTCATAAAACCAGTGTAAGTGAAGGGATGTGTGTGTGTCTTCAGTGAAGTCCATGTAATTACTGGCAATCAGATTGCAATCTAATGCCATCTGTAGGCAGGAAATGGAGGAGGCTGGAAAAAAATCAATTCTCCATTTAACAGACACACCTGCACAAACACACTCTGGCAGTGCCTGGCTAAAAGCTCAGTGCCCTTAGCACAGGTGCAGGGCTGGATTGCTTTGCCATCATCTTCCTCACCTCCATTTCTCCTCTTCACTCCTTGGATCAAGGTTCCCAGACAACCAAGTCCGAAAATGACGGCGTGGCCATGCCCTGGTCACACAGTCGAGCTGCTCTGTGTGGGACAAAGCAGCTGCCCTGCTCCTGAGCAGGGGGAGCGTCTGGTGCAGCTCTCAGGGCAAGGAGCAGGCGGTGCGACAGCACCCTCAGGCCACACGGGCCGGCAGTGCCTTCACAGGGTACAAAGCTGCTTACAGAATTCTTCCCCGAGTGGCAGAATGAACAAAAGCTTGGCTTTTAGGTAAATTTGTGCCACGGGAGCTGTGGTGCTCAGGACATCTTTGGCTGAAGCTCTCTCACGTGGAGATGACAGCTGATCTCCTGTCCACAAAACTCTGCTCTGTATCACTGTTATTTTACGAGCCTTTGCATTACTGTATTTCAGCTACTTTTGTCTCCATGCTCTCCTGCTTTTCTTTCCATGCAGTCAGGCCCCTCAATAAAATCCAAACCACTCATCACTTTTCAAGCATCATCCTCTGACATCTGCCATGACTTTGCTTATCTGGAGTTTCCATCACATTTGGACATCAGCTGGAAAAGAATTGGTGCGTGCAGCACAGGAGAGCACAGACATGTGGCACCACTCTAAACCCCTCTGGAGAGAAAGTATGGCTTGAGGGGAGAACTGGATCAAATTAAGCTTATTTTTCTTGTTTGCAAAGCCCATGAAGATATTTGGCAGGGTGAAGCTTGGGGGGAGAGCTTTCACTGTCTAAAGTGAATGCTTCAATGCTGTCTCTGGGAAAAAAAAAAAAAACCAAAAAAAACCAAACATAAAGGAAAACCAAAAACAACCCAACACTTGCTGGGTTCTAAATGAAAAAGCAAGTATGCAGCAAGCAGCTACATACTCAGCCAGTCAAGGAGAAATTATGTAAATAAAGAAAAAAATACCTCATTTTCAAGCTTCTCAGGAAAAATGAACATCAGATAAGTTGTTATGTTCCTGCTGGATAACACAGAGGTTAAAAGAAAACAGATAGCAAAGATAACCCCTTCCTCACCTTACTTAGCCAAAGATTTCAGTGGGAGGCTCAACTGTGTGCAACATCAAAAGATTCTGTGTTAGGAACTACTAGTCCAGGGTAGATAAATGAGGTAGATAAATGACCAAACTTGGACTTCCCATTAGAAGTGCCAAGCTGGACACCACAATTACTGCACTGGTTCAGTTCAAGAGGCCCAAGAATGCTCAGCACCAATCCCAGGCTGGTGACAATGTCTGGAGGGACAGATCCAGGCTTCCCTAACAGTGGACTCTGCTCCAGGCTGGGACTTTAGAGGTCAGACAGAGGTTGACCTTGCCTCTCCCTGACCATTGCATGTTGGGGACAGTGGAAGCTCCCATTTTGCCATTCTGCTCCCTTGGGAAGCAGGGCTCTGAGCTAAAGCTTTATGTTCCACTGGGTGTATGAGCAACTGGGCAATCACAAAAATTAACTGAGCCTAAGTGAGTCAGATTCATTCTTCCAGTCTACTGGGAATTCAGGGCATCTTCTGCATCAACTGATTCCTCCATAAATCCATAGCTTAAGTTTGTGAATGGATCCATTATGAGGCACACAAATGCCTCTCACTAGTGGTGGAGGAAGCATGGCATAAAACCACCATGCACTCGCTGGAGAACTCCTGTTCTTCAGCATAGCCCACAATAAATAATGACCTCTGCATTAGAGAAACACTCCTGATCCTTCTTGGTACACAGAACTGAAAAAGCCACACACAAACTTCAGCTGGACATTACAGTGGAGCAGCATTTGGGGATCCATCCCACATAAAATGGGATGTTAAAGTAAAATTGCTGTTGTTCATGTGGAAACACAAAGTTTTTTTACTGTGAGGATGACAAGTACAGATTGCCCAAAGAGGTGTTAGACTCCCTCTCCTTGGAGACAGTCAGAAGCCACATGGACATGCTTGGTCCTGGGCAACCAAAGCTCTCTGCCAACTTCAGCCTTTCTGTGGTTCTGTAAAAGTTGATCTCTCTCTTCTCTGCAGCTCCAGGCCTGCCTACTGATAGAGAAAAGCTGCTTTAAATTAAAAAACAACAACAACAAAAACCAAACCACCCCCCCCCAAAAAAAAAAAAAACCAAAAACAAAAACACAAAAAAAAACCACACCCGAACTTCTGGAGCCATCACTCAAACAGTAATTGGAGGAACACTCACTGGCAAGCCTGGAAGCAATAACACTGACTGGCATTTCTAATCCTAATTCAGTGCACCTCCCTTCACAGAATATGAGTTATTGATTCCCTTTCAGGACTGAAACAACTGAACACCTTTGGTGTCACTGCTGTCTTGTTTTTAGTGACCAAGTAATCTGCCATGTAAAGGCCTCAGTAACACATCCACACCTTTGGGGCTGTGGGAATTGCCTGGGCAGCCAGCAGGGAATCCTTCACAGAGCCGCGGGGGCAATCCCTCAGACACACTGTGGCCATTGTTTGAAACACTGGTGCACTGCATGTTACAGAATGCAGGGCTGCTGTTAACAGAACTTGTGTCTGTCCTGTGCACCATACCCAGCTCCCGTGCCTGCACTGGGAAAACAAGCACCCATCCGAAGTGAACTCCATGGATTACAGCGCAGGCACAACAATGGATTCCAAGGCAGACACAAACATGCTTTTCCAGACCTGGCCGAACTTGGGCATTCCAGCAACAAGGGCAATCAGCACAGTCTCAGCATCCAGCAGAGATCATTTCCCCAGGATCTTAGAGCCCAGCCGAGTGCCAGGCTTCCCCACTTAACGTGCTGTAGAGTAAACCTGACCCAGTTTAAAACAAAAGTTTCTAAAGCATTTCAACACTGAGTGCAAGCTAAACATTCTCTCAAGAGCAATGAGCATCCTTGGCACACAGCAAACTGAGCACCAATTTGAGTCAAATAGCAGCTAAGCAACACATTCTTATGTACAATTCCCTGATCTATGCAAGAAGTAGAGATAGAATTTTACACTTTTACAAGAAAAAGATCAGTTTGCCAGCAAATCTCGATCTATGGCTAATCACCCTACTTTTACTTATATCATGAATTACATTTCTGCATTGAATTAATTTTGAAATCTAAACCAAACAAGAATCAAATTACAACAGCTTCGAGCCAAGCACTCAGCAGAGGCACTGGGGTTATTACTGGGCTGTAATTCTGAACTATATTGGCTCATGCCACTGATTTTCTCCATACCTGCACACTTCTCTAGAATATCTTCCATGAAGAACAAAGGAGATACAGCCATAGAGAGCTATCTGACAGATAAAAAGAAAGTATTTTAAAACACTTCAGAAAAGCATTTCACCCCTGGTCATTGTGATGTCCTGTACCTCAGATTTGGGAAGCTTCATTTATCTGAAAATTTGCAGTGTTAGGAGTACAATTACACTTCCAGCAAAAGCATGCTTGTTCACCACCCAGCAGGCTGACATTCAGTAAATTCCTCATACAAACACCTCCAAGCAGTAACTAGTTATATCAAGTACAAGATGGCATACTGAAACATTTTTAAATTACAAGTAAATCTATTTACCATGCTTCAAGAATTAAGTTTACTTCTGCAAAAGCAAGCTAGCACACCTTGCAATCAAAATACTGTAGCTGGATGAACAATAACACTTCAGGCATCATCACCTCACCACTAAATATCTTCATTCCATCTGTATTTATTGAAAAATATTTACACATTGGTCACCATGCTTTAATAGCATCTTTACACAAAAGGGTTAATGAAGAACATCACACTAGGGTGGGGGAAGGGTGGTAAAACGTCTTCTCAAAAGTTTTTCTTTTTTCCAAGCTGTCTCAAGGCAAGAGAGCTCTCAGACTGAGTGTGCTGGAGTCCCGCAGTGTGTGCGCCACAGATCCACGGCTTTGCTGACAATGGCATCCGTGTTGTCCTGAGGAATCTGCAAAAGATCAGACAAGGCACCTGCTCAGAGCACTCCATTCTAACTGTTTCGTTTAAAATAAAGATTTTGAATTTCCAGTTCAGATTTTATCCCTTTATAAAAAACAAAACAAAATTAGAATCCCATCTCCCTGTCCTCCCATCCACCATCCCTCACTCCTGCACACACCATATTACATCCAGGTTTTGGACAAAAAGCTTTTATTTCCAAAATGCTGATAAAGCAGCCAGGCATCTCACACTTCACACATCCCTGACACCAGGCATGACTCACACTGCCTAGCCATGACCACAAACTGTATCCCATAAAACTCACTTGGGTTACACTGGGACCCTACAGCCCTGCTGACACGGCTCCTTACAATTCAGGGTCAGGAAGGTTCAGGGTCAGGTTCATGATCCCATCCTCACATCAGCAGAAAACACACCTTGAGTCTACAGACTGGCACCCAGGCAAGACACAAAAAAAAGGTGCCAGAAACCAACCCTCCTAAGAAGCCTCCAAAAAAATTAACCTAACCTGACCTGCACTTCCTTTCACAGAAAAACCCTTTAGTATCACAAGGAATGTTAATTCTGTACAAACATAGACAATACATTCCCCAAGCCTAAAAATCATTCCATTCTATGGAAGCCTTAAATTCTGATAGAAGAAGTCATTATTCTCATTGCTGAGCATTCTCAACCCTTCACTTTGGTACTGCTACACTGCTCTCAGTAATGAAATAATATCTTTTGGTACATCCGCAGCAGGCAAACGATTCAGGCTGAAACAGTTATAAGGTATAAAAGGTAATACAAAGCATAATAAGAGTACTTACATTTTCCAAAAACTGTGCAATCTTTTCTGCAGAATTCAGTGCTATTATCTTCATTTTAAAGGTTAATAGTATCTCCACAGCAACAAACACAAGAATCTTGCAGGATCCACTTATAACTTTGTCCCAAACTCTGCAAGAAAGTGAAAAGAAATCACTAAATATTATTGCAGTGTTTATCTACTTATTTGTCTGCTAGAACAGCCCTTGTACAACCATCTCTATCCAGATTATTTTTCTGAAGAACAGCAATGTTTTGAATTATTTGGGTCAGGATAAATAATAGACATTTTATCAACTCCTCAATCTGTAAAGAGCAGAGGGATGGCAAGCAGTAACTGTACTGATATGGTGTGCTGCTGTTTAGAAATTGAACTGTTTACAAGTTCAAGTACAAAAAGCAAATATTGGCTTAATAGCCTGGATTATAACAACCACCCTACTGGACTACAAAGCTACCAGAGTGTGTGGTAAAGATGAGATTTTTTCCTAGTGCAAAAAAAAAGAGATTAACTTCATTAGCATGCCTAATAAAGATACTCTTCAATCAGCTAAGTTGCTAAAAATTCAAAGGGATGTAATACTGAACTACTACATCTCAAGCAGGTAAATATCCCAGGTCATTGCTGTAAGAGATATAAATGTGACCTATCAGCAGGATATAGCCCATGATGTTTAAATTAGGCACAAGGAACAACTAGTAAGTCTTCCAATCCACCCTACTGTGCACAGACACTCTCAGAAATACCCAAGCACTCCTCTCATGTGAAACCTGGACCTTACAGTTTTAAGAAAACCAGAAGGACAGGTGTCCAAAGGCTTCAGCAACAGAACTCTTGGATGAATATTAAAATGGATCATCACTACCAAAACAGCCTGCAACAATTTGAAATCATCCTTCATGCAGCAGCTCTCTCTCAGGCCCAGCTCAAGAGACTCAGGATAAAAGACTACACAAAACAGTGTGGAACCATCTGTCAGATGGCAGCTTTTATGGGTTCACATTATTTTTAGTTCTTGAATTTTAAGTGCTGTGTCAGAAAGAGTTTCTGAGGATTACAGTTCTTGCTCCTTCTGGGCACTTGTTCAAAGTATTTCTCCTTCCAAATAAAAACATGGGGGAACAAAGATCCCACACTATCCTCCGTAATTTCTGAATATAGAAATACCAACTGAAAAACATCTTCTGCAGCCCATCTACAAGTTTGGATCTGCAGGTGTGCTCCTTCCAGGGACAACTCAATTTTTGTATGACCTCTATCAGAAGAATTTGCCCTTCAGCCCAGAGTGCCAGGAGAGCACAACACAGGCACAACACAAACTTTGACAGCCGAACCGAAGTGTAGGATCACACTTTTACTCCAAGAATTAAGAGGGGAGAGCCCAGTCAAGAGCCATTAAGATGATGAAGGGACTCCTATGAGGAAAGGTGAGAGAGCTTAGACTGCTCAGCCTGGAGAAGAGAGAGATCTGGGGAATCTCATCAATGTAAACAAGTACTGGAAGGGAGAGCACAAAAAGAGTGGAGCCAGGCACTTTCCAGTCATGCCCAGTGAAGGGATGTGAGGCAACAGGCACAAACTCAAACACAGGACTAGATTTTAACTTGTAACAAAGAAAGGAGAAAAACAGATGTGCAAGATCCTCAGCATTATTCTGAAAGCAGAAGTAAACAAAAACCCCACGTGGATAGACAGGAAAAAAAGAAAAAGGCACAGCCAATTTCTTTCCCCTCTGCAATTTAGTTTTAATTCCCTGTCATGATATGATTAAACAATTAGTATAATCCCCACAGGGACAGCAACAACACACAATCCAAGATCAAAATCTTACTGCTTCATTTGTGGTTCAGGCATCCCAGGAAAAACGATAACTGCAAATATTACTTTGCTGTTGAAGTCAGGTCTAGGAAGCTTTAAGCAAGGATATGAGAAAACTGAGACAACAGTTCTGTTCCACACTGTACAGGTCACCCCTGTTTACTTCTACATTTTCCTTCACAAACACATCTGTTTAGAACACAAGAAAAGCTTCCCCATGTGTTTCATGTGCATCAGAACTGTAATTACACGTGACAATTACAGAGATAGCAGATCTCAAAAACAGGAAATAGTTTTTAAAGTTCATATTAAAGCTTATGGTAATTTGAAAACCAACTTACAATCCTGTTATAAAATACCCACTCTTCTTTCATTATTTTGCTTCCAATTCTTCTGACTTCAGTCTCCATAATTACATTAGGTTACATGCTATGCTCAGAACACTCTATTGTTTTCCTGCATTATTTAGTCTGATTCCAGAACAAATGTTTCAACAATGGCAAAACAGATGCAGTATCTAAATCACCAGTGTCTTAACAAATTTTGGAAGATGGTGCACAGAAAATTGAGATGTCAGCACTAACCAGCTGTGTCTGCTGCAGTATTTTTCCCTTAACATTTCCAGCTACTGTTACTCTCGGCAGAACTCCACCAGTGACAGCAATCAGGAATGATTGTGCAACACTGTGATCAACAGTCAGCACCTTGTCTGTACCAGCAGAGCCAGAAACAACAACATAAACTGTCAAAAGTATAAAAAACCCCACAGCAGTTTCAAGGAAACACGTTTTCTGATGATCCTATTGCAATACAGTCTTTATACATTGTGTACCTAATGATGGTAACAGGTGTCCTGCTCTCACTTTTCTAATAGCAATCATTTAAGGTCAAGTTTACAGCTAGAGACTGCAACTTTTTTTACCTGTTCTTTGATACTCCTGGAGAGGGGAAAAATGTAAGAGAAACATCATGAAACTCTGCCTACAGCTCTACTCAGGAATGCAGAAAAAGAAATACATAGTCTGAATTAAATTCACTGTTTTGTGTGACTATCATCCTCTGGGAAATACAACTGTTCAATTAACCACAGGAACACTCTTGCAGGTGTTTCTTGAGCAAAGCAGTATTGACAACCACAAGGAAAATAAAAAGAAACAGGAAGCTATAAAGCCAAAGAGCATGCCAAGGATTATGCAAATGAAACCATTTACTTTTCACTGAGCTGCTTCTACAGACAAGATACGACTCCCTCTGTGTGCACCTGTGTGTGAAGGGATGCCATTCTCCAGGCACTCCCTGGTTCCTGCACACCACAGTGCAATAACACACAAGAGGCATCACAGCACTGCTGCTCTCTCTTTTTCTGATATATTACCATTAACCTCACAGTTTTTTCCCTATGCTGCAGGGTAAACACACTCAACCTTATTTCCTGGTTCTGGTCTTCCAGCCATCCGGGCAAGACTTATCTAAGAAGAACAAATGCTTTCTCCTTTGCCTGCACTTATGGGTGTCCTTCCAGAGGTAACCAGGCATGGAGGGACACGATGAGGCTCACAAATCTCACCCTGATATTGTGCCCATCCATTTGCAGACCTAAGAAGCAGCTCAGTGAGAAAAAGGCAAACTGAATTAAGTTCCTCTGTAGTAGCAACCCACATTCTTATGCCCTCCTGCTCCACAGTAAAATTAGGGCATTTTCCATACTTCTGTTGTTTCTATTAACAAATGACTTATATTTTTACAACTAAATGTAATTTATGCAGGGCATGGAGATCACAAATGTAGAACTACAGAATTATATTAATACCTGAGGTAGTGTCAGTTTGAAAGTCATAAGATTTCAGGAGAATGACCAAATACTTTGCCAGCAGGAAGCCGCCAGAGACTAACAACCTAGCACCACCCAGCCCATGCCAAGCCTTCAGTGCAGAGTGAAAACAACATTAGGCAGGGGCCTGAGACGTGAGCGGCATCATCAGGCAGTAAAAAACGCCTGGCTCATTCACAATTACAACTGCAAAGCTGCACTGCTTCTGCCGGATCATCTGGGCTGACAGTGCCAGACTAAACTGGCAGCCAAAGTGCCATTTTGCCTGCAGAGCTGAAGCCACAAACAGGACCCCAAGGTTTAAGAGCAGCGATCTCCAGCTGAGGGTCCTCACAGTACCATTGGAAAGCTTTCCACACATGGGCTTACCAAACAGATGAGCAGATACACTGCTGCACAACTCAATCAGACAGGGCAATGAGTATGAAAACAAAGGTTTGATCCAGTTATCTCCCCATCTCAGAGAGAAGCACACCTTTCTGTGCCTCTCAAACCCCTGCTACAGGCTGGTTCATATTCCAGGAAGCATCCTGTCTATATTCCAGGTGGGATACAGTCTTTGAAATGGCCAGTCTGCTCCTCCCTTCTACCAGTGTGACACCTTTAAGAAGTTTGTTAAGAAGCTCATCACATAATATGCCAAGTGTATTGGACACTGCATAAACTCAAAGCAAAAGTTTCCATGTGAAACCTGTCTGTATGTATTTTCCAAGCCCACTTAAATTACACTGATGCATAAATTTTACCTGTGGTGTAAGTTGAAGTAAAACAGTAGTTATACTGAGTGGCAATGCCTGTCAGGTACTGATATTGTGCACCTTCATCTCACCATTGCCAGGTAAAATTTTTGCACAGCATGTACAAGGCTTGTACACCTTAGAGAAAAACAAACAAAACCATGAAATTTAGATTTATCTGCCTGGCAGAGAAGACTACAGTTCATAGAAAGCAAGCAGCCTCTCTGCGAAATGCAGTGCTAAATCATAAGTGAAAATAAATCACGAAAGGCTGTGTTCAGATAATCTCTCACTTGACAAGAAAGTAAGTAAAATTCACAGGAGAACTGGAGACCTTCAAACCTCACAGTTCCAACACTGACATTTGGATGCATTTCAGATAAGCATTGGGGCTTCCAGATCCTAATCCAAACTGAATTTCCAAGCATTAATTAAGTTCATCTGTCACATACTACCCATGAAGTATGTTATTTCCTCAGTGAATAAGGCCATTATGATTACAACTGAATAATTCACAAACCTAAACTGCCAAGAAAAAGTGCACTTTCATCATGTTCCCACAAGAACTGTTGGGAAAAGGGATTGTTCTGCCATCAAAAATACCAACACTGAAATTTGTTTTTACTCCAGAATGATACAAAATGCCAGTATTTTGACCTTTTCCAGGAGGGAAGAAAGTATTAAAAATTCCAGGTAATCAAAATTCTGTTTTGAATTTACCTTCTGTTTCAGTAAGGTAAAACTAAGTAAATGTATTAAAAAGTATATGGAAATGTTAAAGATGTATACTGACTAGACAAAATATTTCATATAAATAAAACTGATTCAAAATGGTAGACACTAACAACCAAACACTCTAGCAAGATGAAATATGAAATATGAAATCAAAATTCTTCATCCAGATTTTTCCTTTTACACCATCAGGATGAAACACCTCCATTAAATTTTCAATTTTCAACAGAAACTTTAAAACAACCCATTCATCTTCCAAGAGCAAATCTGCTCTGATACAAATTCCTCTCTCAGCTCTTGTCCACAGCCATAAGACTCAGTAGCAAAATTGAATCACATGATCTCTGAACTGTAACAAACATCCTATACTATGCATGCTTACATAATTTCTGCAGTCACAGAAGTAGTAAAAGCTTTCATCCACCACATCACACACAATCACTAAGCAGACAAGACTATTCTGAAGCCTTATAGATGCTTGATGAAAAGATCTTGCTATGCAAGTAACAATTACCATGTTACACCTAAAAGTCTCAATCCTTCACAAAATGGTTTTTCTCTCAAACATAATCCTTGGCAGCAATAAAACCTACAGAACCTCAAAGACCACGGTCCAACAAGAGCAGAGAGTGTGATTTCTTATCTTACAGCTTGTTCCCTAAAATTGTCTTATTCTTATAAAGATAAACAAAACATTTTGTAAAACAGCCATTTTCCACTTTCCTCCATGGAACATGAAGTCCCAGATAAACAAACACTGCATCCACTATTCAGATTATGACCAACTTTACCACCATAAAAGCATTTTCTACTAAGCAATTTACAAAGCACTGTTTGCATGCTAGGTTTCTATTCTAGCCACCGAGGTCCTGTGACTCCCTCAAAGTAAAACTTCCATTGAACATTCTCCAAGTTTTCAGACAGCTGAAAATGACACCGTTCTTTTCTCTGAGCCACATCCTGCTCAGCTATCAGCAACCCTTATTAATGCAGAAAGGTGTTTCTCTACATTAAGCTTGAATTTCCTGCTTTCCAAGAGTTTTCAGGCAGCAGAATCAGAGAAATCATACAAGCTTCATTTCAAAAGCCCTTCAGTGAAGTGTCATACACAAGAGCTTTTCCCTTTTAAAAGCTCAACAACCTATTTCTAACTGTAGAATCCTGATATAATCCACTATTTCAGTAACTTTGTGGTGTTCAGCTTGCCCTAGTACTTTTTAAAATAAACATTCTGTCATGGTTAAACCCCAGCAACTGAGCAGCAGACAGCCACTAATTTACTACTTCCATCAGTGGGATGAGGGAAAAATTGGAAGAGTGGAAGTAAGAAACAAATTTGTGGATGGAGAAAACAAGTTTTATAATTAAGAAGTAATACTTTCCAAAAAAGTTTAAGGAAGAGAAGAAAAACTTAACAGAGAAAAATAAAACCTGAGACAAGTGATGCAACTGAGAACAGTTGCCAACCACCCCGACTGATGGCCAGCAAGTCCCCAGGCAAGTGCCCCCACCTGCCAAGCTCCTCCTCAGCTTAACTGCTGAGCATGGCTCCACATGGAATGGGATATCCCTGGGGTCAGCTGGAGCCAAGCTGTCCTGGCTGTGTCCCCTCCCAGCCATGTTCTTGTGCACCCCAGCCTCCTTCCTGGTGAGGAGCAGAATGATGCTGTGTAAGCGCTGCTCTGCAGGAACTAAAACATCCCTGTGTTCCAAAACACAGCCCTATACCAGCTACTCTGAAGAAATCAAACTATCCCAGCCAAAACCCATACACATCCCCAAAATCTTTTTTAGCTAACACTAATACAATACTACAATCACTCCCTAAGCACAGATTTTTGTCAAAAAGCCCGAAAACTGACTACCATTCAGCTATGTAATACTGACAGAAGGGACTGTTACTGAGGGTAATACTATGCAGTTACAAACAGAAAGAAAAGAAAAAGAACTTGCCTCTGTAAACTGGACTCAGGTAAACATCCTGCAAAACACTTTTTAAACCAAAGATCGTAGGGGAGTTTGCTCATGGCAGCACATGCCTTCAGATGCGTCAGTAGTCTGTTATCTTCAATGTTCAAATACTGCTCCAGAATTTTTGGCTGAGAAAGAATCAGAAAATTTTAGGTAACTGAATAACCAGAATACCTTTGTAGCTAATGCACACTGTAAGGCAAGCACTGTCTTAAAAATTCAACTGGTGCAAAATAACATATTAAAATAATGTACCTTCATTGTTTTAGTTGTTCAGAAATACAGGTGTTACTGACCTTTGCAATTAACTAATTATGTACTTAACCAACCTCAGCTTCCTTAAATTGCTGACCACTAGCAGAACTTCCAAGATATTCAGTATTCCCTAGTGCAAGGAGGTGTTTCAGAGCTTAAGGCAATACAGAGATTAAATGTGCACTAATTACTGCTACCTTCACAAGTAAAATTGAGTTTCATCCACTTCAAACCTAATCGCCTCAGCACACATCAAAAAAAAAACTACACACAAGCCAGCAAAACCCAAAAAATCAATTCTGAGACCAAATCCCTGTGCAACCCATTAAAAACTGGACATTGATTTATTGTTTAAAAACCCAAAGTATTTAAGGCATAAACATGTGGATAATTTTTTCATCTTGTTTAAATTTTAACGTAACACAATACACGTTTTCATAAATTCTTGACTATCTTTATGCTTTGTCATAGTTAGGCAAACTGCTAATGATTTCAGTTGTCAAAGGCAGAAAACACTCCCTTCACCCATATTCTCACCTACTGAGTCTTGGTACATTGATTGTATTACAAAAAAAAAAAAAAAATAGGGAGGGAGACACTTGGCACTCTTTACATTGTACAAACACACACTTTAAAAATACTCCTTTCTCCTTTGAACTGGTATAGTTGAATGTACCACCCAGAGAAACAGGAGGTTAGTTCTTCCAAAAGAACTAACAAGGGCAGGCATAATTTTCCACAGCAAATTTCTATTCAGCAATTGCTGGTGCACATGTACTTGATATTCTTACCTCAGAGGACATTGTTAACTAAAAGCTCCTTATCTGTTAAGGCTGTTTGATGAATTACAAGAGCTTTCATAATTTTGATAAGTACACATTACAATCTAATTTTATGAATCAGTAAGACAGAAATTCAAAATGAATATTCTATGATAGCATTTAAATGATCAGTGCTAAAAGAAAACTACTCCACTTTTTATTGTAACTTGATTTGAAACACACTGTTTTCCTGAAGACGGAGTACTCTGTTCCATTTATAAAGCAAAACTGTGCTTTGTCTATCATCCAATGAGCAGCATATGAATGCCAGAGATGCAGCCTAAAAACCAGCAGACATACATCAGGATGTTCTTCACTTTTGACATCTTTAATTGTTTAAAGAAAATTCTTAAATGACTAATTTGTGAGACATATAATTCAACTAGATACAATATAACCTTTAGACAAAAAATGGTAATTTCAAATTACTATGTAGCAAACAAAAACAATTTCTAATGTTACATTAGACGGGACAGCATAGTCACAATGCACAAAGCACTCCTCCCCATTCTCAAAATAGCTGGTGGAACAGAATCCAAGGGTGTCACTTCTGATGATCCAGTTGTCTTCCTGTATTAATGCTTTCCATGACTGCTTCTCCTTGCAAAAAACAAAACAACAACAACAAAAAAATCTTTTGTTCCTTACCAGTTGTTGTAATGAATCTTTGTGCTTGCTGTTCAGCTGATTCACAAAGCAACTGACAAGCCAATAGCATTCTATAGGATCCTCTACCATTTCCTCCATTGCTTTAGCAATAGCAAGAAACACTTCATCTTCAGGTTCCTGAAAAACAAATAGAGAAAACTGAAATACACAGAAGTATTGGACTATTCTGATTTAAATTATTCTTATATTCTTTTTCTCTGCTTTTTGGGGAAAAAAAACCAGCAATCAATGTACACAAAGAGCTGTTCTGATGTTCCTAAACAAGACATCAGGCAGCAGCTGCACAGTGATGACAGATGCCTATTCAAAGGTAAGATTTGTCTTGCTTTGAAAACCAAAACATGCTTCAGTGTATAGAGTCTTAAATACTACTGGGATATGTCTCTGCCACACAAACTGCTGCAATACACACATATCCCTACTTGAACTCTCTGCATCCAGATGCACGAAACACTCAGCAGACTTGCATTTGTTACTCAAACATTTCAAAATATTTAGATCAATCTGACATCTCTTTATCTCCCTCTGCCTCTACAATAAGACACCTGCATTACTATCAAGAGTAACCTCTCATATGTTTAAAGGGACAGTGACTGCTCTAGAAGAGAGGAATTTTCAGTCCACTGCATCACATGCCAAGATCAAGGAAATTTCTCTACCGGAAATTTGCAGGTAGGATGGCCACATTCCTAGGAAATAGTAAGGGTATGAAAACACTCCCTCTTCTGTCAAGAGAATGCTACAGGTAATCCTCCAGGTTCTAAATATTACTGAATTTTCGATAATAACTTGAACCATTTTTTTATTTTGAACTTTTCTCTAAGTACTTATGTCAAAATTTATTCTTACAGATGAAAAATTACAAATTAAGCTGGGCTAGAGTGAAGACAGATAAATTAACCACAGGACGAAACCCACTTAGAAAGTTCCATGGCTCCTTTCATCATCTCCTATTTCATGGAGAAAAGAAAGAACCACACATTGTTTTTACCATCACACTACTAATTTACCATCATAACACAGCCTTGTTTAACCATATGGGTGTACACTGTGAACAGCGCAGTATGTGCATTACCTCAGAGAAGCCCAGGTCGGTTCAGATTAAGAAAAAAAGGAGCACACTACACTGAAGTCTAGATTTAAAAACAAATAGTTTAAATATTTGATGCAACTTACATTAAATCACTGCTTGTACAGGTTCTGAATTACCCTTGTTCCAGGACACATAAGAACCTAAGAGCTCCAATGATATGATGTCATTTTCATTTCAGTGCTATAAAGAAACTGAAGTACCCTGGAGTACAAAAAGCTTGAAACCCAATAGACAAAATGTACAAAAGAGATTTTAAAGCATAAAATCTTATGTAAGTACTTAGGGGAAGGAAAAGAGAAAAGCACTTTGACTAAAAATCCTTATTTTATACTAGTATTTCTCTGTTTTCCATTCACCTTACTTGGTCTATCTACCAGCATTTGTGGGGTGACTTGCAGGTCAGTCTCTCATTGGTTTATAATTTCAAGTTCAATAAAATACTGTATTTAAAAGACTGTTAAAATGGCCACTGACCAATGGAAAAGCCACGTTTCGAGGCAATTTTCCTGATTCCAGTTGATGTATGCGGAGAAAAACATCAACCTGAGGGGTGGAATCATTGATAAACCGAATCACACGAAGAGCATGGTGAATATCCCAGTACTGCTCCTTCCGGTACTTCATCACCAAAGCATGGGATTCATGGTGAGGAGGAATAATTCCTAAAAAAAAAAAAAAAATTAAAAGAAAAAATACAAACAATTGTAAGGAGGAGTCCCACTTGTTACTTTTTATACCTATCTAGTTTTCAGTACAGTACTAGCTGTATATTTGCACCCAGCTTCCACTTATTTTGAAAACAAAGTCAGTGTAGAACAATTTTTTACACATTAGCTGCTCATTTTCTCAAATTCTACACTTTGTCTGAGATGACAGAGAATATGTACATGGAATTAACTAATGCAAAAATACTGTTCACTGCAGTGTTAATTACTTGACTGCCAGAAAAGTCTTTACTCACTGTATCGGAGATTAATTCTCCCTAAAATGACATTCAAAACCCAAAATCAATCAGCTGAATCAATTAAAGATTAAAACTTAAGAATGTCACATAGTCACTTGTAAAGTAACATTTGTTATTTTCTTAGCACAACACAAGTATCTTTTCTAGTTTCCTGGGAGAAAAAAAAATATTTAAAAGTATCTAAATAGAAAGGCAAAAAAATTACACAGCATCTCCAGAAGAGATACTTACCATTTCACTCAATCCTTCCCCTTACTCCAATCTTACCATGCACTGGTGTTCACAGCAAAATCATCACAGATTTCAACAGAAATAAAAATCTACATACACCTAGGCAAAAAAATGCCATTTCCCTATCACTAGTGGAGCAGAATTTTTCCCTATGTAGAAACCCATGAGAACAAAGTACTCTTCAAAAGTCAGTTCTGAAACAAGCTACCTGCTCCTTTTACCTCTCGTTTAAAGAAAAAAAATATTCCTGCCAAGTATTAAACCGTGAAATGGCTGAGTTGAGGAACATGCACATCAGACAGAAAATTATCTTTTCTTTTCCAGCTGCAAACCTGTCTGCATTTCAAAAGCTGGAAGAAAGCAAGACATTTTTCATGATATGCCAAAAGAGAGTCAACATCATAACTGTATGTACATATTGCCAACTGCTCTCCTCAAACACAGAGGACAACCTCAGGCAGGCAAAACAAAGCTGAAACAACAGAGGGGTGCCTGGAAACCATCATGAGTCATCCTTGAACAGGAAGATAACAGAGACATTGCTGACACACCACATCACCTGGGACATCAGCAAGCCTTGGTACATGTCTGAGAGAGTTTTGCTGACAGGACAGACATCCTTTCCTTAAATTATTAACATTATTTAGAAGTCATGTAACACCTCCCACCAGAAACAGACTGGGCTGTGGTTCCAGCCACATAGGGAGAGAGATTTTGCACTGCCCTTCTCAATACCAGTTTTTCTAACAACTGTTAACACTGAAATGCAGCATAAAAAAGTCCCTGAACCTCTTTTCACCCAAGGCACATCATAGAATATTACAGGTTTGAAGGCATCCACAAGGACCACTGAGTCCCCCTCCTGGCCCTGCACAAGACCACTCCAAAGAATCACACCATGTGCTGTGAGAGCAGAGTTCTCCAACTCTGTTGGGCTTGGTGCTGTGACCACTTCCCTGGGGAGCCTGTTCCAATGCCTGACCACCCTCTGGGTGAAGAACCCTATTCTGATATCCAATCTAAACCTCCCCTGAAACAACTTCATGCTGTGAAAAGAATCACTCTGGGTTTAAAATACATAATATTTTTAAGAACCAGTATAATTTTCCATGCAGTTGACTCAGAAAGTGTTTTGTGTTTGATATGATTCACAGATCTTTTATCTAAAACAGACCAAGACCTGGTTCTGCAGTGAGCCACAATTTTGCAAAGAGACATATTTTGCTATTATAATGTTGGCTGAAGGATTCTGTACTGAGCTGCTTGTCCAAAACTCCCATGCTATATTCCCCACTAGTAATATCTCAAAGGATGCTGACTACTTCACCAGTGCCCAGGGTACAATAATCTTTTTAATGGCAGAGCCCTTTATCAAGCAGGACTACTCCGTAAGCTCAATGCCAAGAACTTCAAGTTTTGTAATTAGATCTTGCCCCTTCTGTGCACTATTCATTTACTGCCTTTGCCAAAAAAAGGCTTACAAGTGCACATAATCAGGAATACGAACTTTCGAAATGTAAAAAATTGGAGGGGGAAAACAATTAATTAAAAAACTAAGATGTTTTAAACCCCTGTCTGCAAGTGGACACTACCTTGCATCTAGTCAACCAATATACTCGACCAGTTAGTGTAAAGTCATTAGTACTTTTTAATTAGTCATCTGACTAGTGCACTTCTAGGAAAATATAATCTATTTATGGTTTTTAAAGGTTCTGGGGATACCATTAACTTGTCTTCAGCCTTGTATCTTCCTCAATGGCAAATACAATTCAAAGCCAGAAGCAAAACCGTAAGAAACCAATACTCTGCAGAATATAAAGCTTCTCTTTTAGAATAAACATGCATTCCATGCTTCACCTGGTTTAAAATTAATCACAACTTCAATTGTGATTTAAATTAAATTAATTGTGACTAAAATTAAATTGTGCTTCAATTTAATTGGAGCACAACTGAATATCTTATCAGATATCAATGACTTCTTATAACCCACATTGCAAATCCATTTCTAAATGTACTTGGATAGTGTTACAAAGTTAAATACAGAAACACACTCTCCTAGGCACATTTCAGCAAAGTTCTCAGAAACTTGTTTTATAAGTGCCATTGTGCATCCAAGGTGAATACAAAAGTAGGCTAAATACTATCAGTAGGCAAGATAGTACAGAACAATCCATGTCATTACTTCTTTAAAGACAAAACAACAACAAAAAACACCCACAAAAACAAAGAGAAAAAAATTGCACCTTCCTACATTATACATTCCATGTTATACTTCATACCTAGAAGCACTTTCCACACCAGTATACGATACATGGATGGAAGAGGAAACCTCTGACTAAATGTGCAAAGCTTCTCAATATCTGTAAAGAAATGTGAAAAAAAAAAATCACGACAAATTTATATATGGTTATAAAAAGGTTTGCATCACTGACCCATCTAAGCAAGACAAACTTTAGTTGCAGATTGACATTCTCTATTTCATCACACATTATAAACAAATGCTTTCACTGTTTCCATGTTGGCCTGACTTAGATAAAACTACTCCAGGTTTCACCAGGAGGAAACTGGACCATTTTTATAGGCATTTTGTAAAGTGCTGTCACTGTCAAAACAATTAAGGCCTTTTTTAAAGGGACAACATTTATCTTTCTGTTCTGCCAGAGATGTGGCATTCCTCAGGGACCAACAGCAATAACATCTTCATTGCTTTGAAGTTAGATGGAATTGACAGCAGGAGAATGCATTCTCTGATTAAAATTGCTTTCCCTAAAAATCTTCCAGTTTCTTTGGCACAGAGATTGAGGGAAAGAAAAAATAACAAGCTGACAAATCTTTAACAGTTTTAAAAATCAGATTTCCAGATCTTTGAAAATCAAAGGGCTGCTAAAACTAACTGAGGGATTATTGGTAAAAGACCCAAAACTTCAATACGTATTAAGCACAGCAGGTAAACATTTCCTATTACCCCTTCCCCAGCCCCTGACAGAAATAGAAAGAAGAAGAAACAGAGCAAACAGTGAAATCAACTTGCCCCAACGGTCATCCTTTAACAGAATTTCCAGCGACTTCTTTTCTTCAACTCCACGAAACCCCACCTTCTCATAATACACTGAGCGGAAGTTTCTCTGAGAGTCATCAGCCATGACCGATTCCTTCTGGAAAAACAATGAATTCCTTTGAAGACTTACAAGAATACATTCCTATTGCTTCAAGGTCAAGTAATTTTGCACACTGATATAAGTTTACTGCCAATGTCATTGCAGTATCAATAAACCCTACAGAACATTAAAATCTTCCAAGATTTTTTTTGTCACATACTAACATGAACAATTATAAACATAATTTATTCTAAACAAGGTCTAAAGACACCAAATTTACAAACAAAATTCAGACATTTAAGAAAACTATTCACATACTAAATTACGCTAATTTTCAAAAAGGTTTTTTAAAATGCTGGAGAAACACAAGTATTTTACACCATACCCTGAACTTCAAAAACTCATATAAAAATACAGTTACAACTCTGACAAAATTATGACTACAAAAACGCTACTCGGGTAAAACTATTGCCCAGGTAAGTAAAATTATTAGATTTCCTACTCACCAGCCAAGGTAATCAGAAGCAAGGACAAGCCAGTGTTGGCCTCAGTGGCACAAGGGTGATAGGGAAGAATAAGGCTGGCTGTGTAGGTTTCTTCTTAAGTTGCAGATACAAATTATATGTTCATGCTGTCACCAGCTGCTGTAACAGCACAGCCTTGAGCTTGTTATTCCAACACTAAAACCAAACAAAAGGCTCATCCCTGTAGCAGAAACAAAGGTAAATTCCAGTGAGTGCTCTGTGTATCATAAGAACTGTAAATGACATTTCAATTCAGTTCAACCCTCTAACTATCAATTCTCTCTCCTCTGCAGGCTTGCAAACATGAGAAAGTTCTGTTTCCTAACTCAAAGGACTAAGAACAATCTTAACTTTTACTTCCAGTGACAGCAGAAAAACTTGGAGAAAAATAATTTGTTTTGACTACATAGTGGTGAATGATGCACTGAGAAGCTTTTATAGTTAAATTCTTCTTTTCCTTGCAGAACCCAAGTACACATCAGGAGCAAAGCACTTACAGATATAAACAAAGGCCACAATTTTACTGAGAGTGCACACATTTAAATGTGCATATCCAGTAGGCCTATTTGGGTTTTCAAATTGTGTCTGGTTTTAGTACTTTGTAGGATCATGGCCAATACCAGGCAGCAAAATACATACCAGAAAACAACTAAATTAGTGCCTTCTCAGATAGGCCAAACATTATTTCAAAACCAGAGAAAAAAGAAAAAAATACTACTTGCAACACATTCCAGTCCTGCACTATCCTCATGAAAATTGTGATACTCATGTACAGTGCATTTAAGGGTGCTCACTGTTTACACTGCAGTCATGTCTAAAGGCAGACTTACGATGCGACAGACACTCAACTACTTTTGAAATTTTTCAGATTTTCATTTACCTTTTCAAATTCTTAAAAGCTGAATTTATTAAGTGTCATTTAGAAAAACTATAATAATTAAAAAAAAAAAAATCCACCAAGTCTAGCCCATACCACTTGTGGAAAGATGACAGGAGAGACACAGAACAGGAACATTAAACATAATTTGAAAAATAACAGGATGATGTACTAGTCAGGAACACTATTTTAATAGTTTTAAACTAGCATTATAACAGCAGTACATTTTATTTACTCAGTGGTAAAAGGAAAAAGATAGTTTATTTCCTGCCTCACAATTTAGGATTTGTATTTTCATGCTAGACAAACGACCAATACTCCAATCTTTACACCCGTCTTCAATAAACTGGGGGGAAAAAAGGAGAAAACAAATCCTTAGCCAGCTCATTGAAGTGTGCTGTACAGAAGTGTGCAATTAACTCGTCCTATCCTCAGTTACAGCATTTTCGGCCTCAGTAGCGGCTTTCACGGTATCTATCATGCAGTGAGTGTCACTCCAGGTGAGGCAGCAGCGCCGCACAGGCCCGGGGTGCGGAGCCACCGCGCTCTGCCCCCGACCCAGCACCCTTGCCTCGCAGGCCCTGCCGGAGGCTCCTCCCCACCCGGCCATACCTCGGGGCTCAATTCCCGGCCTCCGTCACAGTCCCACAGGAAAACAAGGGCACATTTGGGCATGGGATCAATGGACCCCGGGCACCAAAGGCTCCCCCCGGCGCCCCCCGGCACCTCGGGCAGGCGGGNTCCCTCAGAGCCGGCTGCCCGCATAGGGCTGCACGCGTTGTTCGCTGTAATGGGTGTGCTCGGCGCTTTTGCCCCCATCCCAGGGGACTCCTAGGGACGCGTTACTTGGAGAGACCTCTGGGAAGAGAGGTGCATTTCGCAAAACCAAGGTTTACTCAGGCGCGTGTGATCAAAGTACTGGATGCTAAATATCCCGCCCCTCAAAACAGATAAAGGACCAACATCTCGCTGCTGAAAGCCTCAAAAATTAATCTGTGTTGCCAAAACTATGGGACATCAAACTAGTAGTGTGATTTTGATTCGGGGTTCTTTTGTAGTTGGTGATGTTTTTCTCTCGGACCTTGCCAGCCCCTCTGTGCCATTGCAAGGACCGGGCAGCTGCTCGCAGCAGGAGCGGATTCTGCAGCTCGTGGTTCCTTTCCAGGAGCAGAAACCCGAACGAGGCCATCGAGTGCCTGAGTTAGCTGCAGTAAGGTTTTGAGGTGCTAGAATCAGCGTCAGTTAGGTTGGCAAAGACCTTTGAGATCATCGAGTCCAACCTTTGACCAAACACCACCTTGTCAGCTAGGCCAGAGTGCCAAGTTCAGCCTTTCCTTAAACACTTCCACGGACAGTGACTCCACCACCTCCCTGGGCAGCCCATTCCAATGTCTAATCACCCTTTCTTTGAAGAAATTCTTCCTTATGGCCAACCTGAAACTCGGGAGAGGAGGCTGACCCCCGCCTGGCTACAGCCTCCTTTCAGGCAGTTGCAGAGAGCAATAATCCGTCCTGAGCCTCCTTTTCTCCAGGATAAACACCCCCAGCTCCCTCAGCTGCTCCTCACAGGACTTGTGCCCCAGACTCTTCCCCAGCTTCGTTGCCCTTTCCTGGACCTGCACCAGCAGCACCTCAGTATCATTCTTGAATTGAGGGTTCCAAACTGGGCACAGCACTTGAGCTGTGGCCTCCCCAGTGCCAGAGAGGGAAGACAAGGCAGCTGCTGAGCTTATGGGGCCTATTTTCAACATCCCATTATTTTAATCTTGCCCCACGATTTTGAAGTAGCCATGGAGAAAGCACACTCTTGCAGAATGGGCGAGGCTTTTGTCAAACGCAGCTCACACAGGAGTGTGGTTTTTGTCGGCTCCGTACAAGTCCTAGCAAATCTTGAAATAATTCCGCTCAGCGGCAGGTGGCAGACTGGTTCCATTTTTGGTCATTTGGGGCTTCCTCAACTCAAACACAACTTTTATCGATAAATGGCACTTGTCTCGGGATGAGAGCTGTTCGGTGGTGGTGGGAGCTAACCTGTATCACACGGTTCAGGAAACAGCTACTGAAATTAAACCTTGTGTAATTTTCAATCGTTCATTTCTGGCCTTGTCAAGATGTATTACATAGCTATAGTGGTTCTCTGAACAATTTATTTTAGCACTATTTATAGTACAGGAGATACAGAATGTTAACAGAATGGTATGCCATTGCTAAAAATGCCTAAACAAAATTAGGTTCTGAAAGATTTAGCTGCATAAAAATGCAGCCTAAAATCAATACCTGCTCTGAAAAACAATAAAATGAATGTTTTTCCCCTAGTAAAGTTTCCAAACCCCATATATAGAAAGGTTTTATACACAGAGATTTTCTTAATGGTGCCTGATTCTAACATAATAGGTTATAGTGAGATCAGTTGTAAATATTACATAAATATTTAGGTCTGTGGGAAATGAATTAAAGAATTTAATTTGAGATTTTTCAAAACACAAATGAAATTAAAAGCGTAGGTTGAGCATGAACTGTTAATGACTACAACAATTATTATGGAGTGACACATCCACAGCAAACCAAAGATGACTAACCTGTTTTTTGAGTTGGACTGTCTTACTGCAACAGCCTTTTTATCTTTTAACTGCCCTTCTACATCCACCTGCACTTGCCAAGTGACTCTATATGCTGTAACTCAGTGTTGTAAAGCACACAAATGATTCATGACTTAAATATTTAATTTAAAACATTTTATATTTTCATAAACCAAATAATAACCTTATCCTTCCCTTGTCTAGGAACATAAAATGTCTTCATTCCTATTGGTAGACTCTCTTTCTTGCCACTGAAAATGAAAGCAGAATTTAATCATCTATAGCTGCTGCTTATGATGAAATTGATTAATACATCGTTAATCAATAATACATAACTAGGCATTTATCCAAACCATGATAACCTAAACATTTAATTCTTTAAACTGCAATAACATCAGAAAAGGTAGCACACATGAAAGATAAAAGGGAAACAGGTTTGGAATTGGTTTGGAATTATCTGAGATTGCAGAGCAAAATGAATTAGTACCCTGCTAGCGTACTCCATCTCTTGTTTTTATCTGTGACTATGAGTATTACTGTGCTTGCATTTTGTACTTGTCTCTTTATAATGCTCAAGTGAATTACTCACTGACATAAAAGGTCACATGAGAAGGAAGCCAAGCAGGCATTGTTAACATATTTTATTGCAAAATATGAGCTGCATTGTGCCTGTGTTTCTTCATGAAAAGCAATGCTTTTGCAGTTAAAGCTGCACTAATTTTCTGTGAATGATGTGCTGCTCTTGGAAAGTCAGTACAGTCTGTTCTATGTGACTGACCTGTCAGTGGAATTACAGATCAGAATTACAGATCAGAAGCACATCTTATTATATGAATTTCTCAAAAAAAGGGGAAAATTCAAAGTAATGAAATGTCGATTTTACACAGCATGGATTTTACACATATTTACATGGCATTATGACACAAGGATATAACATACAAAGAATGAGTGAAGATTTCATGTGGGTTTCATTTGCTTGAAACTGATAGAACATGTATTTTAAAGGGAAAAAAAAAAAGACACTTGTCTGATAATATCTTCACAGTGTATCAGATTCAGGGTGTACTTCCAGCTTGCTAATGCACCATCCCTTGTTCCTGTCATAATAAGAAATGATTGATGTTCAGGAAAGAAGTTACAAGTTGGATCATCTCAGCTTTTCTAAGCTATCATCTTGTGTTTTTTCAGAAGCATGAATATTTCCAGATGAAGAATAGGGCTATGTTAATGGAAAGGACAATTTACTTATACATTCATATAACCTTTTCATTATGAAGATCAGCAGATGTGGAAAAGCTTGGCCCCATTTCCTGGCCAAAACAGCATCACTCTGCTGTTTACATTCTACCTGAGAGAAGAATGCAAATGTTGGCACTATTAATGTTCACAACTTAATTCCTTGTTGAAGTCAGATGGAAAAAATATAACACTCTGAGATAAATATATATATATATATAGCTGTTTGGCATCAAAGGGGAATTCAGCCTTTCATTCTAGCATGGAGGCAAAACAGGCAGGTCTGTCTCCAAGCAGACCAAACACTGTAATCATGAACAGGCATCCCCAAATGACAGCAAGGAAAAGGCTTAGGGTGCTGAAAATAGCAAGAGGAGCAGCTGAACTTGGAAATCAGAGTTCATGTGTGTCCTACTTCTGTGTTTTCTCATCCTGCTAAAGAAAGAGTGTTCTTCAGAGGTGACATGGTTTTGTCTGCAAAGATATACAGAAACTGCAAGACAATTATGAAAGAAATAACCAACTGCTGTTGCTTGCTCCAAATATAAAGGGGCTTTTTTAAGATTATGTTAGTGATTTTTTAGGATGATGTCTTCTGGATTCTAGTCATAACTTTGATTTGTTGTGTAACCTCAGCTGTGCCTGCCCTAATTATTCTTCTACAACCTGACTAGTAGCTGTGTTAAGATTGACATTTTTGCCTGAAAAAGGCTTGCAAGTTTTTAAACAGCACCAAACATATGCTTTGTGCTGTCACTGAGCATGGCACATTTGGGGCACTACAAAGTAACTAATAAACAGTCTCAAATAATATTATCTCGGGTTTGTTACTCTTTAACTGAGAAAGGACAATGAGGTGACAATGAGACAAAGGCTGGTCAGTTTAAGGACAGAGGGAAAAATAAATAAGACATCTTGAGCAAGAGTTGTGGTATTTGAGTGAGGTATAGTTATTATGATCCCTATATTCGTTAGAGGCAAGGCAAAATATGCAGGTATCTGCACCAAAATGCAAAACCAAGAAGAAATTAGGAATGGGTTTCAGTCTTTGCAATATTTCTCTTTGTACCAAAGCCACAAATGTGCCCAGAAGCCAGTTCAAGGTCACAAGCTGCAAATGGTAATTGGATTCTGTTTTCCTCACTCAGCCAAGTATCCCTGTTACAGGGGTGGTGGATGCCTCATCCCTGAAAACCCTGATTGACAGATTGGATGGGGGGCTGACTTACCTGATCCAGTTGAAGGTGTCCCTGCTGTTTGCAGGAGAATCGGTCTAGATGAGCTTTACAGGTCCCTTCCAACCCAAACTATTTTCTGATCACGCTTTGCACTCCATTTCTACCCTCCTCGGCCACAATCTGTGCTGAAAATGGCATCGCAGTAGCTGCCGGCACGTTTGGCCACAGCAACAGATTCATAGCTCCACCCTGCAGCCCAGGCTCAAAGGCAGGAGCCCAACCCAGCGGCTTCACTGGGACCCCTGATGTAAGGGAGAAAGGACGAGATCCAGCCAAAGCAACCCAGCCGACACAGCACTTGTACCTCCAAAGAATAATTTGTCACTTAATCGTTTTCTCTCAGGAAGCTTGCCTGCCCAGGGGGAGGGGAGCCCTGTGCACAAGCAAGCTTTTGATCTCAGTGAAGCTCAGAGGGCTTTGCTAGTGCATTCGTAAAGGATTGAGCAGCAACTAATTAATGACTCGAAATTATATCAGTCATGGTTTGCAGGCTTGTTTTAATATATGAAGACAAGCTGTAAAGCTGGAATGGTGAACGGGTGTTTATTTTGTGACAGGACAAAGAAGTCTCTCCCTCTCATGGTGATTTTCTGTCAGCCTTCTAGGTCTGCATTCCTGTGGTTTTTAGAGGTACTGTCGATGTCCTGCTTTAATGCAAAATTGTAAAAATCACAGGACAATTTACCCCACCAATTTCTGAATTACAGCAGGATGGTTGTCATCTGCCTCTATAAGCAATGATTTGCAGCCATTACCATTGTGAACTTGCTGCTGGGAACTGAAAGCAATATTCCCTGAAGGATTTGAGGCCAGAAACCCTTGTCAAGCTGAGCATTGTGAGCTATAGGTTGCAGGCAGATACACCCCTCTAACATCCTTTCTCAAAACACACAACAGGAAGAGCATTTTGTGTTACCAGATTGGTTATTCTAGTGATTTTCTGGTCAGCACATGGATCTGGTGCTAATTTTTTCAGCTTGGTTTTAAAATCAGTTCATGGAGAGTGCAGTCCCACCTTCCCCTCCATAGCTGGAACTGCACAACATGTATTTCACATAGCTGTGAAGCTGCTGGTATAGGCTTTGGTGCTGCTAGCACTGTTCTAAACAGATGAATTTGAACACAGACTGTGCAGCCAACCCCAGCTTATTTGGTATTCACAAACTGCAATGGCATATTAGGCATTAATTATATATGACTAATTATATTAATTATAATGAATGAGAATTATATTAGGTTTGAGAACTATAAAAAAGGAACTAGAAATTAAAGCAGCAGGATGTGTATCTGGCTGTCAGACTTGTTCTGCATGGCCTTGAGCAGCATGGGTTGCCATTCATCTCTTTTCAAAAGACAAGGTGAAGGTAATGGTTTGTACCTTCTTTGTGAACCCAATGATATCCTGTTATAAACAGAAATATTAACTGTAACTTCAAATCTTCCAGTATTAGTTTTAAAACCATAGAATCATAGAATGGTTTGGGTTGGAAGGGACCTTAAAGATCATCTAATTCCAACCCCCCTGCTATGGGCAGGGGCACCTTACACTAGACCAGCTTGCTCCATATCCTGTCCAACCTAGCCTTGAACAGTGACAGGGATGGGCCATCCACAACTCTCTGGGCAACCTGTGTCAGTGTCTCACCATTCTCACAGTAAAGAATATAAAAATAATTTTATAATAGTTCTGACCACTTCATCCATAAAAGGAGGGAAATCCTGCCAAAATCTGCCTTAAAAACATGTTAGAAGCTACAAGGAAAAAAAAAAAAAGAAAGAAAAAAATGAGATAATTCATTAGAGAGTGATCTCACCAACTTAATTTCTACTTCCACCTTGCCAGCTGCAAAATGGGAATAATCACAACAGCTCATTTTGAGGGGATTTCTTAATGTTTATAAGACACTCCATATATGTGAAGCAGTACAGACACAGTTTGCCAAACATGGGTGGATAGCTGGGAGCTTTGCCAATTCAGCAAGTGACTTAGTCCTTTCTTCTTCACAGAGGCCCTGGTCCTACAGTAGGTCTAGACAGGAATTAATTCCAGATATCAAGATCTGTAAGCCAAAAGGACAGGACATCTCCCAGAAAGTTGTTTATGCTGTCATGGAACTACATGCAAAAGGCATAGAAAAGTGAATGGAAAAAACAGTCCATTAAAAAAAAATGTTGCGCTGAAAGAGCTTGGCACAGTTTATACCTGCATTTCCTCACACCATGGCACAGACAGACTCATTTCTTAACACACAAATTTCGTAATCCCAACATCCTTCCATTCTGCCAATCAGTCCTCAACACTCAGCTGCATCCCCACAGCAGAGGAAGCACCAAACCCCACCCTCTGCCACTAAGGCCTGTTGGCACAGAATAATTATTCATTTCATAATCACCAAAAAAGAAGGTGGTTTCAAGCAGTTTGCATAGTGGGAATCATGCCTGCTGTGTGCTAACTTCCTAACAGTGCCACAGAAATATTTGTAAGTTGATCTAAGCTAGAAATCATGCTTGGGATGTTTCTAACAATTAACAGGATAGAGTCAATCATCAGATCCCAGGAAAGTTCTGGTTTCTTCTGAATCCGCTCTTTGTCCTGATCCTGATTACCTTAGTTGACATTCTGATTACCTTCCTTCTTGACCTGGAGAGCTTGTCACAACCAGTAGTGGAAAGCATATTTTCATCACAGGTACTTCCATAAGATGCATAGCTAGCACCACTGAAAAGGAGTGTTAAAATATAAAACTAGCAATTTATGGATATCATTGGGAAAATAAAGAAGCCTGTCAAGCACCATTTCAATATCCAACTAACTTTGCCTTCTCAAAGTCTGAGAAGTGAGTCTCAGCTTTTCCAGGTTGGGCTGATACACCATGTAAAACTTGCAGAAGTGACAACACTGATTGCCTTCAGAGGCTGTTGTCATTGCCTGGTTGGGATCTGATAATGTGCAAAAGCCTTTAGTCTGAAAGATGTGATTAACTGTGAAAGGCAGAGTTATTAAAACAGAATGGAGAAGGCTGTGAAACATTTCTCTAGAATCTGTATATACACCACTTCCATGTCTGGAGGAGGGGCCACTTCAGAAACACTTGCTACATGTAAATCCTTTTGTAGGGACACACAGAACTTAAAATTCTTTTCCTCTATTAGCTTTTCTTTTGGACCTGTTTATTATTCTGTAGTTACTCTACCAATCTTTGATCTGATGATAAAAGCACCTTTCTGGCAGCCAGCAGACCTGGTTTCCATTTACATTCTGCTGTTAGAGTGATTTGGCATAAATTTCTGTCGACAGACCAGGGAATTGTTCTGCCTGAAAACTAACCTAGTAAAAACCTCACAATGTCAGTTTTCAGCTAAATCCATGACTGCCTTAACCAGGTGGCTGCACACATTCTCCCCAGTGGCTGTACACAGGGAAGGCAGGAACAAGCAGTTGGGAACAAGAGGAAGGAGTGGTGCCCTGGGCTTGGCAGCAGCCTTGCCTCATCCCTCAGGAACTGTTTGTGGAGCTGCAATGATTAATTTTAAAGCAAAGATGTGGTGCATAATGGGGTTTGTGGTGCAAAGTGTACTAGTTGGAGCACTCCCAAGGGGAAAATACATTAGAAAAGGTGGCATGTGCAGGACACGAGTTTTAGCTTGGACTAGGTCAGTGCTGTGGGACAGGTGACAGGCGACAGGTCTGGTGATGCCAAGGGCTGCCTGCTGGGGACGCCTGGTGGAAATTTCCTCCTTCCATGTCGAACATGGTGACTGCAGCTGTGACCAGCACAGGCACATGGGCCTGAGCAGACAGAGCAGAGAGGCAGCTTCTCCCAGCCTCCAACCCAGGAAAGCTGCCCTAGGAAGAGCCATGCCGTGTCACCCCATTGGAGCTGTGCTGGAGTAAAGCCCTGTTGTCCTGGGCATCACCTGTGTCACCTCTGAAACACAGACTTTCCACTGGCCTCACTAAAGACCTCCACGGCTTTCCACTGCCCAAGAAGAACAAATAGCAAAGGCATGAAGTGCGTCTTCTCTTTGGCACAGCAGCGTGTTTTAATAACCCCTGCCCCAGCAAACTCTTCATTGCCAAAGAGAACAATGCAATGCATTTAACATTCTTCTGATTAATATTTATGGCTACAAGCCACCCATTGTTTTTACTGCAGAGATGCTAATCAATAGGGGCTCCAGAAAACAGCAGGACAAGCCCGGGTAAACTGTGGAAGCCTTGGTTCTTCAAAAACTAGGGAAAATGGCAAGAAGTCTTCTCCCTCACCTACGTTTTTGCAGTTTGTTTTAAAAGCAGAACTTTTACTTGGGTTCATAAATCTACACTTAAGTGCCTCAGTGTGCTGACACAGGTTTGGCAATGTTTATCTTAGCACTTGTGCAGCCTCATTAGTGTGGAATGTTTATACTTGCTCTTGCATTCTCACTTACCTGTACAGTTACATATAACACTGTACTAATAATCCCACTGTATCTCCAACACTGTTTCACAGTAATTGCTCCCCCAGGTGCTGTTTTCCAGGGATTTTTACGTTTTAGCATTTGAAAGACAAGTAGGCCTTGTTTTACTCTGAAGTTGATGGGAAAGGATATACTGTGAAGTTTGGCCCTATTCTAATTCAGTGCCTAATGGATTGGTTGGGGATGGTGACCTGGAAACCCAAGCAAGGTTATACTACATTTACTCAGGAGGACAAGGCAAACATTAAACTGTAATTCCTGAGGACCTGGGCACTGATCCTTCCTCATGTTCTGCTTTTCTTTTCTTCAGAATAGGAAAATAATGTGTATTAAAACTGATAAAGAATATTTTATGTGTATATAAACATCAGTACATCTTTACAGTATGATAATTGCAGTGGTAGTAATAGAAGTTACTAACATGTTACATTTCTGTAATGAAACCATAATCTGTGTATTTTATATAAAATATACCCACTCTGTAAATTTATATATATATATATATATGAAAAATATACAGTTTACAAGATTATGTGATCTGAGGGTAGTGTGCATTGTAAGTGATGATGATTTCCCATCCCTTCACAGATTTGTACCTCAGATTTACATACTTTCACAGTGCTTGGGAATGGAGCGTGCACTGACACAAGCAGAATCCAACATCTTTCTGTGTGCTCTGCTCTAAAAGGCAGTGTAGGAAATGCTCTATCCTTTTTTACACATCAATCACAGAGGCAGTAAATCTTCCCTCAGATTGTGGAATTTCTTCCCAAGTGAGGTTTTATTCAGACACAGAGGGGCTAGAATAACAAGATCCTTATGAGACTTTAGATACTCCCACACACAGGGGAGAAAAGGAGCACCAGATAAGCAGACAGCTCCTGGCAGATGGGTGCAAGGATGGAGGTAGGCATGGGGAAATCACTGGAGGGAGCTGGGGACTGGGAAGGCAAAAACATTCCGTAATACCAGTGCTCATGTAGGAAGAGGATCTCCAGGCTGTGCTGGAGAAAGAAGGAGTGAAAGGATCCAGGAGAAAGAGAAAATTCAGGAGAAACGACCTCCAGGCAGCAGAGAGGGACGTCCCAATTTTGCTGTGACACTGGACTTGCATCCTTTGGCAACAAAAGCAGCGGGCCCCTCAAGACACATCCTCCCAGCAGGCCCTAGTTCAGTATTTGCCATACATAAAATCTTTAATATGAGTGTTAAATGAGTGTTAAACTCCATTCTTCCTCTCTCTCCATCAAAATCCCCACCTCCAAGCACAAAGCCCACGCATTTTACTCTGATACGCTGAACTTAACAGGCAGGCCAGAAACCAGGCAGAGGTGATGGTTATTACACACACACATGCCCCCCAAAATACAAGCATGGAGAAAGACCACAGACAGCTGGGATCACATCCTTTTACATCTTTATTTGCCAGTTAAGATCCTTTTATTCCATCAATGCAAATATGCAGAACAGCAGGAAACCATGTTTTAAGCAGCACATACCAGTTGGCTGAGAATAAACTAACTACATTCCCCAAGCAATGTAAAAGTAACAATGCACATCATCTTCCAAAAGAAGAAACAAACAGATATTGCAGCCGAGAGGCACAGCAGGCAGCTTCCGTACAAAGTAGTTTGGCTATTTAAAATGCTAGAACCAGTCCTTGCCCATTTCTCCAACCCCACCCCCGAAAGTCCTAGTATAATTTAACCACTTTTTTTTTTTTTTTTGCTATCTACATAATATATAAAATATAAACTCTGTTTACTTATAACACTTACTTTTCTTGATAAATAGCTCTTTAAAATATCTACTGTACATATGTCCATGCGTTGACATTATATATATATATAGCATTTATATATATGTATGTATGTCTGAAAAACAATAAATATATACTTAATATTGACACAACAACAAACTGAACATTTTCTCATTTTCAAAATCAAATAAAAGCAAACCAGTGGGAGAGAAACAGTGAGTGTTGCTCGTGAAGCACAGCACAGCAGGGAGCTTTGATTCCTGCCTGGCTGGGCACTCGGAATGCCCAGTACTCGAGCAGTTGTGGTGTTCACCCGTCCTTTAATGGACCTGTGTCACTTCAAGCTGCAGTTGGCCACCCTGTGTGCCATGTGTAGCACAGACTGAGCAGGAGCTCGGTGGGTAACGAGGGAGGCTCGCCTCCAGGTTTGCAATGGAATGAGAAACAGGGCAGGGAAGCGAGTCCCATGGCCAATATAAAAAAAGGAAAACAAATAATGGACAGCACATGTCTGAAAGGTCATAAATAACCAAGGTAAACAAGTCAATAGAGTTAAGTGCTTTTAAAGATGATGGCTGGCATTGCTGCAAAAAGTGTCTTGATTATCTGTTGCCAACTCCATGGAATGAATCCGTTTTCTCACTGCCACAAGAAGACAGAAATGAAACTCAGAAGGCCAAATTCAGATGCTAAAAATGGGGTCACTGTAAGACACTGTGAGGGTGCAGATTCAGAGCTGAACCTGCCCAAGGACAGCTGAATTCAGGGAACATCCTTAAACCAAATGGATGAGATTTTAAAAGTATGGATTTAAAAAGAGAAAACCAAAAAAACCCCCACACCCAGCCCCAGTTTCACACATGCCAAAACAATACAAGATAGATTTTAAAAACCTTTCATTTCAAAACAGCATTCTTTAAAAATGGAACTTAATCCCAAAATTAAAAAATGTAAATAAATACTCTTATACAAACACATGTTCAGTTGTGGATTGACCAAAGCCATTCTGTTTATTCATTTTACTCAAAATGCTGAATAGAAGCTATTTCAGTCTGACCTGCACTGATACCCTTCTTTCCTCAACCCCAAGGCCTTGATCTGGCAGCTTCGAAAAAGACATTACTTGTTTGGACTGTGGCTTCATACACTCATTAAGTCATGTGGTTTTGACATCAGTTCATGAATGCAGCATTATGTGTAGTCCCATTTACTTAAAATTTTCTTCTTTTCATGAGCAAATGGAAGTGGGCAGTTAGGGGGAAATTATTTTTATTGGACAGACTTCACCCAACAGCTCAAGAAAGAGGAAATTTCAAAGCAGGTAAGACTGCCAAGTATTATTCACTCACACTTCACCTCTAAAATTTACAAACTTTGCTCCCCACAAGTAACAAGTTCAACAACAACAAAAAGAAACTGCTGCCTGAATAATCCTACCATTTCACAACTAGCCCCAAATATCCAGAGATCACTGCAGAGGTCAAAAGTCCAGTGTTGAGTTTCATGCATACTAAGGGTACATCACTGGGCCACCGGAACACCAAACCAGTGTAGAGTATCTGCAAAGCCAGAACTCTGGCTTGTAAATACAGAACTTAGCAGGAATAGAGTTCATAATGAGTGATATTTTATGCTGAAGGACATAAATAAAAGTTAAACACAAAAATTCCCAGTCATAAGTTCAATCATCACTCATTTGTGAATCTCTGCAAAAACAACATCAAGATACTATGTTTACCTTTTCCCATTAAATAAAATATGCCTTTTCTTGGTAGACTAGTGAGTCATTTTAAATTGTCGGGGTCTATACCCCATTTGTATGGACACAAAAATAAAAAAGAAATTGAATCGTCCTTGTGCTGTGACCATATGCAGCAGAAAAGCCTCCTTTTTTTGAATGGCTGAACTTCCAGGACAGCTGTTCACTTGCACAGTCACTTTTTTGAAAGTTATGGAAAAGAAGGGAACACTTAGTACAAAGTAGATAGTGCCTCTGAGTGCCCAATGCTGGCTGGGCACTTGCTTTCTTGTGCTTCCAGCCAAAGCAAAGGAGGAGCTCCAGAGCAGCCCATCCTGAGCTGGAACTCATTGAAGCATGGCCCAATTCTCTGCCGTGCTGGCTGCATGGGTAAGGTCCCATCATCTCTACTGGGTATTTCCTACCTACACAGCTGAAGTACTACGGATTTGAGACACACATGGTACTGGATATAGGAAACCCCAAGCTCCTGCAGAGTTCTTATTCTTCCATGTAAGATTTCACTGAGATCAGCACTGAGGATGTGCATATCCAGTGGGAGTATGGGACAGATCCTGCTTCCCCAAGGCCAGGGTCCCTATTTGGGCCCCCACATACAGAGGTGGAGCAAGGCTGCTGCTGTCCCCCTGCGAAGTGCAGCCCTCACCCTCCACACCACCAGCATATCCTCCCTGCAGGGCAGGCACAGAGGTTCCAGCCTGCAGACACCTCCCTGCTGCTCCCTGCTGCAGGCACCACCCTCCCTTTGGGCACACTGGAGGAGTTCAGTTGTGCCCTGCTGTCACACAGTGCAGGCTTGTCCTACCCCTGGTGTGAACCCCAATGCAATTCCCATGGGAAATAAGACACCCTCTCCCAGCTGACTGTCCCAGCACTGGAACAGAGCCCTGCAGAGCAGCAAAGCTCACCCTTTGGCTCTTTTTGTCTTTGGCAACAGACCATAACGATCGGTAGGTATCCTATGTGCACAGGTTGATGGCAAAGGAAAGAGCCTCTCCAACAGCAGCCCAGGGAAAGAGAAATGAAATTTCTTACCTAGTGTATGAACAGCTTCTCTTGGGGGCTACTGTAAATTCCAGCAGTAGCTGCAGTTTGGCTCTTAAGCCTGCACCAACTTAGCAGCATTCATCTCAAACCTTGTGGCACAGCATTAAAAGTGCAATTCCGAATACATGTTTACTGGGATGGTACCACTCCTGAGTTCAATCAAGTACATCTCTGCTATCTGCTGCCCAAATTCCTAAACCTAGCTTCAATTCCAGAGGCTACTTAGGGCAAATTCAATGTACTTTCAACTGTACCAGAGGAGCAGAGGGTTGGATGCTGCCAAGAAAAATCCCAGACTATAAAGAAATTATTTGTCAGAATGACAATACACATTCAATAAATAAACCAGCTCTTTCCTCCTCCAAGCCAGGTGGAAGTTTAGTATGTTTACACTTGACGCTGCAGCATCTTCACCTCCTAGAGAATGGGAAAACTGCTGTGCAATCCTGAAGGTATGCAGTTCCTCCTGCCATCCTGGTTAGGTAACATAAATGCAGCATCTCTGTTGCCATTAGAAGAGGAGGTTCCACCCTGCCCCTGCCCTCTCTGGGCCAGCACAAGGAGCTGTACGACATTGGACCCATATGCAAGCCAGTTTGAACAGCAGCATCAGATGTCTGTGTAACCAAAGCATTGGATTTTCTTTCTGCTGCATCAGTAGGTTTGCACAGAGGATGGATGATGCCTGTCACCTAAACCTTTGGATCTGGGATGAAGTTTGAGCTCAGTAGGACTATCCTTACTCACTGTGTCTTGCCTGTTCGCTGCAGGGGCAGGGAAAAGGATTCCAACTGGCATCACAAAACCGAGAAAGACAGGGAAAAGAAGAAAACACAGAGAGGAAACACAGGCAACATTTGTGAACAAAATGAAGTGCAAAGACATGAACAGCAACTCCAGCACAATTACCAAACCACTGAGAAGCAAGATTCACAAACATTTTGGTCCATGTTTGGTTCCACTTTTGGATGATGTTTAACTAGACACGGTTAATTATCCACCAGGCTTGCATTCATGACTTGAACTAGCCACTGTTTTCAGTAAATGGGTTTTGCTTCACTGTATGAAAACTCTCTTGATCCCCTTGGGGTTAATTTTATTTTTCAAGAGACAGGTAGGTGATTTATTGAATCAAATCCTATCTTCTGTGTTACTTGCTTTTCAGGGCAGGAACTGGATAGCATGGTATATACCATGACAGTTACAATAGGAAATTCCTATTGGTACAGATGGGAATTCTCTGGAATTCTCAGAGAAATCCATTTTAAAGAAAAACAACCAAACTTGTCAGGGGCTGTTCCAAGAAGGAATGATGAAGCCTTGTCCAAGGTTTTAGCAGAAACAGACCCAGAGAGAGAGTTGCTACAACTGGCAGAACAACATGGATAGAAACAATTCTCCCCTAGGGTGCGGTTTTGCAGTATTACATTATTCCTTCATCAGTCACACTATTACACTTTGGGGACTGTTTAACGAAAGGTCACACACATGCTCTTGAAATATTAAGCACATACAAATAATTTTGGGCTAGGAGTCAAGTTTTCTAACTTCAGCCACATCAAAATTTAAAAGCCAAAATTCTCTGCAAAGGAGGAAGACAGGCATTTCCAGTGGGCACCTCTTTCTATATTAATCCTAGGGTGAACTGAGTCAGCCTTTGGAGAGCTCTCTCTGTATTGACTGCTGTGTTCTTGCTGATCAGAACAAGACATCCAACTCTGAGCTGACTAAAGCCAGATAAGATGAACAACACTACTGATGCCCTCCTGTTCAAAAACATACTTTCTCTTTAGATTTACTGCTCATCCCAATTTTCTCTTATTTCCCCTAGTCAAAATTAACAAAAAACCTTGAAAAAGGTTTTCTCGAGTTTAGTATGATTTAGTGCTACATGCTTGTGTTCTACTTCTTTACTATCTGAAGACCTAGCGCTGTAAACACATCAGCACTGGAGCAGCTTTACACAGAAAAACAGTATCCCTCTTTACTGGGATAAATCATGTGCCTTTCTTTCAATATATTCTTTCAAGAAGATACTCTCAAAAGAATAATTATTTCAAGACTGCTATCTAAAATATTAAAAATAAGAACAGGACAAACACAGCAAAAGAGTTTGTCCACCCCTGCACTGCTGACAGGGAATGATTAATACAGTACCAGTAGCTGGCTACTTTAAGGAGGTGAGGAGGCTGGGGGTCCTATGTAGTTTTTTTTCTTGTAAATAGATGGAAAATTTTCTCATCCCTTTTGTTTTTCACTCACACCACTTGGTGGAGGTGAGAACTTCTGAGGGATGTGAAATTACTTGTTGGTGTGCATCTCTCATATGCAAGTTCACAGTGGTTTAAAAGAACACCACTCATCTGAACGTCGCATGGTTTGGGGTTATATTCCTACTGTTTCCCACCTAAAACTAAAATGCACAATCAATTCACTCAAAAGTCAGTCCCAAACACAGGAAATTTTGTGCAAATCTTTGTAAGACTAGCCTGAGTTCGGCTGTATAGTAACCCCATTATCATTACTGTGTCACGCCACCTGCCATCCATGAAGGTTTTCCACCACCTTTTAATTGGCAAACCCATAACACTGATGCTTACCAGGAGCTCACAGAAGACCCTCCCTCCCCAAATACCTGGGCATATGCACTGTGGTTGAGGACTGCTTTGTTTTAAAAGCTACACGTTTTCTGATTTAATTGTGCTTTAAAAAACAAAACAAAACAAAAACCAAAACCAAACCAAACAAAAAATAACTACTAAACCAACACAGAGAAGCTCCTAACAGGCTGTATGAAAAGTGAGCTGCCAAGATTTTCTGCATGCTGCAACACTTTCTCATCAAGCCCTGTTATTCTGTGTGTTGGTTGGAGGTGTAGTAATACAGCACGGTGGTGTCAGCTGTCATGGTAGGAACCATTCATGTCAGACACTACAGAAAATTTTATGACATGACAGTACCTTCACAGCCCTCTGGTAGGTAAGGAAAATCTAAAAGGATCTTCCCAACCTTTCACAGTAAACACAATTGGATAATCTAAAGCACCTGCAAGCAGGGGATGAGTTCATGATATATCTTTGCAATCAGCCAGCTAATACTGTTATTAAAACAGTGAAGTTTTATCAGCTCTTAAGTCTCCTGTCCATTTTGGGCATTTCGAAGAATCATATCAGTTTGGCATTTAGCTGCCAACAGATTTAATTGATCCAGACACTGTTGTTTCCTTCTCCTGTATCCTCAGCTGTTTCTAAGACCTTTCCAAGCCCTTCACAGGGGCTGAATTACCATCTCCTTCAAGAGCTGTCTGGTTCCTATTCTTTCCCAGGAGCTCAGAGGAGCTAGCAGTACAGAGACATCCTGCTCTTCCGCATGGCTTCGCTGATCAAGTATGCCGGGCTCAGTTCTGGCTCCTCAGTCATGATTGAAATGTTCTGCCACTCCCCCAGCTGGTTCGACTTTTTAATGGTGTCCACCACACACAGGG
Source organism: Pycnonotus jocosus (assembly GCA_013400435.1). Classification (NCBI taxonomy): domain Eukaryota; kingdom Metazoa; phylum Chordata; class Aves; order Passeriformes; family Pycnonotidae; genus Pycnonotus; species Pycnonotus jocosus. Next base: position 80,270 of record VWYP01030901.1, on the reverse strand, counting down.
CGTACAGACAGTCGTCAAAAGTGGCAGCCATCGTAAGGGGCCTCCCATCCCAGGTCCTCCTGTCGTCCTGGTCCTCAAAGGCCTGCCGGACAGCCTGGACCATCTTAATGGTGCCCCGCAGGTAGGGGGATGGGATGTCACTGAAGGCTTTCTCAGGAAGCAAGGAGTTGCTGACTGGCGTGGAGTCCTTCAGCAGGAGCTCCCGCTGAGGAGAGCTGTTGCTCTGTCCGTAGAGATCGGTGCCTATCACGGTGAGCCGCCCCGCCGAGCCCACCACAATGATGTCCTGCTTGAACTCCCCCGGGATGTTGAAGTTGAGCGTCACCGTGCAGCACACGCCCCCTTCCAGGACCATCTGAAACGTGCAGAAGTCATCGCTGGTGATCTGCCGGATGCCCTTGATGTGATCCGTCTGCTTCACGAACGTCTTGAGCAGCCCGTGCACCTTCACAGCCTTCTGGCTGGTGAGGAAGGTCAGCAGGTCGATGATGTAGGTGCCGACCGAGTGCAAGCCCCCGCCTCCCATCAGGTCATCGCAGCTCCAGTTGTACTTCTTGCCCAGCAGGCTCCCACTGTGGACCTGCACCTCGCACACCAGCAGCTCCCCCACGTAACCCTCCTGGATCAGCTGCTTCATCTTCACAAAAGCAGGCAGGAAGCGCAGAACGTTCCCCATGATGCTCATGAGCTTTGGGTAATAATGAGCCGCAGTCATCATCCTGAAGGCATCCAGGGGAGTCGCCGTTCGGTCACAGATGACGTTTTTCCCAATGCCTGAAAAACAGTGGGGGAAAACAAATCATCAACAAAATTTTATTGATGGAGTAAGCCAAAAGCCTCAAGGCTATTCTTAAAGACCAAGCCAAGGAGAAAGACCCGTAAAAGAAAAACACCGTATTGAAATGTTTTCAAGGCACAAAGACCCACTCTGGCATGCTTCCAAAATGCATGTTAGAATTTCTTAAGCACCACAGTGAAAATGTATTCCTTTTTATTTTCAAAATGCACGCCTGTCTAAAGAGAGCTTAAAGGTGAGGGCCTGAACAAAAAAAAGTAATCTTCCTTCTGGGAGCAGGTATGAAACCAATCACCCACCTCAGCCATCTCACAGACATCTCTTCTGTGACAACCTGCCTGTGCAGGGGCTTCTGTGAGCTGAATCTGAGGTTCAGATTCAAATTCCTGAAGGGTATGAATGACACGAGTGCATGTATTTAGTAACTTAACACAGGCACACTGAAAATCCTGGCTTTGTCTTCTCAGTAGTCTTGTCTCTCCCTCTTTCCTGCTCAGACTGTTTTAAGAGGCTCTGAGGAGAGGAGAAGTACTGGGCTTGCGGCTTAATTTAAAATGAAGAAATTGCTTCTCACTCATAAATGCCACACTATTCTGACAATGGCACTCAAGTGTTTTTGAAGCAGTTCTGCTGAAATGTCAGCAGCGCATCCATGGTGCCAAGGGAGAGTCACGATTGCTCTAAAACAGGTCAAATGTAGCTGTGACAATCTGTTCCCTCGTGGAATTGTCCATATGGCACACTGTTTACTGAAGCTTGCATGACAGTCCCCTTTTATCTGGCCATCAAGGTGTGCAGCTGAATGCAGTGCAGGCTACATAACAGGCTTATTACTGATTTCTCCTCCTCAAATTCTTTCATTCTCTACCCACACACACATACAGTGACAGAATCTCCGGTGTCCTTCTTAGTTGCATACAGACATTTTTTAATGCTTAACAGTCAATATTAGGTGAGCTGTGGAACACTTCGGATATAAACTATGACACTAAATATGATCATTGCCTGGAGAACCTCGGGCTACAGCTGGGCCTGGCACTTAAAAGAGCTGAATTTGGGACCTTGCTGATGAGTCCAGATGAATAAATGTGGTTACTTGCTAAATCACATTGTATTTTCATTCTTGTTCGCTTCAGGTAGGTTAAAAAAATCCCTTTTTCTTTGAAAAGCTGTTCAAGTACAAAATTGTACATGTTTTGGAGCTGTTTGGATGAAGTCACATAAATACAGACAGATGGCAGGAATCTATCTGAGCCCACTTACATGAATATTTAACAGCCTGACTGGAAGAAGAAGGGGGTCACAGTCCAAACATTCAATAACTAGCTTATCCACACTGCTTATTCCCAGTCTGTATCTGCTGCTATTTGAGTAGCTGAAACTGGAGGGAGGGCTGTCATTGCTGAAGTGGCAGTCACATCCAGTTAATGGACAAGAAGGGGAAGTTCGTTCTTCAACTCGTTCCTATTTACCTTCTCATTAATCATCTAAGTAGAGACATACTCATTTTCCTCTTAAATTAGGCAAGAATCTTCTATTCTGTGGCCATGGCCTTCTTTTCTTTATTTTCTCTCTCATCTTTACAGATGGCCATTGGTGACTGAGTTGACATTTTCAACCTAATAGTACTTCTTTTCCTGCCCCTGAATATTTTTTTTGCATCTGTTTGATATTGGAGAAAGCATTCATCCACCTGCCCTATATTCCTCTAACTGGTAGCTCCAGCTATGCCACTTGATACAGATCAGTAATGTAATAGTCCTTGAGTTACAGGGACTCTGCAGAGAGATTTTAGCCTGGCAAATTAGTTCTGAAAATAAGGGAAATCTTAGACAAAACATCCCTAGAGTCAAACCTTCCTGAAACAGCAATTTTCCCTGCAAAGAACCAATATATACTACCTCATTATCTGGTCTGCTCATCACTGATCCACAAAAGCATCACGTTTTGCTCCAGTTCAGCTTGCATCATTCTGCCTCACAGACACCTGCCACATTTTATCTGAGGTCTGTCCAGGCACTGTATCTCAAGATCTGCTGCTCTACACATGTGCTTGCTAGGAAAAGGATCTGTGTTCATGAGGAATTGTGGCCTGAGGACAATCTTTCTGCTGCACGTTCTGTGCCATGCATGGTAGGGATCAGTCCTTCACCATGTGGGGCAAGGAATACTTGGGATTGTCAACATCTGAGTAGGAAACTATGATTATTGATATGAAAGAGAAGCCTATGGGTTTTTACATTGCATACATCCAAGAAAAATTGTCATTGGGATCAGTGTAACTCAGGCACATGTGCAGAGGAAAGGGAAGAGCCCTAAATATTTATATGGGCACAGGGAGAAGTTGAAGTCTTAAAATTACTCCTTCTACCTTTTCAACCTTTTTGGAAAGGTTGAAATCTTCTAATTTCAGCAAATCCAAAATGCAAATGTTCCGGGAGACTTTCTGTCTCTGTGCATATGCTGATAATACGTGCTATGCTCTCATCCCTGTCAGGGATTTAGATTTTTGCTTGATGCCCAGAAAGCTTTTATGTGCTATTAAAGCTTGTGCAGCTCTTTCAGCATGACACTGCTCAGCACTTGAGTCTGTGTGCACTACAGATGTTTGTCTCCTCTGGAGCTGCAAATCTGCAAGTAGCCACATTAGCTTTCTGGAAGCAGGGAGAGAACATGAAAGGTTTGCTTAATTTAATTTAGAGAAATACTCTGGTGGTGTGTTTATGCAACCAGAATGAGAAAAAGGCAGATCAATACACCATTTTTCTTCTCTCTTACCTCCACTCCCTTCTCAAAGGAGAAGGAAGAAAAGGCACCTTCCCTTGGAGCCATTCTCCATAGCAGCATCAGGCAGAGCAGAGAGCAGTGTCCAAGGAAAGTCTCCCTTCCCAACACTAAGTCTCATGGAATGGTGTGCTCAGGTCCTGCAGGGGGCTTCTCTGGGAACTGACCCCCTTCTCCTCTAGTCTGAGGCTGTGGTCTAATCCTCTTCCACTTCTGGACAAGACTCTAAGCATGAATTGTTACTGTTTGTCATTCTACCACCATGTTTTGCTGTTTCACATGTCTTTGAAAATCACACCACAACAGAGAGCAAAAACTTCATTAATTACATAAAAGCAGGGAAGTGCAGCCAGCTTGTTTCAGCAAGGAAGTGAAATGTATTTGTCCATGCTGATAAGCAACACAGTTGGATAAATCTCAACCTATGAAAGAATACACACCCCTTCCACCTGCATCAAGAAATCTGGTATACAGTGCTACAGTTCTCAACCATGCAACTTCTGAGCACTGATTTCTTGACTTCTCAGGTAGAATGAAAAAGACAAATATTTTAAATGCATGTCAATCTTTTTGAGGGCTCCACACAAGACAAATATTTTAAATACATGTCTATCTTTTTGAGGGCTCCACACAGGTTTCACCCTGGCCTCTCTGCTTGGTGGTGCTCTAGGGAGAGAGTGGTGCCAGCCAGGTGCTGACATGGAGTGGGATTTCTCTGACCTGGCACAGCACTGGGGAAGGCTCACTCCTGGCCAGCCCATGGCCAAAGCTGAAGGTGAGGAACACATCTCCTACCAAGGCTCGTAAAGTGCCTCCCCCAAGCCAAACCTTAACAACTTTGGTACCAAGCTGCGTTTTTTAAAGAAGGTTATTGAAGAACACTGATCTTCTCTGAAGAAGCAGATGTCTAATCAACTCTCAAAAAGCATCTGAGCAAATAGAAAAAAAAAATTATCTGTGCTGTCATTGGTGCTACCATTCAAGTGAAGATCTCTCTAGCACTTTATGTTGGAAAATCAAATTATAACCATGCTCTAATGGCTTGTCACCCACCTGACAGTATTTAATTCTGTCAGGAAGCCATGTGATTTTTTTTGCAATCCTCAGTCTTCATTTTAAAAAGGGGAAGTCCTTGTGAATTGGAGATAAGCCCAGAAGTGAGTGGCGAGTAGATATAGTCCAGGGTAGTAACATTTACATTTTTTTTCCATGTAAATGCAGGGAAAGAGTGAGGAGCTACAGTAAGAATTTAATTACCGACTTTGCAATTCCTGAATTTGCATCTCTTCATTTTACAGACAATTCAAGCTCCTTGGCTACCAGCAGCCCAAGTTTCTTTGTCCCTGTATCATCCCTGTGCTGCACAGCCTGAAAACTAGCAGAACTCCTGGGCTCACAGCACAGGGAAGGTAGAACGGCTGTAACCAGCACAGGCATCATCAATTCTGAGACCTGCAACCTCAGCCTTTTTTCCCATCTGCTCTGATTGTTTCAGACAAGAAGAAAAATATTTTCACATAAAAAACCTCCAACTAATTAAAAAAACAAGTGTCCATCACTAAGCTGAAGTAAGACCAGCCCTCTATCTGTTTCACTTAAAACATGAGGCCTCAATACAATATTTTTTCCTCCTCCTATTCACAAGAAAATCAAAAAGGGCTCTATTTGGAGTCTGGGCTTATAATCAAATCCTTCACTGGCACCAGAAAGATTCATTAGTTAGCAACTGCTACCTATTGCTCTTTGTCAGGGTGGGGGAGTGAGAGAGAGAGAAATGAAAAATAAGGTTTTGATGAACTGAGCTAAATTTGTCAGCAGAAAAATAAATCTGTAAAAGCAAAGAGGAACTGTCATCATTCAAAGGACAGTCTGAGCGTTTCAGAAAATACTGGAGTGATGAAAGAGTGTCCTTACCAGGTTGTTTCAAATAGAAGACTTAAAATTATAAAATTATAGTACGTTTTTCAAATGCTTTTTAAAAAAAAAAAAAAAATGAATACAAAACTATATTCCAAATGGTAACAATCCACATTATCATTAATAAACATACAATAAATAAATATGGGCAATTTTTTCTTCTCAGATTTTTACCACTGCAGCTGCTCTTGCTGCCTTTGGATCCTATACACAATCAGAGGAAGACCTTTCCCTGGGAGTTTATCAAAAACCATGGTCAAAATAAATGGCCTAAATCAAAAGACACTACTTCTCATTTAAATAATTGATGCCCAGCAGTTTGTCCTTCCATACATGTGTACACATGTTGTCAACTCTGGGGCTGTGCACAGAAACCATCTTAGGAACTACATAGGAACTACATAAGGCACTGGAGCCAGCCTGTGGTTCCCTACACCTAAACTGATCTTTGATACAAACTGTGTGTCAGGAGAGAGAGCTGTGTATTGTACACAACAACGACCTTGGAAATCCTCACAGTTTTTTGAACCATTCCCTTCTATCCCTCTCTTTGGAATTTGCAAAAAATACAACATTTGGAGGCTTAATTTTGCCAGGACCTGTAAAAAACTTTCCCAGTTATCTTATCAACTCATTGCAATATTTAAACAGTCTGAAGAAAACCAGAGGCTGGTAATGAAGTTCTCTTTTCTTTCCAAGTTCATCATTCCCTGAAAAACCCAGAAGAATATTTAAGAGATCAGAGCTGTAACCATGCTAAACCACTGGCTACAGAGGAGACACACAGACCTAAAAGAGGGTAACACTATTTTTTCTGTTTCAAACGTGTCTGCATGATAACCACACAGTCAAAGTTCCTTTTGCATGAAGCTGGAGACAATAATTTGGTACTCTTTGATATTTCTAGCAGATCTGAGAGACACATAACACTGAGAACACCTCTTTGGAAATTGTATGCAGATACAGAATTCAAAATCAGAAGCCCATACACCTACTCATTTTCAAGTTTTGATAGCTGGGGTGGCTCAGAGATACAGCAATGGTACAGCCAGTTTAGCCTGCTACATGCACAGCAAGCCATAAACCTCTGGCACTATAAATCACAGTTCTCTGATCTACTCTTCAATCACTGCAATATTATTTGGTGAGCAGTACCCTCTCTTTATGACAGCTCTGCAAAGGCATCCTGCCTCCCCCAGCTGCAGTTGGTGACTACAAGGGTACCTTGGCCCCTGTCTGTCAGCAGCAGGCAATGCCCTGACCCCCAAGCACAGCTTCCAAATGGGCATCCATATGGAAAGTGCTGCCTTCATTTGGCTCTCTTGACACAAATCTGCTGTAAGGACACGAGGACACATATGAATGTGCTCATTAATACAAAGCTCATCTGCATGTTGGAGCAGTGGAAAGGGACTGGCAACATGGGCATCAGGTTGAAGTCCATAGTCCTTCTTCCCTCCTGGGGCTCCCTAGGGAATCCAAGGCAGCCCCTGGAGTCACTCCAGATGAGCAATCAGCAGAAATCCAGCAGAGAAAAGCAGGAAAGTGGCTGAGTAAACGAAGAAAGGGAAAAGAGAGGGAGCTGGAAGTAAAAACACTCCCAAGGTGGAAAGAAAGGCAGTGCAAGGGGCTGGTGCAAAACCCCAGAGGTGCTCCTGCCACTCCAGGAGCTGCACAGCCAGCCCTAATGGTATCTGCAACATCCCCACTGTTTGGAGGCTCATCCTGAAAGGATCACCTTCAGTCCAATGTTTTGTAAGCCCTGCCAGCATCTTTTCTGCAAAAGAAGGAAACAATGGAGGAGAAAGAAATAGATTTCAGAGAAAATTAGCACCCCTCTCTACCCAGAGACTAGACAGGAGGGAGGAACAATTAAGACAAAGTATCTGTGTTAAAATATGATGTGTGTATGAATTAAGGCGTTGCCCAACAGTGCATTAGCGTAGAGAAATGCAATCCTGGGACAGGCTGCTCTATGGGGCTGATACTATTTTCTGATGCATTACATGTGGAGATGTGTGAATCACATACTGCACAGTGGCTAAAAGCTTTTGAATCCCTCAGAAAGTAATAGATATGCAGGAAGAGTGGAAAACCTGATAGAAGGCTACTCTGTTCTGGGAAAATAGGAATGGTGTCTGGGCCATCTCAAAAAAACCATCACTCAGGTGATTTGAAAACCTTTTCACATGGGAGAAGGATTTTTATTAATATGTAGGTGAGTCTCCACTCTTATGAGATGCTGCTGCTGTCGATCGTGTGATACAGTAATGATCATAGTAAGAATAAAAACAATAGTTACATTTATTGTATCTGATGCATGATCTGTCATTCAGTTCTTGAGTGGCATGAAAAATACATTTATTTCAATCAGTACATCTGCCTGGGAAAATTGATGGCATGACAATGTTTCTTCAAAGAAACCTTATTTAACAAAACTTTTGACAAGGAAATAAATCTGGATGATGAATGCCTAACAAGATTGGCTTTAGTCACAGCTCTAACATTGGCCAAGACAATCTTTGTTAATCACAGATATGCATAGCTGTTGCAAAAAATCAAGTTATTACAGCACAGTGAGTCACAGCTCATGATCTGATTTGTATTAACAGGCCATGTGTGTATTCCTAGTCTGCTGTAAGTGTGAAGGAAAATAACAGTGACTGAAGGAACGTGTTTTCCTTGGCTACTGAAACAGACAGCGAATGCACACAGGCAGTGATACACTGCCCTGCTGATGAGCAACAGCTCATTTGGCCACAGCAAACCAATGCTTATAGAGATTTTACAAACCCTACACCTCTTCCTCTGCATCAAAATTTAGTATAAAGTTAAAGAACACATGCACTGTTCAATTTTACAGTCAACTAGGACGAATTGCACTTCACAAATATTAGATGAGAAATATCCCTACAGTAAAAACACACATACCTGAACTGTACACCCCTAAAGCCAGGGCCTCAGTTCACTTATGGCTCTGGCCCATCACACTATGATTCCAGTTTTCAGGCTGGTTTATCCTCACTGATGTAACAAAACTCCTTTGAAAACAAAACTTCATCCATCCAAATACACTGGGGAAAAAATGCTGTTTGTGAGCCTCTCTGCCTTGGCTGTCCTGTAATCACAGGCTAAACCAAACTTCACTCAAGCAACTGCTTGCATGATGAGACAAAAACCTGCAAAGGCACCTTGGTGCTGGTGCCACGTGAGCACCATCCCCAGTGAGAGTTTAGGTGTCACTCAGCTAACGAGGCACACACAGCTCACACGTGCAGTGCCAGACCTGCAGTCAGGCTCAACAGCTAAGAGGGTCACAGCAGTGATTGCAACAGGGCTAGCAGTCTGTAAACACCTTTAAACAAACTGAAAAACAAGGAACTGCTTTGTCTTGGAAAAAAAAGGGGAAAAAAAAGGGGGGGGGGGCGGGGGGAAGCTATGGTGGGTTCTTTGTAGATAGCTCCTGAGGTGTGGTTCCTAGGCTGGGAAAATACCACTGCTGACTCCAAACAGGTTATAATGATGCCTGCAGCTAAGGAAGTGCCACCTAAGCAGAACCAGGACGGTTCATCAGAATGAGAGAAGCCTGTAATGATGATATCAATTTTCATTATGTCCTAATATTACATTAATTTTATTTGTACGGAGGTAGTCATTAGGGTTGTGGACTGGGGCCATGTCTGTGCATACATTACAGTAGATATAAATATTGCTGTAGCAGTGTTCAGAGCATTTGAAATAGATGCATTCCTTCCATGCTTGACAATGGACTCACATTTACTTCATAGGAAAGTTTCAGGTAGCCCTCCTGCAAGGAGCAGGGATTTGGACTCAATGTTCCTTATGGGTCCCTTTCAACTTGAGATAGTCTAAGATTCCATGATATGGAACCTCTTCTGCAAAGACCATATGTGCTGACTTGAAGGTAACTTTCCTAGTAAGTCCTTATGAATTTCTGAGCATTTATTCTGTTAGTTTGGTGAGCTGGGGCCTTTGATGTGGCATATAAAGTTTCTGCATCACTCAATCCATGGGCAATGTGCTTAAGAGCAAGCAAAGCAAGCAAGACTTGCATTCCTGTGTATGTCAGCACACTTTGCAAGGCAAAGCAAAATTCTCTAACCCTTTCCTAACACGGGCTAGAGCTTGATTCCTTGTTTATAGCCCACCTGGCATGCCATTCTCATCTCCTCTATGTAGGCACTTATGCAAATAACAGCACTGGAGACTGAAATAAATGAAGCACTAAGTAATTTTTTAACTACTTAAAAACCTTTAACTGCTGGGAAATCTAGAGAAGGTGCAAATACACCCTGACAAACCAGATATTTGTACACACGACAGGGAAATGCTTTAGGGGTCTCAGCTTGAGATTATCTGTTCAGGCATCTGAAACATGCTCAGACTTACATTCCCTGAGCCCTACTTGGACGCCTTCCATGCTCTCATACGTGCTTGGGAAAAAGCAAATGGGAGAAACCATGCTGGCTTTCCCAAATTTCTGTTTGATTTTTTTATCTTCAAATCCCCATCGAAACAGCATGATCACATCCCTGCTGAGTACTTCCCTGTACAAGAAAAAAAAAAAAAAATCAAAAGACCTGCACTAAGTATTCAGATAGGCTGAGAAAAAAAAACCCAGACATTCTGCTTAGACCTTATTCAAGCAAACACTCATTGATTTCAAGGGGATTTCAATTGTTTTAGGTCTAAATTAAAAACCCAATGAAAATCTCTGTGTTTGGTCATTTATTTCTTCCAACTACTCTCATTTCCTTTATTCGACTTCTAGAGCAAAAAAAATGCCATCAGTCCAGTATATTATAATACCTTTCTTTTCCTCAGAAAAGAAGTCACAGAGCAATCACAGTCTATGATCCATCTCTATTCTCCTGAGGCATTGTTATCTGTATTTAAATATGTTTCTTTTTGTGTTGGCTGACAACAACTAAACACCCAGCTGTTGTAAAGGCTTTGCGAGGATTAGGAAATCAGGCAGTTCAATTTTCTTTCAGCTTGCTTTTCCATCACAGAATTGTTTACGCTTACTGAGTCAGAGAAATTTATGACTGTTAATTAGAGTTAATTTTCTTATATTTCTCTTGCCTACCCTTTCTTACCCCATTAAAACTAGCAAGTAGTAATCTGGTACTAAATAAAAAACTGACAAAAGATAAATATCAGACTAATGCTGCTGAGTAATTAATACACCCATTTGTACAGAATTCATGAAGCTTTATAAACATTGAAAAATTACATCTCATCAGCCAAGTGGCAGGTACAGTGACAAAGGAAACCCCAATGGCCCTACAAGTAGCAGCGTCAGACCACTATCTACATCTCCCATGGCATCATTATGCAGAGCAGCATCAGTACTCCCCCTGTACTTTATACTTCAGGATTTTCTTCAGTAAACACCCAGTCATGCAATCTCTTTGCAGGAGAAGCACTGAAGTTTCCAGTATGATCTGTTCAATGTGATGATTGTATGAAGCATCAGCTTCACTACCCACTTAGCCCAGACCCCACTGCAGATGTTTTTCCTAATTTTATTTCTCTGCAATGTTTTCAGCTGAGCTATTTCTACTTCTTTTCCTGCCCACTGAAGTCTGAAGGACTGCTGTGCTGAAGAAAATGTGTCACCCCTGCAGTGCTGGATGAATGGAGCATGCACTTGACCTAATTTTCTGATATGAGTGGTTAAAATAAATTTTAAGATCATTACTCATGTTCCTAAATACTGCACTGGCTACAGAGACCAAAGCACCCAGGTACAGACAGGGACGCACTCACATAACTGGACTCATTTGAAGACTGAGCCCACAAACAAAATTTTGACTTTAGTATAGAAGCACATAGACAAGTGGCAAGGAGCAGGAGAGTCCCTCTCACACACACACACAAACACACACAAGTACATGGCAGGTGGAGGTGAGCAGGGCCATTCCTTTCATTCTGTAGTGAGTGTTTGAACACCGTGTGTGTCCCTGTGTGCATCCGTACATACACTCCCACACCGTAGGTCACACTTCCTCTTTCACATACGCAGCTGCCAAAGTTGGAAACAGCGATTTATAATCACTAGGCAAACCCTACTAGACTGTAAGGCTGTGCCTGGCAGTGGAGCTGGATTTTCCAGCATGTAAGGCAGAGATGGATGAACACCGGGTTGCACAATCCATCCTGGAGAGAATGTTCTGTCAGTGGTTTCCTACTCATTGTGTCAGCAGCGTGCCCCTCTCTGCTCACTGAGAGGCATCAGCAGCAGAGCTGGAGAGGCTGGCATGACTACTTTGCCCTCAGGAAAGGCTGCAGCAGAGAGGAAAAGTTGTGCCACAAAATGTGTCACGATGAAACCAGGCAGCTGGTCCAACCTCCCCCAGAGAGCCCAAGGCTGCCTTTCCCGTCTGGTCATTTCTGGTGTGCTCCTTCACCAGGACCTGGGAGACTACAAAATCATATACACAACTGTGAATGTCCAGGACAATATTCTTCCACCTGCCTAGCTCATCACAGTTTGCCTAAGCCTATTTATGGGTGAGCCCATGGCATGGATTCTTCATAGCTTCTCATTTCCTCCTCATAGTCTAAGTTAGTCCTCTGCTCAGACCACAGATGGTTTTTACATCTTCCCAACAACATCAAGGATCGAGACCACAGAACACACAGGTTAAGAAAATTAGTTAGCTTGGCCCACATATGAAAAATCAAGCCAGCTAAATCAAAATCCTGATCAAAATCAAATCCCTTTGTTGGGATTCATTCAAGCCAAAATACATTCTTATAGAGGACCCCCACTTCTCTGAGTCAGTCTTGAGTAGAGCAGTTCCATCTACTCATAACCAAGCTGGGTTCCTTCAGTCCAGCCCCATTCCCATTTTGAAGTTAGTGAGAATTTTGATAACGGAGTTTTCCAGGGAGCTGGCATCAGGCCTTAGCAAACTTGAAGCCAAATTTCCTTTGGCTGTAATCCCATGAATTAAAGGAGTCACACTGGCCCTTGGTCTGGCTCTTTGAGAAACATGGTCAATAAACAGTGAAAAGATGACAAGCAACTGGGAGTTTAAGCTAACTGTACTTTTGTTAACTTCTCATCCAACAGTATTTTATGATTCTCAGGTTCTTAGAGAAACTCCTAAATAAATTATTAAGTGCTCCCCTCAAGGCAGTCATCTCAGAATTGGTGCACTTTCTTGGGTAGTATTTTATATTCCTGTCAGTGAGCGCTAAGTGCCGCTAAAGAGGAGCCATAAACCCATTCTGAAAAGCAGCAGCGAGAATGAATCAAATGAATCAGCAATTCTGACTATGTGAGACGCTGACATCACGCTTCCCTGGCTCCAACCCTGGGTCCATAAGAATGATGGAAGTCTGATTAATTACTCCCCAGGCTGCAGAGCTTACACAAGAGCCAAGGACTCAGCAGCAGCCCCACCAGCTGACTCAGAGAGCAGTAACTCATCGGGTGCAATCTGCCTGGATGCCAGACTGTCCTGTCTGCAATCAATCTGCAAACTAATCCTCCCAAAAGGGTTTTTGGAAAACGCCATTCACACTCACACTAAGTGGGCACCACACAGGACACAGCTACAGCAGAGTAGCAGCTGAAGTCATATTTTATTATGGTTTTCCACTTGCTCTGAAGGACACTGGAAACATTTCCCCACCACTGAAAAACTGCTGGAAAACAGATCAACACTGAAACATTTCCCCATTATGTTTATTAGGCTGGATATAGTTAATTATGGCAGCCCAATTTGCTGTGTTCTGCATCAGCCTCAATGCTGATTTTTTTGCATTTACACTGTAATCCCAGGACCCTCTTGTGCCAGGTGTTCCACAAACATACAATGGAAAATGAGCCCCTATTCACAGCAGGCCTCGTTTTACTATCTGTGTCCTGGATACCTGGGCTGGAAAAACAGGACAACATGGGTAGTTCCTCTCACTGTGCCCACCTACTGCTGTGGCAGAAGTGCAGCCCAGGCTGCCCTACCTTATGCTGTTCTGAGCTCACTGCAAAGCTATGTTCAGATCTCATCCCTCTGAAGCCCCAGGAGAACCTGAAGTAATATTCCAGGGGTAGAAACTTCAAGGGTGGAGCTCTCCTGCACTTGACCTGTGCCGCAGTGGGTGAAAGAAATGTGATTTTTATCCACCTACACTGTTGCGGTACATATCTGATTCAATGAAGAATAAAACACCTGTAAAGAAGGTCAGCAATTCTTGGACAGCACTTGCACTTGTTTTTCCTTTCAGAAGCTGCATAACACACTGATCTCCAAGGAAAAGGAGGGCACAAAGGACGAGGCATTTTCAAGGGAATAAGAATTGCTTTATTTCTGAACAACAGTACACAGCTAGAATCCCAAACCTCTTCAGCTGCTCCATTTTTCAGTCAGATTTGGCTCAGATTCCTATGCAAAACAACCCTAGAAAGCTTATTTTTCAACCTAATAACACTGTTTTTCCCCAAATATACACTATTTTCTACCTGCAGCCCCTACAAGAGCACAATGAGCAAGAACTTGTGAGGAGAAATCTCACAGTGGGCACAGACAGTTTTCAATTTAAGTTCTATTGAGATGCTAACTCTGATCTCACAGAGCACCTCTCCACTCAAACATGGCAAGCCAGGAGGTGCTGGGTTGGGATGCTAGAAAGAAGCTTAGGCTAATTAATTGCATTTCTTTTTCTGACTGCAGCATTTTCCTGCCCTGCTGGATACTCAGGGCCAGCACTGGTTCCTCTGATTAACAGTACCTCATCATGAATTCAAAGGAAAAGCTGCAGGCTAAAGAAAACTGGATTTTTGTTAGTAAGGATTTGCTCTTAGCAAATAATTATAATTGCCAGTGTTAAAAGGAGATAGTGAATTAACTACAGCAGACATGGAAAATAAATTTGGAAAAAAGCTTTCAATAATTACAGTGCATATGTCAAATGGAAATTATGCCAATTTGCATGTATCTGCAGTCACATTGTACAATATCTCAAGTGGCTTCACAGTAACAAGCTTGTATATTTAAAATCATTTAATATAGCCCAGGGTTTTAACAGCCCAAAAGACACTTCAATAAGTACAGACTGAAAGTTAGCCTGACATTCTCTAGGTTTTAATGCCCTGTCTACACAGAATTCATTATTATTTCATAACAATTCATTAAGAAATAAATATACCATCCCCACCTCCAAGTATACACATGGTTTTCCTCATTAAAAGTACGTTATAATTTTTTTTGGTTCATTTCAATGGGTCATCTTTATTCCAGTATAACTGGCCCCATGAGAAGCCACATTACTACAACACTGTCTATAAAACATCATGTCCCCCATCTTATACCAGGGCTAATTTCCAGGCAGGACAGTTCCTTGGGAGCTTTGCATTGTTTGTCATGTGCTTCAGTTTGGATGAAGTTTCCAGTCAGAAACCTGAACATGAGTGTGTATGGATGGATTTGGACAAGAGCTTTGCTCTGGTCTCCAGCCAAGGATCACACAATCATGGACCAACAGAGAGGATCCTCCTGGACAGCCATATGGGTGCCATATATGTCTGGTGTGGAGAGGGGTTGATTCCAAATCCATTTGCTTGTTACTACTTAGGAATGGGGAAATTTTATTAAAACCACCCTCTTATTTTCCCTTTCATATATGACTCCAATCTATTTAAACTTGAACTGTGAATCCCTGTATGCCAAAAAAACCCATGCTCTAGGACATTTGGGAGATGAGTTTTTAGACCCTTCAATGTCATTACCTACTTCCAGCTAAACTGTGAGTTTAGAAAACTCACTTTGGAGGAACAAGGATAACTAACAGGAAATCCCAGTACCTCTCAAAGTTGCCACTGGTCACTTATGGTTCACTCACAGATCTTAAAGCACTTGACAAAGCCAAGCAGGTATCACCCTCACACTGCAAAGACAGAGGAAAGAGGAGTCAAGAAGTTTGATGATTTCTCCTGGTACAGATACTAGTATCTGTAATATACAGATATGGCAAAAGCAGTAATCTTACCTAACCTCTTCCTCACTAGTAACCTTTCTGCATCTGCAGGAATTACACCATCCTTTTAGCTTTTCCATCCAATTTTGCCATGATTTACTCTTTTCTTTTTAAAAAAGCACCATATCTGAGCTTCACACATTGTTGGAATATCTCAACTTTAGCTGAAAGTGAAACGACCAAACCTCAGCTGTAGCCGTGTTGGTCGGACTGCCTGAGGGCAGAGATTTTTTTTGTTGTAGCAAAACTGCCAGGCTCTTGTTTTCCTGCTTTCACAGGACAATGCTTTCACACTTGACAATGGGTGCCTCACAGGCAGGGGGAAATACCAGCTCTAGGCTAGAGTCATCCCTGGGCATTTTCCAACAGGTAGAGAAAAATGAGGAGGGTGCTGAGACAAGCAGTCCCTAAAATCATGGCAGGAACACCACCTGGATGTGGTTATACCCATCAGCAGCAATAAGCCCACATGGAAAGATGCCACTCAGTCATACAAGCCCTGCAGAGAGCTATGCTAAAGGTTAATATTTACCTCACCTAACTAGAAATGAACAGAGTGCCAAATCTGGGAAAGGATAATTTCTCCACAGGCAACTCACTGCCTGCAGACTCACCCCCATGACTCAGTGCAGCAAGAGGGGGATGCCAAAACAACGATTTGTGATTTCTCGGGAGGTCAGCCTGGTCTGACTGCAGCACCCCGGGGCGCTCGGTGGCTCAGGGGAACTGCTGCAGTAACGTGTTCCTCCTCCAAGCCCAAACTCATCTCAGTAATGGCCAACTGCATGTTGTTAGGCCTGACAAAAATGTGATGGCCTGGGTGAAATGAGAGGCTCACCCTGCCTCCAGATGCCAGTCATGAAGCATCACTGTCATCAGAGGCATTCTTGACAAGACCACTGACTCCCCTCAGGGCCCTTCCAGCACGATGGCTGGGGCAAAAGCAGAGCCCAGCAGCCAGTCTCAAACTCCAGACACATGCTAGATGCCCACATCACCATACCCTACACCAGAGGCTGTCCTCATCGTGAGTATTTTAGTTTCCCAGGTTTATTCAGCCTACAAGCAAATTTTTTACAAGCAGCAGCATGTGCTGAAGAGGTGCTTCTATTGCAGCAGTAAGCATGTCCTACCAAACGCTGCATTGTTCCACACTCCTGTGTCTCTGTCGAGGATATTTCAACAGCTGGATTTCAACAGAGGAAGAAGGCAAGGAAAGTGTCCAAACAAGTCAGTTTCCCATGGCATGCACACCTCAGCTGTTTTACTGAACACATCCCTACCTTCCAAGGGCACATCAGCACAAGATGTACACAGAATGTATGCACTCCTTCCTTCCCTTTCTTTGAGGAAGTATCTGCACACAGGCCTCCTGTTTTCTTAAGGATGATTTAGGAATATATGGGCAAGGTCAGGCAGACCTTGTGGTCTATCTGCAGCTGGATGAGTCTTTGCCACAGGGAAGTTAAGTACAGCTGACACACCTTGGCACAGCACTGCTACCTTGGAAGAGATATGACTTACTGGATCTGAGTGTCCTGCTGCCAGGGTTGGGGGTGGCTACAGAAGAGGCTGTAGCAAGCACTCATCTCCAGAAACTCCAGAGTACCAGGAGACAACAGATTGTTCGGTCTTTAAAGATTTCTTGTATGTGCTGCAAAAATCCTGCATGAATTTTGTAAGCTGTCTGCATATTTAGATTCCTTAAGTGAGGTTTTTGTTCACTGCAAATGTGTTTAGCTTCAAAAATGCTTTTTCTAAACTGTGCAGCTTGTATTTGTCCTTGAGGCCTGACAGGACATAAAATGTGGCAACATGCTGGAACAGCCTCTCTGCTTGCCAGCCCTGTTTTGCACTGCAGCAGCACATTTGACAGAGGAGTTTCCAATTCTGTAGGATGTCATCACAGCAATACAAATTGCTTTACCTTGGACAAGCCTTAACAATACTGTTATGCTATAGGTGTGGCTTTCCTTTTAAAAAAACTTATTTTTAATGCTACAATATTCAAGGGTGAACAAAGCACACGCCTGTGCTGATGCAAGGCTTTTCACAATACAGCAGGTTTCAGTTGGCTCAGTGACACCAGAAATGAACTGAGCTTCACAGAAATTTGGATGATTCCCTTCTGAGTCACATGCAGTTGGGTTATCCTTTGGAAAAATTTTGTGTTAGTTTGTTTGCAACAAAACTGGCCTTCCTAAGTCTACAGCAAGTATTTTGTTCTCCAACTGTATGGTTCACAGCTTCTGTTGTTGTCATCTTTGGTTTGGCTCATCTAAAATTGTCCTTTCCACGGAAAGAACTGACAAAACACAGAAGGCTGGTCACCTGTTCACAATATTGTGCTGAGGGGAAACGATGCCGTATCCCAGCTCGTCTCTTGCTCCCATGTCAGAAAAGACTCAAGAGCATCCCTTCATTTCCAGAAAGACAACATCCCTAGTGTACATCTTCACTGTGTTACTGAAGAGTTTTCACTGCCATGAAAATAACCCTTCAAGGCACCACAAGCAGTGAACACATCTAGATGAACTATTGGGCTGCAACATGCTTTTATTCATCCACATCTGGTCCTTAGTCGAGTCAGTTGCCCAGAAAATCTGAGGGTAGGCAATGAAACATTAATTTCAGAGAAGAGAAGAAGGCAAGAAAGAAGTTGGCTTTCTGATTTCTGGCATTATCGTACAAAGCTAGGGAAAAAAAATGTGACAATACTACACAAGATATGGAAAGTGAAGAAAGCAAAAGCCTCAAACATTTTCACTGAATAATCACGGAAAAAGCAAAAAGGATGCAAGCAAGACCTGTAATTCACAGCAAGTATTCCCACCACAGGCTCAGCTTTCCAGCACATCCTTTTGCAGTGACAAGAGCAGAGCAATGCACCTCCAGCTCTCATATGGAAGCAATTATTAGTGTGAGAACAGCCCTTCCTAGGAGGAAACAAATGAACCTCGTGCACAGTGTGATTAATGACTACTCCTATGCAGATATGTAAACAGCCAAATTGCTGCTACCTTAGCTTGGCAAAATTTTAAAGTTATGTGATTTTTTTAATTCACTTGTTTGTGCTGTCCTGCCAAGCACGGGGTTTTTGGAGGAGATCCCATGCAGAGGACAGAAAGTGGCTGCAGAAACAAAGAGCGCAGAGCTCTGCTGTCCAATTCTTGCCTCTAACTGTATGAAAACACAGTATCTTTCAGCTTTCTTTTCAAATTGCTAGACAGACTGGTTTATTCCCTCCAGCTAAAACAGTATATGAGAATGTTACTGCTTTCTCTACAGTGAATATTCGCAAGAATGTTGGTGGTTTCTGCCTAAAGAAATTAATTTTATTGACTGTGGTTACAGAAAATGTCTCTGCAAGGACTGTGTCCTGCCCATCTCTAACCAGCTTTACACAGAGATGCTCTTGTGCACAGGTGGAGGCACTGCTATCCTTGCTCTCCAGAAGTACAACAGAACAAGCTTTTCTGATCAGGTATCTGATAGGTATGAATCCAGCATGCCCCACTACTCCTAGAAGAATGTCAAAACTCCAGAGTGCAGAGCATGCCTTTCTCCAGAGATTCTCCATGGGGGCAGCTACAGGTACCTCTACTGCATACTGCAAGCAGTTTTCATCTCAGACCTCTCCTCCCCTGCCAAGAAAACCCTGTTCACTCAGGTGTGGAAGCATGCAGTGGGACATAACAGCTGGTGACACTGGTTAGAGTCTGAACTCCACTCTGTCTCCTGAGCCAAAAGAGCAAAGGCAGCAAACCAACCTCCAACTCTTTTGTGAAGGACCTATGCAGGACACAAATCCACCTCCAGCTGCTGTAACTGGCTGGAAAAGACCTCATCATATAGCAGCAGGAGGAGCATGGGGTACACCTGGATTACAAAGGGGTGATCCCATTAGTAAGGCAGGCACAGGCAGCCTGGCATGGCTTTGCTGCAGGAATGCTTCCACACATGCTGATGACACTGGGGTATCTGTGTCAGCCATGAAACACCAACACAGCCAGGGTGCAGGTGCAGGAGCCCCGGATGCTGTCCAGGAAAGGAAGAGGAATTCCCATATCCAATTAAAACTGAAACGACTTTGACTGCCTCCCTGAACGACCAGAGATGATTTCCCACTGGCTGAGTTCGGCTAAGGCTTCTCAGCCATTAATCTGCAGTCCCTTTAGAGGCGTGGACCTGCACTGGAAGCACTTCTTGTTTCCCCCGAAGGAATTATGCAGTTAAGTCCTGTCTGTCATGCTGGGCTTTGTCTCCCTATAAAACATTTCAATAGGATCAGGCAGTTTTAGCAAAGGGGGCTGGGTAGCCTCTCTCTCCTCTGTGGCTACTCATTTCCCACTGCAACTCATCTGACATTTCCACTGAAGCTCACAAGGAAGATCACCCCTGCGTAAAACACTCAAAATGTCCTTGGGAAAGAACATGATTCCCAAGTGTCACAGAGGCAGGGGAGCAGGCGGGATTGCCCTCCTCCACTTTGGACAAGACCCTGCCCCACTTGCCTCACTAGGGCTCAGTTTAATTTTCCACACAAAATCACTCACAGCTTCTTCTCTTCACTTCCTCTTGCAAGAACTGCTTGTCCCCATTTGCCCCTCTCTACTGTCACTTCACAGTGGGATCAAAAGAAGTGACAGTAACGAGCAATCCAACGCATACCAATGTGAATTTTGGCTGTGCACAGCTTCTGTGCAGCCAGTCGAGACGGGCTAAAGCCTCCACTCACCACTTCAGTGCATACAAATGTCAGTGCCTGTGGAAAGGGGACAAAACTTCTGCCCTGCATTCATGAGCAGAGCACTGAGAAAGGGCAGCCTGACTCTCTGCCACCTGAATGTCTGAGAGGCCCAGAGGAGACAGGTGAGGGAGACTCCTGAAGAACACATCCAGGTATGCCTGGCCCACCTTAAGATGGTGCTTCGAATACTGGTTTGTCTTGAAAACCAGATCCTGTCAATGCATACAAGCTCTTGGCAATTAAATTATCACTGATATCGTGCTGGGTTTCTAGGCAGGTTTTAACTACATGAGCCCCAACTCTCATAATAAATCATTACACTGGGCCATTTTTCATGATGGACCCGGAAAACCGATGTGGTTGGTGTCTACACCGCAAAAGCTGTAGACTGACACTGGAGACTGGATGTAACATCTTGAAAGCACAGATCCTAGAAATTATTACAACTTACAATTAAATAAATTTACAGTATCTCATGTAAGATTTTGGAGGTTTTTTCTTTTTTCTGGGGAGGGAAGGTTTGTTTGTTTATTTTGGGGTGCTTTGTTGATTTTTGTTGGTTTGGGTTTTTTGCCAATCCTATTGAGAATATTTGGGATAAAATATTTCTGTGTCTACTATTGACACTCATGGCAGATTTTTTAGTAATATTTCATTCATTCAAATCCCTAAGGTTTAGCCATTGAAAACATGAATCAGAGACTAAAGAAACGAACAGAATAGCACAGGAGGAGGGATAAAGCTCCCATTGCAGGTGAACAACCTGCAAACTAGTTTCAGCAGGAGAAAGCTTCAGAGGTTCAATTCTCTGAATTTCCTTCCCTAAGACACACCTTTCTAGGAAATGCAGCTGTTCTGACCAGGAAGGGATTTAGATTCTGATTGCAGAGAAGCTGAGCAATACACAAGGTAGCGAGCAGAGAAGATACATAAGCAGGAAACCAAAAACTGTGCCAACATTTGGCCTTTCCCTGACCCATCCTGAGTAATGCAAGAAGGGCTTAAGAGTATCCCAGCCAGCAAAGCTTGTTAGAGGAAGTCAGTGAGCAGTGTCTAGCTGCAGGGAGCTCGACCATCATGTGGATACAACAGTCAAGCGCTGCTTACAGACACAGTGGAAGGCCAGCCCTGGTAAGATGAAAAGACACAATTGGCAACCTCTGTAGGCTGGCAAAGGAACCCACCCCATCAGCCAACACGAGCCATTGACCCTTGAGCTAAAGAAGAAAAAGTGTCACTAAATATTTAATGAAGGACTTCAGAAAGAGTCCCAGTTATATAAAACAAAATCAATGTTATTTAACAGCAGGTTTTTTTCAGCTTGACCTAAATCCTCTTTCAGAAACTTCTGTCTCCTTACACATCACTGTATTAGGAATACAATACACAATAACAAAAAAAATGACAATCAGAAGCCAAATGCTAAGGCTGATTTATGCCATTACAGGGTCACAGCAGGCCAGACAGGGTTTCAATCTGTGGACAGATGCCAAAATGTGAGATCCATGAGCATTCAGTCAGAGAAATGGGAGCATATCTCAGGGCTCAGAGTCCACATTCACCAGCTCCATGCCCCAGATAAAGACTCAGCTCTGCTATAATGAAATGGAGTGAAACAGATAAACACAGCGGAGGTACAGGTACACTGGCTGAGATCAGACTGGGTCACAATCTACAACTTCAACAACAAAAGAAGATCAAAGTGTCCCTTAATGGACATCTGTGTGTGGGTTTGAGTGAGATGCAAAGGGAAGTGAGTTAAAAAACATTGGGCTTTCTTCAACTCACACCAGACTGCCAACTCACCCGGTATGCCACAGGGTTTTGTTTTGCAAGGGGCAGCTCCCTGGAGGAAGGTGAAGTGCAAAAGACCTGACACTCAGACACCCACAAAGGTCTCACATGCATTGCACACAGCTTCAAAACAAGCCCAGCTGTGCGAGTGCCACATCTGCCAGCCTCCCTAAAGGCAGCTCTTGCAACACCAGCACAATGTGCACCTACACAGTGATGGGAAGATGGGGATGAGCCACCAGGAGCATATCTCAGCGTACACAAGGAGAGCCATATCTCCTGTTCACAGGGAGGAAGCCAGTATCACTGAGGGGATCAAGGACAGGACGGTGCAAACTGCCTGCTGGGAAGTGATGTGTTGGGATCACAGGTGAAAACCACTGTAGCAGGTTTCTAGGGAAAAGCATTTAAGTCTTTACTCCATTCCCCAGTTTCCTCACTAAGTGCAGGCACAAAAGAGAGGGAAAATGTTTCTTATTATCCATGAATCATGCCTGGCTGGGGTCAGAGCTGTGCAAATACACAAGCCTGTGTCTTTGGTGGCTTCTAAAGCCAACCAGGAAATTTTTAACAAAATAATTTTTGTGATGAAAGTGGATAATGCAAGCAAAAACCCATTCGTTGCTTACACACTGTATCATGCACTAAAAGAAACAGACTGTTTTTCTCCAGACTGGTGAATTTGTTTTCAAACAGTGCCTCAGAGGTGTTAATGAATACAGCATCTGGCTCTAGTGGGTCAGTTTCTGCTAAACCAACATGAATCTGATCTAGAAGGAAAAACCAACTCATGATGACTAAGCAGGTCTTACCTGGCAGGCAAGGCACCATGCACTGCAGCTTCCTTGAAGTCTTTCCAGGTGGCATGAAACACATAGCCAAAACCCATGAGGCAATGCTGTAATGCCTTGGTACTCCTTCCAGTGGTGGGCACTGAGCTGAACCACCTGCTGGGCTATCTTCACTGCTGCCCTGCGGGGCCCAGTGAGACCAAGCACAAAGCCTGAGAGCCTCAGGACTCCCATCACCGTGCAGAATGCACCAAGTGCTTGGGACATCAGCTGCCCACAGGGCAGCTCATCCTCTGCTCATGTGGCCAGCTCCCTGACAGCTGGGCACAATGAATTTGACCATGCTCCCACAAGAAAGACAGACAACAGTGCCTTTTTCACAAACCCCAGAAGACCAGGGTGTGAGGTCCTCTTGCAGAAGGGTTGTTACAATCCCAGAAGGGTTGGAAGAATGCGGCACTTCTGCCTGGCAGTCCATTCTGTTGATGTACAATGACTCGTCCAACCATAAAAACAATTGCCAACCCTTTTATGCCTGGAAGATGAGCCAAAGGCCCAAACAGCAGAGAGAAGTCTTGGGCAAAGCAACATAACAATGTGCACAGAGCTCATCAGAGCCTTCCATGTGCCTGCACACAAGAACAGAAAGAAAAAGAGAAATCAAAGAAAGTGGTATATGGAGTCTGTCTGCAACTAAATCATTCATCAGAGAATCAAGAGACTCTGCTATTGCAATCTACCCTCTTAGCACCCAAAACCAGCAATCACATCAGAGAAGAGAAAGAACAGAAGGGGGGAAAAAAAAGAAAAAAGAAGGAATTCAATCACTCCCAACACCTGAGTGAAGGCAGAGGATTTGTGAATAGACAGTGGATGTACAGAAATACATACACCTATGAAAGACTTCAAGTGTAGAGGAGCAGAAAACAGAGCCAAGATTGGCACAAAAGCTGCTTATGCTTTTGGCTTTATAAATTTTATAAAGCTTGCTATTTAGGAAGAGGATAAAAATTCTCTTTTTTTTATTTCCCATTCAAAGGAAGCCACTGTCACTTCATTTAGGTCACCTCTGCCTACACANTATGAAAGACTTCAAGTGTAGAGGAGCAGAAAACAGAGCCAAGATTGGCACAAAAGCTGCTTATGCTTTTGACTTTATAAATTTTATAAAGCTTGCTATTTAGGAAGAGGATAAAAATTCTCTTTTTTTATTTCCCATTCAAAGGAAGCCATTGTCACTTCATTTAGGTCACCTCTGCCTACACAGGGGCACGTTTTCCTTTTGCGTAACTTAGTTACTTATAAAATCTCTGGGCACTTTCATCTTTACCAACCACATCCTATGAAACACCAGATAATCATTAATGACTTGTACAGCCTGTGAAAAGAGGCACAGAGAGACTACAAGCACTGGATTCATTTCTGCTCCTTTCTATCATCACAAAGTTAAGCATCTAGTCTAAAATAATAATCTGGGACTTCCCAACAGACATAAACACACATCACCACAAGGATATTTACCTTAAATAACTTAGGCACACATTTTAGGATGGTGCCTCTCCTTCTACCACTCACAGAGCATCTTGGTAACCAGCCAAGACTAGGTAAGTAACTTTTAGACCAGATGTCTAAACAGAGACTGTCTAAAGTTAATCGATTCAGACAGGCCTCCACTAAAAAGGGAGGCAGAAAATCAGTAGCAAAACAGGAAAGTTAATTTGCATCTCCCAGATCTCAGAGTGATGGGCAAACTATTGGAATGACCCTTCCTACACTGCATTATTTTGTAACACCTCATTTGGCACATTTGTCCCTGCTAACAGAGGACACTTGTCAGAGAAACACTGTTGGAAGTCACTCACACTGGGCCTGTATTCAAAAGCACAGGTTTTTCACTCAGGCTGAACAAGATGCCTGTGTCCCTAAGCACAGAGCATTAGTGCCCTGTGGGAGTCACTGCAGGGCTCAGTAGTGTTGGGGTGCTTCAGATTTGCAGGGGTTCTGCAGGACGCTCATTTGGACAGCTGGAAGGAAAGCAGATGTCTGGCAAGACTAAGAATAAACAGAGATTATCAGTTCAAGCTCAAGCCTAAAAAAAGAACTTAAAAATGCTAATCCATGTGAAATAGCAAATTCCTATATCTTTGCCAATGTTTTAATTTGAGATAGCCGAGCCAAGCTAAAAACACAACTCAGCAGGCACAGAAGGATGCTCACTGTAAGTGGAGGCCATGAAAAAGGCATCTGGGCTGAGTTACCACATGACTTGCCTCTGCCTGGAGACGGATCAAGAAGAAATCTGAAGGACAGATCAGGCAGAACGTGCAATGGGGATTTCATTAATTGGAGAAATGATGTTCTGACAGAGTGAGCTGAAGGCAACAACAGCACTGCAGTCAGGCTCTGCTGTTCTCCTCTGTGACATCCCCACATCTGACTTATTATCAATGGGCAGCTGCTGCAGAAATTGAAGCGATGCTGGAATGACAACTCTATTAAAGGGGCAGATGGTCCTAGGAGCAAATGTTTCACCAAGGACTGGGTAGGTATCATCAAACACATTTCTCAATGACTTGGAAATGACAGCTGATGTCCCAAGAGATGAAATTTCAAAGTGTTACTGTACTGTGTAGCCAGGGGCCAAGAATATTCTTGAATGTGACCTGGCTTAAAAATATAATGAAGCTGACTGAAACACATCAGCATGGTTAGAATCCTTGCTAGCAGCTTTTATGGCAGTCATGGTTGAAATGTGCCATTTTGGGAAGGCAGCCAAGCTGCTTATACATGGAGTACAGCTGCACCATAAAGCCATTCTAGCTTTTTGGGTGGATTATCATTCATAATGAAGTGGGAAAAGGCAGAAAAAAATGAAGGAAAGAGATGCCAAAGTAAACCATATTTATACTAGAAAATGTTTTGGGTTGTTTTTTTAAAAAAACACTGGAAATCAGATTCATAAGACAAAGCTTAGTGGACAAAATGTTGACTGTAAATTAGTTTTCCTGTTACCATCATAGAAAACGAAATTCAAATTTATGTGTATTGTCATTTCACCTTATGCACAAAGGACTGTGAAAGCAAACAAGTAATGCTTCTTTCAATTTCTCCCTGCCCATTAGTATATCAAACCTAATATACCAATGGATATCTTTGGAGCATGGATCAGTAAGGTAGAACTTCTCAGCTGTTCTCTGACAAGAGCAGTGGTCTCTAAGGCTTTCAAGAAACCATCTACCAAAACCAAGACACAACTAACAAGGTTGAAAGCATAAAAACAACATTTAGAATATTAAGTGGTTTAAAATCAAATGAAGCTGATAACACAGCAAGAACATGGGATATTCCTTCACTGTGGCAGTGGGCAGTGCCAAAAAATGCACTAGATCTTACTACACAGTCACCCCTTCAGGGTTAACCCTCCATCTGCAGGCAACAACCACACAATAAAGCTTGGCAAAAAAATTTCTCACTACAAAACAGATCACCAGATTTAAGTTTCACCATATGGGTAAGGATTTTTAGGGACCTTCAGATCCATTACTAACCTTAGACTGTGCAAAATATTACCTCAGTCAGCTATCAGTTATGTAGACAAAGGGAAATTCCTGTAGTCATTCTATACAATTCAGCCAACCTTCACTCTGAGTTTTTAAGGCTGATGTTTACACCGGAAAAATTAAACAAGACTTTAAAAAGGCCCTTGCCTATATGATGCACATACATCCACTCGTAGGCATCACGGGTTCAGAGGCCACAGTGCTGCTTGCTGCCATGAACAGTTCCTGCAAATTCATGTGATTGTTCTTGGCAACACTACAGCTGGAAATGCGTGCAGGGTTGGGACCATGTGGTAAACCATTCTATTCACAAAGCATGACGTAGTGCTGGCTTATTCTGACCCACCCTACCTCTGTTTTTCTGAGAGGTGCCATGAATAGTTACAGTACTTAACATCAAATATAAAATGGTAACTGCAGTTTGTAACTGTGTTTTAAAACCATATTTCCCATCTCTATGTGCAGTGAATTTTCAAAGTGGCATCTGTAATAGTTCTTGCATGCAGTGAATGCTGCAGGTCTGTGGTTCCATTTTCCAAGTTCAATCTGCACAAAGGCATCCCGAGCGCTGGGGGCATTTCTGGTTTCTGCATTTAAAGAAAAAGGTGGACACAGAAAAGGTACATACACGGACAACTGCAATGTTTCGGGGGACAGAGGAGCTGCTTTACCAAGACAGACCAGAAAGTTCATGAGTCTTCAGCTTAAAAAGGGTAAGTCTGATGGGAAATATGATCAATGTTTACAAAATTATGAAGTCTGTGGACAAGGTACTTACAGAACTCTTTTACACTAAATTTAGTATTATTGGCTGTGGAAGGCATTCACTGAAACTTGCAGGAAATAATTTAAAATTAATAAAAGATACATTTCTAGTGAGACAGTAGCGAATTTCTGGAATTTGTTGCCACAGTGATGACCTAGAACATCTGCCACAGGCAGACAGTATCAGCAGGTTCAAAAAGGGATTAGACAAATCCAGGGACAATAGATCCATAAACAAACAGTACAGGGAACAGGCAAAGATGCTCCTCCTAATACCCCCAATACAAGAATGGTGGATGCAGTAATGTGCAAGGGATCAGACTGCAGACATGGGCCAGGCTCCTGTGCTCTCCCTGATTATCCCATCTTCTGGACACTGATGATGAAGAATCCAGGGCCAGATATGACCACTGGTGTGGCCTGATGGGTCTCTCATCCTTTTGTGCCTGATTGGTAGGTGATTGCTAGTCTCAGCAGTCACCTAGCAATCTTGGGATTGATTTCAACAGTGTCCATTGCCTCACTTGCAGCTCTGAGTGCTGTAACAGGCTCTGGTAATGAATGGGCATCCAAAAGACACAGCAGCCAAAAGTCATGAAGCCTACTGAATAGGAAGGCTGTAAACGTTTTCTTCCTTTACCCTGTCCCAGGGGAATTACTTCCCTGGCACATAAGCACTATTTTATAGAACCATATAGTTGTAGTTATTTCACTTTTCACAGCAATAAGAATCCTGGTAACTCCCTTCATGGATCAACCTGGCAGGCCAATGCCCTCCCCTCCTCAAACCTACTTTTACCCTTAGAATCCCAGCTCGCCCATTTCTCTAGCAAAGTTTGGTTTTATTACTCTGCACAGAGACCAGCTTACAACGAGGCAGTCTGGTGAAAGTTCAGCACTACCCTTGAGCAGCCCACATGACAGCCCAGCTTCATGGGAACACATGTTCTCCATGGCACAGCAAGCAGCATCAGGATGACACTGGAAACATTAATTACAAACATGCCTGCCAGGCCTGGAGCTCACATGCTCTGAACAAAAAGAACAGAAGGGCACTGAGATGAGACTTCAACAGATGTCAGAGGATGGGGAGGGGTAGCTCCCTTGCTGACTCCATCACTGTTGCTTTTCTATTGTAATGATTATCTGTCATGCAAAGCCTTTGTACATGCACTGTATGAACCCAGCATTTTCCATCCTTTAAAGAAACTACTTTATGCTTAGTGGTTATCTAGTGATGACTTACACCAGTGGCAGGAAGAATTCAGCTGGCTCTTCTCTTATTCTAACTATCTTTCACCTGCATGTAATCTTTAAGCACACTGTTAGGGGCACAGAAATAGGTCAGCAAGACTCCAGTTGACTGCAAAAGACCAAATGAAGTTAAATATTAGGGAGGAGGGGGAAATCACTTTGAGTCTTACTTCTTGGCTTTTGATCTTGAAACTTCAGCTCCACATGTCTGTCATTTGGTCACATGAACATTCATGTGAAACACTGATCACAATGACAAACTTTACTGCCAAATCCAACAAGACCCTGTGCCTCAGGAAAGGATGAGATGGACTTCTGAATCAGTGAAAAGAGCACGATCCTGAAACTTGAAAACTCTGATTCACCCTAGTATGAGGCATCTTAAACCTCTGTGGTTTATTGGCTCACAGCTTTTTTTCAAGGGTTATGATAAAAATTAATAAAGAAACATCTCATTTTAGGGAATGGAGAAGGTTATTTAAAGTGGAGCCAGCAGCTGTTGTGTGGGAACATTCCTAAAACCAGGACAGAGTCCTGCCCTGAAGTTAGGAAAGTTTATAACTTACTACATAGCTAAAATGTCCCTCAGGCAGCTCAATCCCACTTGTAAAGACAGTAGGATTTTTTGTAAAGCACTGATGTTTCAAGAAGTCTGGCACTTGCAGTACCAATCCAAGGTCAAGTCCCTCTCCTTTACTGTCTGCTTGGTCACACAACTGCACCTTCCCTGCCATCACACTGCCAAAGGTGACATGAATTAGGCCATTCCCTTCAAGAGTAATTTAAGATACAAACATCTTTCTAATTAGCCCCTGAGAATCCTTGGACACCCAGAAAATGCCAGTGACTTCCTTGGGATTACTCTTGATTTACACTAAGGAGTCAAGGCCTACTCTAGCTTCACACTGTCAAAATATTGTAAAAAATCAGCCAACTATTACAAGAGAATAAAATGAAAAGAGAGAACAGCACATATGTTTACATTTCAAAGCTTTTTTTACTCTGCCCTAGGCTGAAAAACAGCAGACTTTCCCAAACACATCCATGGGAGGTCTCTGCACCAAACACGGTTGTTCTTAAATTAGTTTCACCCTACCTGGTGAGGCAGAACAGTAAAGAAACTTCCCACTGTCTCTCCCATTCCTGCTGCCATAGCCTCTCTCTACCACCACCACCCCTCACCTCCAGTGCAGGTCCCATCCTCCTGGTGTGTCTACACAGCAAAAGCATAATTGGACTCCAGGGCCACCTCCATGCAGGCTTTGGAACCATCAGCTGGAGAAGTTGCAGCAGACTCCATCACAGGGAGCAGCAAGGGTACAAACCTCCTTAGGAACCTGGACATGCATCAGCTACCTGCTACCTGAGTGGAATTAGCCCATGCTACTCTGACTTTACTGATGTTACCACCTGCACTGACTACTTTAAGGATTATGGAAGCACCCACCAGCCATGCAGCATCAGCCCAGCCCATCCAGGGAACCAGCACCACACGTGCTCATCAAAAATACCCTGCCCCAACTGGCAGCTTCCTCCACCAATGGACCCCTGGCAGGACAGCTGCTTTTGGAAATTCCATCATATGGAAAATTTCCACATCTGCCTGAAGAAGTGGTGACTCGCTACTGCCATCACCATCGACAGCTGAAATCTTCTGTGCTCTGCTTGGGACAGGGGGAAAAGAAAGCAAGAAAAACTAGAAAATTTTCCCCATCTCTTTGCTCCTCCCATTTGCTGTTTCTGCATCTCAGCCCATTGCATGCATATCTCCCAAACTTTTGCACAGGGTTTTCATACAACACCACTGGCAAGAAAGCCATCTTAAAAACAACACATAAACATGACAAATAAGGCTCTGAGCCATCTGATGAGGGAGCTCCTTTCTTGTTCCATATTTACAAGTTCACACTGGACTCCTGTGTGCTAACACTGTGCACATGTAATAGCTGGTAACCCAAAAATGCCAGCCAAGGGCAAGGCTTTTAACTTTTTTCCAACTTGAGTTAAGTGCAAGGAGATCACACCCCTTCAGAAACAGGACAAGAAACTTCTTCCCTTCAGAGCTACTACTCTCCTACACCACAGAAAGGTTGTCACCAATTACTCTTTCCATCCCACAGCTCCTTCAGGCATTTATTTCTGTTCCCAGAATGTATCTTCCAGACAGAATCAGAAGTGATTTACATCTCAGCAGGAAGCCTTAATCCTTCCAGGCACTACTGGCTGTTCCCTTTGTCTAAACAAAAGATTTTCCCCAAAAACTGCAAGGAGAAAGGGGCTCTCTAGCTGTTTTCTTCTGTGGTTTTCTTGCAGCAGTCTCTTGCTGGAAGCATGCAGGGCTCATGCTGACACTGTTCCAGTTGGAAATACAGGCAGAAGATATTTCGTGATGATTTAGCACATATTGTCTGCATGGATATGAGGTGGTGAGCAACTTAGCAGTGCTCCACTCCATAGACTCTCTCAAATGCACTGCCCTAAAAATGCTCCAATGATAAAACTCTGCCACAAAACCAGCTGGGAATTTCCCTGCTATTTCCCTCTTCCAGCATCAGGATATGTGTTTCTGTGTTCAAATTTATGCGATTTTGTTTGACTCACAATTTCCTTCTGGCCTGTCTCTGTGCCCAGTACAGTCATAAACTCCCAGAGGAAGGTACATGTGTGTGTGTATATACACACACACAAATATATATATATATATTTACGGCCTTCAAATACCCTTGTTTTGGCCTTGAAAGGTGCCTGTGGATGCTACAGGAAAATAAATTAGAAACTTGCTTAGATCATTGACCTCAATCTGGTCTGGTCTATGGCAAATCCCCCCGCTCCTTACAACCAGGGAGGGCAAGAGAACCAATGTCACTCAAGGCTAAAACACTTCACAAAAGATAGCGTAATCCAGGGCTGACCACATCATAGGCTTCCACATCCTGCCAGTTCTTGCATCCTACAAAAGCTTCCAAAGAACAAACACCAAAACAAACAGGGCTAACTATAAGAGTCTTAAATATTCGTGTTCCCTGAGCTCCTGCCAGATGCTGTCTCCTTTTAGGAGAGGTGTCTTGGAAACAAAGGTACATACCAGGGGAATGCCACGTGCTGAAATGGAAAATCTGTAAGCACAGCCAGATTTAGCTTAATGAGATAGAAGAAATTAATGCCATCCTCCTCGAATCCCTTCTGGACACAGATCAGACATCAGCTCAGAGCAGCCCTCAGTTAAGGTGTTCCTGGGTCAGAGGGCAAGGGCACCACAAGGTGAGACTGAGCTGAGCACATCAATGCTGAATTTACACTATCATTAATTTCCCTCTGTTGTTCCTACAGCAGAGTATTTCTTGGCAATTCACAAGAAGCTTTTCCAGCCTCTCTGTGCCTGAAGTGTTAAGCTGATGCCTCACACACAGTCGATCTCTTCATGCAGCACAAAGATTACTGATAGAGGGAGAGTAACCTGAAGGCTGGGGAGAGGAACACTCTCCCTGCAATACTGAGATAACACACAAATACTGGTGAGGCTTCTGTAAGCAAGAGCAAACGATAGGCAGACATTGTCATTTGCTTTTTCCCAACTTGTTTCCTGCTTAAACAGAGAGATCAAATCACTATGCCAAGAAACAGCTAGTGTCTTTTTATTCCAGGAGAAAAAATATATTAGTTTTAAGGTGCCAAATTCTGGTTTGGAAAATTACTACCTACAAACTTCCCCGTAATGACAGCAAGAGTACAACTCCCTCCTTTGGCTCAGCTAGCATGGGCAGCAGTTCTTTGTGCTGCTTGACAAAGAGGCACTTTTCAGCACTGAAAAGCCAACATTTAAGAAATTGGTGATTGAGCCCCCGCTGTGTGTGGGAAAAAAAAAAATCAGAGATCAGAAATGCCATGACAAATCAGAACATGTGCTTTACCTAATATGTATGTGCTAGATCCAAATGAATTATAACAGGGATTCAAACTGGATGGAAATCAACAAAGCACAAATTGTAACTGCAGGATGCATTTGGTTCTTGCTAGAAAGGACACTGAGGAAAGGGCCTCAAGTTGCCCCAGGTAGGTTTAGACTGGAAATTAGGATAACATTTCACCAAAAGGGTTTCAAGCACTGGGACAGGCTTCCCACAGATGTGGTTCAGTCACAAAGCCTGGTGATTTTTATGATTTGTAGACATGGCACTTAGAAACGCAGTTTAGTGGTGGAATTGGCAGTGCTTAGTTAATGGTTGGGCTTAGTGATCTTAAAAGATCTTTTCCAAACTAAACCATTCCATGAGTCTGAAGACTTAAGCAGCACCTGCAAGTTGTCTGTCCCACAAATATTTGTCCTTGCAAGCTAAGGTGCAAAACTTCACAAACAGCCTTCCATTTCTGTACACTCAGATTACCTGACCATATGATTAGAAGAATACAACCCTCTGATATTTTTAAAAAAGCCTTAGGACAGTGGGTTTCTCCAGTTCTTCTGATTAGAAGACTTGCATTTGGTGTTACATCAGACTCTGCCCAGCTCACTATCCCCAATGTCAGCGCAAGAGTACAACTCCCTCTCCTTGCAGACACATCTAGGGCCTCTGCCTTCATTTGGAATCCACTGTTTCAAAGGACTGCAAGGCATGCCAGTGAAAAGGTGCTCCTTTTGAGGCTTACAGGTGGATTTAGAGCTGTACTTTTCTTGAAGTGCCATTCAGAAATCTGTGAAAAGCCAGATATAAAAAGAGATCTTGGCATTCCTATGTGGAAAGCATATGACAAGGAAACACGCTCTTTGCTCACCTGGCATGCCTTTTCTTTTCCTAGTCCCTCAAACACCAGTATTTTTGTGAAAAGGCAGCAGAGCAGAAAAGCATTCCAGAGATCAACACAAAAACAAGTATGCTGATTAGTTTAGCCTAATGATTTTGTGCCAGAATTGGAAGTCCTTTTTAACCCTCTCCTACTTTTAAGAGTGAGAAAACTGTCCTCACAGTCTTTCTCAATTAGAAGTCCAGTGTGGAGCAAGGCCTTCCTCTCCAGGCTTTGGCAGCAGTGCTGTCAGTCTTGCAGAGCTTGGATCTCTCCAGATTATCAGCTCTCTTGGCCATCTGGCAAGTGGCAGGCCTGAACAATCCTGTTCTTTCTGTATTTCTACACCCAAAAATTGGAAGGGAACCATCCCTTCAGTTTGAAGGGATATCTAGTGATTACTGTTTGTCTTGTGATGTTGAACTGCACTACCATTCTCGGTAAGAGAAGATATAAGGCAGAGGAATGAGCAGTTATAACCCTGGAAGAGTTAGGTGTTAGGAGATCTACTCACTGACATGACCCTTCATTAGTTCTTTTGACGTAATTAAAGCTACTGACTTTTACATAGGGCTTAAAATTTTGATCAGATTTTATTTTATTCTATCTTTATCCAATGTCTTTTTTAAGTGACAGGGAACATCTGAAGTCATCACTTTCAGGACAAGCCACCAATTTTGATGATTCTGATTTTGAGAGTTGACCATGGATGCCTGCAGCACAGTTGCTTCAGGAATTTTGAGTAATGAAATGACTGCACAGGCTCAGCAATCCTCAAAATCAGGCCCAAAGGATGCCTCTTGTTCCTCACTAGTCCTTTCAAAGGGAATGCTACTGCCAGTGGAGCTTAGCTTATAACCTTAGCTCTTCTTGATTACCAGAAACACCAAGAAGCTGCCTGGGGATCTGCAACTTCCTCCAGGTGTCAGGTACCCAGATGTCCCATTGATGGGCAGCATTTGGTAAGTCCAAGGATTAAACCACAGACAAACAGAATCACTGTGCAAAGCCAGTCTGTACATAATGAACCACTGACCTCCAGACTTAGATTTTGGCTTCAAGACCACACCTCCCATTTTTACTAATGGCACTGAAGCCACTCTGTATTACTGTCAGTGATGTATGACAGAGCACATCCTCTGATTCTCCAGGGTCCTAAGTGACTCAACCACTTAAGTTGGTAAGTGCAGAGACACTTTCTATGACTATATTTAGTTTTAGAGAGGGTCTGGAAAAGTGATATCACCACTGGAATGAGGAAGTATTTATCCTCTGACTGGAAACACATGATGATGATGTAAAGGCACTATTTGGAGAGCTCTATTTATATGGCTGTTTTCCTGAATCTTAACATGACTCAGAAAATCTTGGGACGTAACATGGTGCCACTGCCACAGTCTGTGAGAGCCACTGCCAAAGTTTTGCAAAAGCTTTGGCAAAACAAACTAACAGCAAGTTAGTTTGGCTAACATGGCTCTGCAAAGCAAGACTGAGGAATGGATATTGAAATTTTAACGACTTGACCAGTTTGTTACCAATGGATTTAAAACTCCTTTATTAATGGGAGACCAGTGACAGGAATTACATGGGAAATAGCCAACAACTGCAGTAATAATTATGTAAGGGCAGTTAATGTAGAGTGAAATTTAATTTCACTAATTATAACTTGTTGCAATTATTCTGCTTTTCCAGATCAGTAACTGCTTTCCCAAAGCCAGCTCCTTCTGCTTCTTGACAGCTCAGGAATTTCTGTGATAAGTGGTTCATTAGAAATATTTTCTGTAAGATTTACAAAGGCACAGGAGGTCCAGCTCTTGAAAAAGCTCCCAGAAGCAAGTCTTGTGAACTCAGTCTGAATGTTTCCTGAAAGGACCACAAACCTTTCTGCTCAGAAGAGAGAACATTTCTCCATTAAAGAAAAAGGGAAGTGGTTGAATGTCTTTCTTTTTACCTGTAAAAACTGAACTAGAACAGAACTCTCTGGGAGAACATAGCCAGAAGCCCTCTGACTACAACCAATCTGACACAGCAGGCTGAGGAAGAATAGGGCAAAGGTTATTAAAAATAGGAAGGAAAATAAGAATGAAATTGTCATACCTTCCAAGTGCCAGCAATTGCACTGAATTACACCAAGCCCATTAGAAACAGCAGTAAGGCAACCTGGCACTAGCATTCCTCACTGGGTGTTCAACAGATCTTGATCACACTTGCGAAGTCAAGGCAAAACCCTTGCCTTGCATAGAAAACACAGGTTCATCTAAGATGAGAATCTCCTTGTGCAAAACATCCTTGTGCATGATCCTCTGTTTCTGCTCCAGCCCTGTTTGTGGAACTCAGCCGTATCTGTAACAACTTGGCCTACACCATGCACTGCACTGCTGTGTGTCCCAGCACAGGGAGCAAGCAAATACAAACTCCTATCCCACCAAAATGGCAGGAGCTTTACACCTGCTTTGAATGAAACAAACCGAGTAGTGAATTCATGCCATGTTTATATTTGACTAACAGATTATTCATTTCTTGGAAAGTTTAATATTTAATGTAATCACAACATAACAAAAGAGTGCTACATTGCTTGGTTCTTGAGGGCAGAAATTACCATTGATTACAGCTGAAATCTTTCACGGAATCAGAAAAAAAACCCTGCACTTCTCTCTAACTGAGCAGTAGTGCAGGCACTTGAGCAATCAATCACTGCATAAGGTTCTTGTCTCATAACTCTCACACACGATGTTAATTCAATTGTTTGCCAAGATTAGAATGCTAATATAACCACTGATTGCTGATATTCCTTATCACATAGACATTATAGCAGTATTAACCATATAGCATTCAGCATCCCTAATGTGACCTTACAACACTACAGCAGCAGTAATACAATTGCTCGTGCTGTCTCTCAGGACACGTAAAAGCCATAATTTTATGACTCTGTCTGAACCTTATTTCTCCCACTTTACTCATGCTCTCCTCAACACTCTCTCCCGTGTTCTGCGGTCCTGTTACACACAATACTCTGACTGGATTTTCTTTTCTACCTCTGCATCTTATCCCTGGAAAATTTTATCTGCAGTTTCAAACTATATCCAAACTGATGACACACTAATGTATGACTACTTCCAGGCTACTCCCTTTCAGCATTCAGTAAATGCTTAGCCTGTCTTTTGGACAGCACATCCATATCTAGCCTTCAGCTCAAGTACAACACAGTAAAAGGGAACACTTATTTTGCCTCCTCTTGCCTGAGGACAACATAGCTCATCCCTGTACTGTCAGCTGTCAGCTTGGATATGCACTCCATTTATGCCTACGGATCTGGATTATGCTGAAGCTCTTGCTGAGACAGAGCTTATCCTAATAGCCTCTCCTGATTCCCTCAGTTCTGCAGGAGGATACTTTTCTTCCAGACCAGAAACACATCTCTCTGCAGTTTCACTTGAAAAGGGTTAAGCTAAATAGAAAAATGGGTCTGTTTTCCCCAAGCAGAGCTACCTGCAAGCCTTGTAGTTAGTAACAGAAAACTCACTTTGAATTCACATCTTATTTTCACTTATGTTAACACAGAAGGGTAGACAGCACATCCTGAATGTATTTTTTACACAGTGTTTGTACAGTTCTTCCTTTCCCAGGCATCTGGTACCAAACATCTCAGCAACTCCAACACCATTTCCTCCAGTCCTGATAAGGAGAAGCTTGTTCTCTTCCATCCACATGGCTTTGGCAAATATCACAGCCCAAACCTGTCACTATCACCAACTCTCTCTCAGAGATGCATTCCTGCATCAAACTTATGTTTGATTTCAAGCCTTTCCATCTCTTACCCTCACCCTTTCTATCATTCCTCACTACTGAGCCATTGATTCCCGCTTCTAATCACTCTGTGAAGCCTTCCACTGTCACTAAAATATCTGATTTTCCAACAAATCTTTTCATGCTTTCCTTCATCCTGCCTTTCCTATTGCTAGTGCTTCTCTCCTGCATTTCATTTTCTGTGTCAGAACTGACAGAAATGGCTTCTGAAAAATATGGCCTTGCCTTCTCTGCACTCCCCTATGTACCATCTACATTGATTTCTGTAAAGATGGAAAGCTCATCAGACACAATCAGCTTTCTGCTCTGTGTTGATACAGTGCCTAGCACAGTACAGTCTTGCTCATGTGCCAAATATGGCCTATGGTATTACAATATGTAAAATGACAACATGTTTTATCTATGTTCCTTGTGCAGATCTATGGTCCCATACATCTTCACTTGCTCTGGATACAAGTATTCCGAGTACCCAAACAGTCAAGTGATAGAAGTGAGTGAACAAAACACACCACTACTTTTGCTATTTTCATGTAAATCTGGGATTTTAAAGTAAGATAAATATTTTAGAAGAGAAATACTATTTTAGTTTAGTAGCCACCCACAGAATTGGGAAACAATTGGTCTAAATCCTTGACTAACTCTTAAAATGTTTCTCAAGTATTCACAGATTCTCTAGGTTGTCTGTTGTAGAAACAGTTTTATCTGTATCATGCTTTATTTTAGGATAGCTTGTTCCACTCCTCTTCAAGGAAGAAACTACACTGGTGTAAACCACCTTTGTAACTAAACAGCTGCAGCAGCACTGCTTCTGGTGTCATAACTAATTCAGGCTTTGTCACAGCTTAACAAGTGAAAGCCAAGCCCGAGTTTAGCCCATTCAGCCATAAACTCATACACAGTATCATCCCATGGAATCACCACCCTGAAGGAGAACAATCAAGAAACCCTACATGGATAGTCCTACCTTTAATCTACCTTAAGTTTTGTTCCAGTGTTGAAGGTGAGATGTTGTAACATTCTGGAGTCATAGAACCATAGAACATATTGGGTTGCAAAGGACCTTAAAGGGCATCTAGTTCCAACCTCTCTGCCATGGATAGGGACACCTTTCACTAGACCAGGTTGCTCAGAGCCCCATCCAATCTGGCCCTTGAGCACTTCCAGGGATGGGGCATCCACAATCTCTCTGGGTGAGCTGTTCCAGTGTACCACCACCACCCTCACAGTAAAGAATTTCTTCTTAATATCTAATAACCAATCCTCCTTCAGTTTAAAGCACTATCCTTTGTTCTATCACTATGTGCCCTTGTAAAAAGTCCCCCTCCAGGTCATGGAGAGGGATGTTTCCCTTACACCAGTGGAGACAGCATCTTTCCACTGCTCTCTGAGCTCATGTCTACACTGCAAGCACAGTATGACTGCTGCACGTGCTGACACACTTGAGTGAATTTTTCTCTAGCAGCAATAGCAGTGAAACCACAGCAGCATGGAGTTCCACAGAGCACAGGATGCCTGCTGACTTTGCACAGGGGGTGCTGATGTCTGTACTACTGCAGCTTCACTGCTGCTGATCGTCAGCCTGGCTCAGTTAGGGCATGCAGGGCACCAACTAGACATCTTTGTATCTGGGGGTAGTTGTGACATCCCAGGTCAGGAAAATACAACTCTCACCCTGGTTTTGTTCTTGTTGTGTTTCCACCTTCCTTCCTTGAAAGCCTGAGTCCTCAGCTGCTATGGTCTGGATGACTTGAGATGTGAAAGCCACCATCTCCCACCTGAAAAAAACTCTTGTCTTGTGTGTGTTGAAGGGATGGAACCACATTCATATGTGGTCAAATCTATGGTACAAGAAGGCCCTAAAATGAGGTGATGGCATCGTCAAAAGCATATCCAATCACCAATGAGAACTTTTTGCTTGTCCAGACATACAAACCAAGAACAGATTAACCAGCTCTGACTCTGCAAGATATTTTTAATCCAGCCTTTTAGGTGATTTGGCAGGATTGGCAAAAGCCTGAAAGACAAAAAGGGTCAGAAGGGAATTTTACTGCAGTGTCTGCTCAAAACTACATAAGCTCTCAGTTACACTTTTCCGGCATGCACCAGTGAAGTAGAAAGCGCTTTAGCACAGTTCACTGCCAGAATGCAAAATTAAACTAAAGAACAGAAAGTCTGCTGAAGTTTAGCATGTCTGTCTCACTCACTAAGGCTCCTGTAACATTCAAAAACCCCACAAAACATAAAAACAACAAAAACCCCAAACCACAATGCAAATGTTTGTGTGCTTGTTATTGTGTCTTTCTATGTAGCTTAGATCACCTTTAAGCACTGCACACTGCCAATAAAACAAAGCATTTGCAGTAAAACAACTTAAAATTTACTCAAAAGTTGCATGCAATTCTTAAAGGGTGATGCTCCTCCTTTTTATATGCACATATTTATTTGTATTTTCTAAAGAAAGATTACAAAGTTACTGCTTTGTTATAAAAATGCTTTTTTTTGTAGGACAAATTAGCCATGTTGTACTTTTGAATCACTCCTTTTAACTTTCATTTAGCATAAAGCCCTTAGGAACCTATGTGTGAAATGAAACTGCCAATATACATGTTATTAAGCATTTCATTCTTGTGTTTAACCAGGAAATAATAAGCATTTATTTGCTGAAGGTCATTAGAATGTAGGAGACACCACAGGTGTGAGAAAAGCTCTTCCACTGCGCGAAGAAAAGCTGGATCACATAATGCCACTTGATCTAAGCAACAGCAGAAAGGGCAGTAAATGCTGAAATTATCTAAAACTGAACTGAAAAAAAACAGGCTCCACCAAAGTCTTTCATGTATCTCCTGGAGGGCAAAGACTGCAGCAGAAGTGGGGAAGCTCTACTTTTTCAGGCTACAAGCACTGAATGATGACCTTGTCCCTATACCAAAAGTTGAGCCAGCTGATAGAGTTAAGCTTGCAATGCTCACTGAAAAACAGATTCCCTATAAATTGGAACATATTATCAGATGCCAATAGAACAATCCTCTTGAGACATAATAGAGTCTGATTCTTAAGAGAACAGAGGTCACTTCACTACATTCCTTGAAGTTTAAAACCACTTTAAAATCTTTATGTACCTATTACAGGAGCGTTTTAAAGCATTTTTACCATAGGAGGAAGTGCAGTAGCATAAATAAGATTCATATCCTCATATTCTACCAGTGAAATCATTGGGTATTTTGTGCAAAAACTTTGAATAAGCAAGGAGTCTAATAATAAAAAAATCTGATTACAAGCTGCCCTACAGAGTTCAATATTGGGACTGGTGGAGACTTCGTCTTCAAACACTGACCACAAATTTCACATTTTATCACTTGCTAGGGTTTGTGTACCCCAGTAGAGGCTCAGCAGAAGGCAATGATAGCACGTCTGTCTGTCTGTCCCTGACAAGAAATGCTCTTGGAGCTCTCCACAGGAAGAAAGCATGCAAGGGCATCAAAAGGCTGCTTAGGATTTCATAAAACCTATGGCTTAAACTTGCAAACCTAAATTTGCAGAAGTCAAAGGTACAGCCACACCATTTAATCAAATGCACATAAGACCTGGGTTACTCTGATTACCTCCACTATTAGGGCACTTTCACCCAGGACTAAGAACTATCTACATAAGCTCAAAACTCTGTTGGGCTTTTTCTCCCGGTTTTGATCTTCCTGTGTTATTTATATCCTTGCCATTGGCAGTCTGTTATCAGTATTTCTGCATTAGGTTCACATGCAGCTGTTAGCGATTATTTCACAGCACTCACCGTGAACAGCAGCAGGATCTTGCCATCCAAAGTCTGCCATGCACATCTGTACCACTGTCAAGCACCCTGTCAGTACCTCTTCTTAAAGGCCAAACACTTTCTTCAGCTGTGTTTGCAGTGGCATTTACTCCCGCTCTTCAAGTCAGGAATCTAAGACTACACACCCTAAGAAATGAATCCATATAAATGCCAGAATTACTTACAACAGAGCAGGAGTCACTGTTTCAGCCCAGGCTGAAGGTAACACACACGGGCTGTAGGCAACATACAATCTTTCAAGCTCCAGAGTCATGTGAAGTGGAAGGACAATAATGTTGCTATTCCACCACCACTACATGCAGTTTGCAACTCAACCCAGCTCACAAGGCAAATCCAGCAGTATCCCTTATTTTACAATAATATGCTAATTAGCATAGTAATACCCTCTCTATTACCCTTGCCTCAGCACATTTTAATTACACTGTAACCTAAGCAGACGTGACTAAACACCTAAATGTGTGTATGCCATCAGTGGGAGTGTTTGAGGCCAGGCAGGTGTTTTGAGCAAACAGGTAAGAGTGGACAGCGGCATGTCCAGCCATGGCAGAAAGGTTGGACTGGCTGAGATTTAAAGGCCCATTCCAACCCAAACCATTCTATGATTCTACAAAATAGGAGCAGTCTTTCACATGTTGATGATTACATGGCAAAATCCTACTGCAGACAGAGCAGATTTGTATGTTAACCTACAGAGTAAATCGTACAAGGTAAAACAGGAAATCCTAGCAAAGTGTCAGGTAAGTC
The DNA here is from genome assembly GCA_013400435.1 of Pycnonotus jocosus. Classification (NCBI taxonomy): domain Eukaryota; kingdom Metazoa; phylum Chordata; class Aves; order Passeriformes; family Pycnonotidae; genus Pycnonotus; species Pycnonotus jocosus. Next base: position 38,692 of record VWYP01030901.1, on the reverse strand, counting down.
TGACAACTTGTAATTACTATAAAGTTTTAAATTCTGTGCTCTTTACTCTAAATGTTAGTATTGTTTTCTAGCCTGACATTTCCATGCCTGGGTCCACGTCAGTCTTCAGGATAAAAAAAGAAAAAAAAATGTGATTTACCTCAGAACAAAAGGTCAGTTTTTACCACCTCATTAAAATGTACGTATTTCCACCCCAAAACCCAGCTAGTTTGCTCCAAGACAAATGCACTTCTAAAAATCAGGCTATTTTTTGTGGTTCATCAAGTCCATTGTTTCCAAAAGTAAATAGCCATTATCCTTAATGATTCAGTAATCACTCCCTTTCCTTAAATGAAGGGCTTTGAAGGTGATAGGGGAAAGGCTGCTTGGGTCAGATAGCCTCAGTGGGAAAGACCAGCCAGCCTTTGTGCTGTTGTATTTGCAGGAAGACTTGCTCTTGTTTTTATTATAGATAGGTTTTGTTTTGTTTCCCAAAAGAGAGGAATTATAGGAATTCCAGCAAGAATAAAGAATTACCATGACACCCTTCAACAGAGTAGGAAGGTAGCCACACAACTTCCACTAACTGTTAGAATGTGATAAATGACAGCATGAAACTGGATAAGAAACCAGAGCTCAGGAAAACGAGTAAAGTTTAAGATGTGCCCTAGGAGGGCTTCCAGATGTTAAAGTCTCTTGCTCTAGCTCCCTTCACATAGATACACATTAAATTTCCCAAAGAGGGGTCCCAGTTCCTGCCAAAAAGCTGTTTAGCAATGCAGATCCACACCTTTCACTGCCCCTGGTTTGACTCATCTGTGTGCAGGAAAGTAACTTATATTGGCCATGTGGTAAAGAGAGCTTTGCAACTTCTACAGACACTTGTAAAACCAGTTCTTGAGAGAATTTATACTGTATCTGACTTGAAAATGCAGATTATTTTTTCTCCCTTCAGTGCCTTTGAGTCACTCAAAGACAATGTTAAATCCAGTAGGATTTAACAGCAGGAAAACTCAGCATTGGGTTCTCCACTCCCACTGAAGTTAGGGTCATGGAGTTGAGCACTGCTGACTGCTTCTGAAAATCTCATCTAAAGGACCCAGTCCAAAGCAAGCTAATTCCCCGGACAACTAACTAATTTAGATTTGTACAGACTTTGGCTTCAGCCCAGGCTACATTAGCATCCTGCAGAGCAATGTGTTTTAACAATTTACCATCCAACAGCTCTTAAAATTCTCAGCATCTCTGACTGAACCACAATAAAACATGTTGTTACTTAACATTATTTTCATAGTGTATATAGTGCATTTTGGATTTTTTTTTTCTGAGGAGCAGTGACTAAACCAAGCTATTGCTTACTATGGACTACTTAAGAGACCAGTGCTGTCACTTACAAGGAGGGCTTGCAAGCACCAAACACACAAAACCATGCATTCATAAAACAGGCTTTACAAAAGCACAACTCAGTTTATCCATGGAATACAGGCAATTCAGCTAATAACAAGTAGGCACACATCACACCAGTCACCAAGAGCCTTGTGGCATGGCACATTTCTGTCACAGGTTAGCAAGTGACTCTTACTCAAGAGCTACAGTCTACAAGAAAATATTGTATGAATTAAACTACAAATAAATATTTGAAAGAACTCTAAGATAACCAACAACTGCATTATGTTACATTTCTTGATGCTGGTGGAATGTGTCCAGGGAAGAATAACCAAAGCTTGGTAACTGCTGGTACAAACTTGCTCTACTAAGAGACTAAAGGGTTCCTCCATCATGACAAGGATGAAGTTTCAAATTGCCCTAAGGAGACAATGAAGAACTTCAATAAATGGCTTTGATTGTAGGATGTTTTTCTGAATTCAAAATTACCTGTTATTCAGCAATATTTAGAGTTCAGCACCATTTGTCACACAATTCAGGGTCCACTTTCAGAAGCTGTCAGGTATGACTAACCCAAGGGAGACAGAGCTTTGCTGATAGGTGCAGAGAAGCCTTAAACTGACATATTTACAAAGACTGTGAATTATACATGAGTTTCTGTACAAACCAGACAGGTTTAATGTGCCACACATTCTTCATGTATTACAGTTGGGTCTCTTAATACAACAATTGCATTTTATCATTCTGTGAATTTAAAGCTGGTGGAAGCATGAGACTGACATCTCCAGAGACTTGTATCTGCTCCTGAACAGAATAGCAACTACGATTTCTTCCACAGCATTCACACCAGTGCATCCAACCCAGAATGGACCAAATGCCCAAGAGAATGGGGGTTTCAGCTTCCATCCTCATGCAGCTCTCAGCCATTCTTCTGAGAAGACAACTGAGGGCACTGACACGGGGTGGGTAACCTAACTTCATTATGGTATGACACTGGTATCTCATAGCACCTTAAACAGACAGAAGAAATTTTCCCTCAAAACTCAGCATGCAAGGGGGAACTCATTTGAGGGAACCTCTCCCATCATGAGATATCACCTCAGCTTCAACTTTACATATACTTTATAATGTGTTGATACAACATGGGGAGTAAACCTACAAATCCCTGGGGTATAATACCAGCATACTAATGTTTAACATAATCTCATCCACTCTAGCTGTGCTTCTGTAACACCCACAGCATGTTCACTAAGAAGGCCTCTGAGCTCAGCAGGCTGTATCCACCTCTGGGTTTCCTGATGCAGCAAAATCCTCGACCTTCTTAATGCAGAGCTAACATGTTATGTCAATGCATCTAATATTTAAGTAAGCTTCTCAAAAGACCACTATTTCCCCTGTGAGACTGTTCTGCCTTGACACTGTGAAATTCCATCTTCAGCTCAGGCATACAGAACAAATGTTCCTTTAAAGCATATGCTTAGTTTTTTTAACTGACTGCATCTGATCATCACCCTTTTCTGGCAGCTCTGAAATGCTGCTAGAACATCACCAACTTGAATGGCAAGAGCTGCTGGCAGGCTTGCAATGAATAGATTGAGCTGCTCACTAAAGAGCTGAAAAAGAAAAATCAGAGTCACTGTCTACCTACATATCTGACATGGCCACGATCGACAGGCGCGTCAGATCCAGCACCCTTTGCAGCCTGCCTTCACAGAGAGCAGAGCAGTGTGACAGCACACCAACCACATCCTGCAGACCACTTGTAGGGTTACAGGGGGAAAACACAACCCTTGGTAACGGCCATTGCAAAAGGTCTGAGAAAACACAGTTTTCTTGTGCATGCTTCTCTGATCCAGGCAATTCTACAATAGTGACTTCTTACACACTCAGCATTGATTTCACAGGCCCTAAATGGTTTAGATGCTCTCATGGGTCATCTGACCACACACCAGAAGATGGACTGTGACCACAGCATTATTTTTGCTTTTTACTGCACCACTGGGATATGGTTTCAGTTGGAAACTGATCTGGGGGATTATTTAGCTCCAACCTTTTCTGTCACAGTGGTCTAAGCCCCAACCCATTTGCAAAATATCTGAATGCAGTTCAGCAGATTATGTGAGGCATTAGCAAACCGGGGTAATTTCATCAATCACACCAACAGACACTATGACATCAATGTACAAATACAGGTATACGTGAATTCAAAGAATAGAATAACAAGGATTGAAGAGAACTCATTAATGTATTAAAAACTGGAGTTACATGGAAACAATGTGATTAAATTAATAAAGGACAGTATAGCTGGACTACACAGTACCTCTTTCAGCAGAGACATCACTGTGATGGAACCCTCATCAAGGAAAATATTTAAGATCAGACATATCACAAAACTATGAGAAGAGAAAACTCTTCTTTGTCCAGGAGATTGGTTAGGTGACCTCAACAGTTTTGTCTGTCTCAAATGTCATATGAACATACGACGCAGTAAGGGAGCTGGTCTGCCACAGACAAACCCAAACTTGAGTGGTTGTTTTCATGACAAATCCACAGCAGCCTATTCCAAAGACGTAATATGAGCTGTTCTTCCACTATGAGTATGGAATGGCATGATTATATGCCAGCCCTCTCTCTGAACACCTTTTTTTTTCTTTTTTTTTTTTTTTCAGTGAACTCTGACTATTACAAGGGAGTGCAGTCCTGGGACTAAGAACATTATTGCACATCTGTAATATCTAAAATATCCACCACTACACACATAACACTAAGTAAAACATGGCATGGTACAATACATTCAAGTGACAACATTTATCTGCTCCCTGTCAGATCACAGCATTTTAGTATGTTTTGCTCATGGCACATTAACGTTACAACTGTTGTAGCTCAGAGCTTAGATGGCAAAGTAAGCAGTGGAGGCTGGGAGAGGAGCAAAATGTCATTTTAGCATTGTTCCTAGAATAAAATCAGAGAGCAGAGAAACTAAGGTAGTTGTCAGATGTGGAACTTGCAAGACTGACAAACACAGCATGAAGGAAAAGGGCAATAGCCACCAACAAGATTCCTTTTTCTGTGGCCACTTCAACTGCTCCAAGTCCCTGTTTCTATATCTGCTTAGCTTCCCTGTGACAAGATGTTTCAAGGAGAAATCACACACAACACATAGTTCCTCCACAAACACATCCCACACGAACATCATAGCTATGGGTACAAACAAGGGCAGCTCCTTCTGTTCTCCAGTCAGTTTTTGGTCAGCTGAGCTGAAACCTCTCATGCCAGATGCAGAATTATAAGCCTGTTATTGGATTTGCTGAATTCCTGCTGGGTGAGGTATGCTTTCTACAAGATTATGATTCTGAAATACACTGAAGGAGGCCACATTCAACAGCTTCTAATGAAAATGACTGTTATTTTTATTTTCTGCAAATAAGTGCGGGAGGAACAAGGATGAGATATGCTGGAGCCCATGAGGCTAGCACACAGGTACACTGGTACCCAGGCAGTCTTTCCCTCCTGCATCATTTTTGTGCATCCCAGACTTCTGATCCCCATTGGCTGCTGTCTGACAAACACAGCACTAACAAGTCACAAGTGAATTTGCATGGGCTTCCCATAACTGCTCCTAAGTCACAGTGCCAATCAGCCTAATTGTATCAGCAGCTTCTCTGCTCCCCACTCTGCTCTGCAAAGAGCCTTCCCAGAGGGCCAGTCAACCAGGTGAAAGAAGCAAGCACATTTCTGCTTGTCCCAGTCTGCTGGAGGAGGGCAAATGCTCACTTAGCTCATGAATAATGCATTGTCTGTTTATGCAATTCCAGGGACCCACTTCAAATCAGCTTGTGGTCTCCAGAATCACTTTCAGCATACTTGGCCAGACTCTTTGGTAGGGAAATCAAAAAGCTGCTTTCAAAATTTTCTCTGCTTACTTGAAGCTTTCACCCCTCTCTGCTATACATAATCCAGAAGAAAGGAGACATGATTTTCTGGTCACTCCAGTTTCACGCTGGTACCACTTGGCTGACTTCAGTAGATTTACCCCTCATGCATGCTGCTGTGACACAGTGAGCTTCAAATATGGCTTAACAGCATACAGGGATGTACCAGCAATTCAGAAACGAGTCAGGAGGAGATCAAGCTGTATGCAGTATCATCAATGCCTCCTAAGCAGATGGTTAAGCATGAATTTTGACAATAAGGGCTAACAAAGACTTTTCTTACTTGTTGTGGAGGTGGAATCTGAAATAATGAACAAGCAGTGTAAGAGGGAGAGGTTGAACTCATAGAGGGTGAAATTACAAGATATTCCTCCACCCTGCAAAAAAATCTTTTTAAATACTGGCTCTTATCCCAGAGGTTTGACCCCAGGGGATATGATGTCAGTATGCCAATGCAATAGCAGAAGCAAACCTTGAAATGTAACGTCAACTCCTCCTGGTAAACCTCATCTAATCCAAAATATTTCACATGAGAAAAACCCGCATAAGAAGGAGCCAGGAGGAGAAAAACACAGCCCAACTATACAAAGTCATGCACATTGGAGACATACCCATGTTAGGAAAAGGCTGAGTTGCTCACGGGGCCAAGTCAAGCAACTCACAGTAACAGCTCCCTTAGCTCCCCCTTCCAAACCCAGCGTTTAAAAATGTGCCACTACAGGCTGGGAACTAGTGAGAAATGGACAACACTTAGTCTGCTCTCCCTCTACACTGAAAGCCACAGATCAGTCTGAAACACACACAAGCAATTTTTTGCCTACAAGCCACTGGTTGGAGCTCCCTGGAGTATACTCAAGTACTGCATGCACTAGGAAAGTGTCTCAGTGAAGAAGCCTGCAGGGGTGCTGTTAACAGCATCATTGAGGCATTTATATTCAAACAACAGCAAGTAAGTTTGAGCCCACCTAACTGTCATGCTTGCTGCACACCTGAAATGCACTCATGGGAACCACTGCCAAATCAGGCAGCATCACAGCACAGGCCAGGCTAATACACATATCTTTAGAGGCCCTTGCTATGAGGTTTCGGGTAGCTCCTCAAAACAAAACAAGGCAGATGGCAGGGCTGTGACACAGAGCTAAAAGTAGCAACCAAGAGCAAGCTCTGATGGAGCTTGGACCAGTGCTGTTCCCTTCCCAGAACATGGAAGAAAATCATTGTCCTGGAGCCCTCCTCACAAAAAAAAAAAAAAAAAAAATCAAGTTTTTACAGACTTCTTTCTTTTTTTTACCCATTTTCTACACACAGGTTGAGTTCAGGCTAGGTGACACCAGCCATCTGGCTACAGCACATTTCAGCAACCTTCTTGGAAAGACAGCTCATACACCTTGAAGTATGGGAGGCTGTGGCACACACAGACACATGCCAGGTCACTTCAAACAGACCTTACTGTTTTTGGCAAAAACTTCTGGAGTTACTCAACAAGCTCTTATCAAATGTCTCATGGCTTATTGATGCTGATACACATATTCATCAACTCTGTTTAATAAACAAGAATTTCTAACTGTGCCTGACTTCTCTCTGCCTTCTTAATCCTCTAAAGGAAGGCTGACTTTCCATCCTTCACTGATGTTATCAGTAACCTGCTGCACTTGGTGCCCAAAGCGTTTTCTGCCTGACCAGAGTAGTTCTTGGTACCTCAGTGGGGAGTTTGCAGTGACAGACAGGTTGTGTTATTCCTCCACTCAGGAGTCTTGATCTTTGAAGTTCATCTCCACAGGGAGAGAGCCTTTACAGAGTCTTTCTCTGGAAAGTTCAAGACAGCTTGAAGAAAAGACAGTAAAGGTAACACACTTTGTTTAACCTTTCTCACCACCAAAGCATACAGCTAGCATTTTCATTTCCAAGGAAGGTTCATTAATTCACTATATCTTCATGTTGGAGATGTGTGACAGTTCTCATTGAAGTCAATACTGTCTTCCTCCCTCTCAGTTTACCCTTTCCCAGAGTGATGCAAACTCACTTCAGGTCCTGCCCCAGCCCTCTCTTCCCAGCTGCATCTCAGGGGACCACCACCATGTGAGCCACTGCAGCACATTCTAGGAACAACTGGTGCACAGCCCTTTCCAGGCAAGCAGCCCACAGCCTGGTAGTGGAAGGGAGACAGGGAACACAGCTCCCAGGCAAGAGGGAGGGCAGAAGAGAGAATCTGAAAGTAACAAGAGCTACACCCTCTTTCCCCTTCCATTTTTTGCAAGCCTCCTCCCAAAAGCACAGCCTGCTGCATTGACACTTGTTCCCTCCTCCTCCAACATTCTCCCATTCCCTCCCCTGCCAGCCTTTATTAAGCTGGCTTCCTCAGGCCAAATTTGTCAGCATGACAGGGTGCCTTTCCATTTTCTGTTTTCATCTATTTCTCTCGTTTCTAACAAGGGAGGTGTCTCACACTCGGCCCTGAGAGCAGCCCCTCCCCTCTTATCATTGACTGAAACACATCCTCCTCTTCCAGGCAAATGTTATCTGAAGTTTTCAAGCAGTGCGTTTTCAAAGACCAGAAATGCCAAAGAACACTGCTAAGCCTTTTCACCACTTCCTACAAGGCTGGGCATGGCTTGCCACCTTGCTGTGACATTCAGGGAACTTGCAGCAAGTGTCTGTCTCCTGCAAAGGGAGCAGAAGGAAGACTTAGGTGGTTTCTACTCCTAATACAGGACTTTAACCTCACCAGGCCATGCTACTCCCCACCCCTCATAAGTCTCTTCTTTCTTTGGCACTGCTTTCAAACAAAGGTAACAAGCCAAACAGAGGCCACCAAATGTAAGAAAGTCAGCCATGCAGAAAGAAACACAATATTCTCTGATCTGACTAAATTTTGCTGCTGTGCAGACAGCAGTGGCAGGATGGCCCACTGCACATTTCTGTCACAAATCCATTCTCTTTATCCCACTCCCAGTATTTACAGCTTTTTACTCCTCTGAGATAAAATCCAGCAAAAAGGCATCAGCCATAAAACAAGCATTGCACTAGGAAAAAAAAAAAAAGGTATTTGTTCATAAAGAAAACCAGCTTGGTCTGGCCACTTCTTTCAGTCTTACGGAAATGCTGAGACAATGCAAGCAACTGGGTTTGGCTTTCCATTTCTTGTAATGCTGCTTTCAGTAGACCAATTTCATTGGAATTTTGGACAAAACAACAACTGCTAAACAGAAAGTGACTTCAAACAGATGACTTTTTGCCAACAGCAGATCTCAAAACTTTCAAGTCTTCAGGCTTCAGGCATGTGGAAGTTCCATCAGGGTCACACCTGACACATTCCTAATACTGATTGAGCTCTCGGGGGTGAAATCTGGAAGATTCTGAATGGCCAATAATTTCAGAGACAGTGAGATCTTCAGGGCTGCGACTCTTTTAGCACTTGACCTTGAATGCAAATCTGCTTGAGCTTTCAGCTAGCCTCCCACCAAGTGAAAGACACCTCTGCACTGATGCCTGACAAACCCACTGCCTAGAGGACAACTGCATCTATTCCACTGCTTCACACAAATGGAGAGAGGGACGAGCTGCCTAGGGGTCCAACCCTGCCCAGGTCAATAACCCCGTTCCCATACTTTAACCCAAAATAGCCACAGCTGCACTGAGGCAGTCTAGAAGAAGAGCTCAGCAAGCTTATTTTGCCTGTGATCATTCACTGCTGTTGGTGTGCTTCAAGTGAACAGGCTCCAACACCTGCAGTTACCAACAGAGGTGAGAGTTTTCCCATCATTATAAAACCACTCATGGGAGATGTAATAAGAACAGGAAAAAAGGAATGCCACTGGTATGTTAAAGGCTATAGGATCTGCAAAACTGAGAACCAGAGAAACACAGGAGTCCCATCCCCAACTGCTCAGTGCTCTTCACCTGCTCCACTTCTAATCTCAAGGAGGAATAAAGAATGACTGCATCCATATTTTTGTGGGAAAGAATTTGAGTTATGTGAGCACAGGGGCATACCAACATGAAAAAAAAAATTAAATTATCCTAGGAAATGTAGAGGTAAATCTCAGATTGCTCCATGCAGGGTTTTTTTTCTGGTTTCCATGTATGAAAAGCAACAGGCCATTTGAAATCACTTTAATCCTACCAAAATTAACATTTGACCATAAATACCTGAATTTTCACTATCTTGTGTCCCGTGAAGCAATTTACAGTTACTGCAGCATCCAAAAGAAGAAGAAACAAGACCCAAGACTGAAAATTCACCAGTTTCTCCATTTAAAGCACATAAGACTTGATGTTCCCCACATCATCCACAGCATTTTAATTAATATCTTAACTATTGTCCACATCAATTCATCTCTCATAGTCTTGTAATTACAGGTTTAGAGACTGGGACAGTACAGCTGCATTAAATCAGAAGAGAGGCTCATGCTATACAATTTTCCTACCAGACTTAAGAGTTTGTCTCAGTCTGAGGCTATTTTTTAACTTCTCTTCCTCTCTGGCCATATTTTAATTATTTTTTTTTTCCAATTAAGAAATTACCCTCATTTTTTGCTGCAAAAAAAAAAAAAAAAAAATGAAGCAGCACAATTACCAATACTAATTTCCCTAAAAGTAGTTTCAGACCATGACAGGCTTTACAGTGGCAGACCAGCCTGGGAATAAAAGAACAGATAAAGAAAAAAAAAGACAGACTGGCAAGATGGTCTTATTACTACAGATATATATTCTGTGAACAATAATAAATTACAAATTAATGTATTTTATTTTCTGGCAAGACTGGAAGAATGTGACACTCTCGTTTTTTTCTTGCATCAACAGTTGCAGCAATTTCACGAGCCTACTGCTACAGCACAGTCCCATCTGAAGTTCGTTCTAGTGATTTTTGACACAGGGACAATGAATATATGTCATTACAATCATGAGAGTATAATCCATATGATCTGCTTGTTTCCTACAGCCTTCCTAGCGGCAAGCACCATATAATCCACACGGAATGCAGGCTAATGTAAATGTAAGACCAGAAAGACAGTTATAAAAACCTAGATGTATCCATCATCCTGGTCCTGAGCTGCAGTGCAAGTAAAACTAATATCCTCTAGGAGTAAAAAAACAGTTTCCTGTACTTCTCTGCTGTTCTTTGATGCACCCTTTTAAAAAAAGAAATGCAAAAGTAATTCCTCCCCAAAGTAAGCAAAAACCTCAAAATCCAGTCCTTTGTCATTAAACCAAAGAGCTCACAAGGCCAATTAATAACTCACTTGTTGCATTACACTTAAGACTTTTCAAGAAAGCCTTAAATGGTTTGCCAAAACCTGATTTAGCAGTTAGAGCATCATCCCACAATTTTCTGTCAGACACCAAGGAAAGGAAATGTTTTCTAAGGCCTATTTATTTATTTACCACCTTGGTGAAAAGCACTAACACTCCTATCTACCTAGAAAGACATAATTCATGATTCTGCACAGTGCAATTCCATCCAGTGCAAATTCCCTGTAAGCACAGGGAATAGTACATGCAGCTCCAGCAACTACCAGCACCCTACTCACTTTCACCCAGCACTATCAGATGATTCTGCACAATGCAAGGGGCCATACACAAGCACTCCACAGGCTGAAAAAAATGCTCAGACATGAAATTACAGATCTTTTTTGATACTTCATCCAAAAACTTCTAACAGCAGCTGCAAATCTGAACTTGCTCATATCAGCTTGAGCTGATGCTCAAGGTTGTATTTGCAACCAACATTACATATGTGTACGCTACTGTCCATCTTCCAAAACAGCAGTTGCTCCAGTCAACCCAAAAAGGCCCTGCCCCTTTGCTTTAGCAAAGAAAGGGGTTTCGCAGTGTGCATAGGGCCATAACAAATACTAAAGAGAAACTCCACACTTCATTAAAAACAAATACACAAGTATCCCAGCAGCTGAGCCATCGCTGCTCATAGTAAGCTGTCTTATTAAGATTTTTTTTTTTTTGTAGCATCTGTTAGATAAAGCTCCAACACTGGAAAGCTGATTACTGACATTAATAACCCACAAAATATTCAGTGCCTCTAATAGTCCTTGCAATTCTTCATGAGCTGCCCTGTATACATTAAAAAGAGACACCAACAAGAGCAGTGGTAGAGGTTACTCTCTGCTGCGAACCATGTTACTCTGCACTCTTCCCACCCTGGTTTTAGAGTCCTTGCACAACCATCCAGGGAAAAGCCCTGACCAAAGTGACAGCAACTGGTCCTCCTCCAGCAGCTCAGATGTGCTTCCTGTGATTATCATCCACTCAAGAGCGTTCAGCTGCAGCAGGTCCCACAGAGAAAGAGAAGAGCAGACCTCAGAGGCCTCACCTTCCGCCCCGCCACCACCTTCCCACACAAACTTCAGCAAGCCTATTCATTTCCCTGTGCTCCCTCATCCCTGGTCTGTCATTTTGGGCATCCTGAAAGACGAAACCACCTTGCAGGTAAGTGCAATCTAATTAAAACACACAACCTGTGTTACAGAGAATGGAAGCTCAGGACAGAAATTCTGAAGCTTAATTCCCATCATACCACCCTTGCTTAGAGCAAATCAAACACACAACAAGGGTATAGTGGAACAATTTTATCCCCACCTGACATGTAAAGGGTCAGGTCCCTCTGCACACAGATGGAAGCAGGTGTGGTCTCAGCAGCTGCCAAAACATCTGTACACATCATCAGGCCTTGTGAAGGATCACCTTTGCCCATGTGAACAAATCCATAATTTCAAACAACGACAGTACCATCACAATTAAATTTATATGACAAGCTGAGAGACAGTACTATAATCAAAGGCATAAATAAGTCTGCTAGACAGCATCAAATCTCACAAGCAAACAGAACAACATTCATGAGACAGAAGCAAGATGGCTTGTGAACACAATTTCCTCATTTCAGGCATACAGTGCGTCAAAGTATTTTTTCCTAATGGCTATGAGGCGGAGTAAAAATTATACTCAGAATTACATTTCAGGTCCATGGTTCTCTCAAGCTACACCAACAGCCACAGGCCATGTCCACACATACTTTGGCTAGTTTAGCAAAGATGTCACCCCTGCAAAACAAGCATGTCATGACACAGATTTTTAAATGGAATTCTCCAGCAACATGAATTTAAAATTCAGGACACCTTCTCATGCATTCGGATAACGCTGTATCCACAAACTAGTCTCGAGGAGTGTTGCTTAGCACTCTGCCTCAGAAGAAAGTCTTTATCAAAGCATCTCATACTGTTTAACCACAAAGTATCTTTCCCAGCACTAAACTGTCAAGTTCCTTCAAGGCAAGCTGCAAGTCACAAAAGAGTTCTGCAAGCTCTGTCAGGCTCATGTAGTGACAGATTTTTGTAGGCTATGGCTAAGGTATCTAATAATCCATCTTATTTTTCATTCCTGCAGACATGCTGCCATAATATGCTATAGAAACACAACGTATGGAGCTATAGAATTGCACAGACACAGCTATATCTTCAGATTTCTTGATGAACTGGTACAAAAGCAGTTTGCAAGTAAATTCCTACTGACAGGAATTACTGTGCCTTACAAGTATTCTCTGTAAGGAACCAGTGATTTTTGTCTTCAAGAAGGCTACTTGTAATCAAAGGTTTGCAGAACTGTGTCTCAAGACTCCCACCAATCATTTCCTAAATTGACAGAGATTCCTTTGCTGAGAGAACACAGATCTGCAAGGCCAGGCCCCTCTCCCTGAGGCACAGTTGGTTTTCCTTTTGGGCCACAATGTGTTCTCAATAATGTCATCATAAATTTCAACTATTTTCTTTGATCCACAAGAGCTTTAATTGTACTTAGAGTAGAGCAAGCACGATCAGGATCAAAGCTTTTACATACAACTTTCAGGCATATTTCTGGAATTTATTTTGATGCACACAACCTTAGATGCAATTGTTTCAGATGTTCTCCCAGCTATTTTCTCTCCCCTTTCCTATCCCCACATGAAACACTAACAATTGCATTGTCTTTTATGGACTGAGGAAGTGAAGGAAGGGGAGGGACTTCCAGGAATTTTTAATTTATATATTTTTCACTTTAATGGGTTTTTTAAAAATTTTTATACATATATGAAACTATATGTACAGACAGCAAGAAAAAGAACTTGGAGTGCTCAGAGCAGCCCTTGGTTTCACATTTTCAAGCAACATCACTCCAGCACAGAGAGGATAATTACTATTTTATAGTTCTCTCTCCTTGCTTGACTCCATTTAGATTTTGAAAAGCTCTCTATATTAAGGCTTCTCATTAGCCATGTGAAGCCCAGTACCCTAGAAACAGTATTTAATTCAACCATGACCTCCATTCTGGGCATTTCCTGGCAAAAAAAATGCCAGTTGGAATAGCTGAAGACAGCCAAACATTCACTGCAAGGAAGTGCCAAAACAAGGGTCTTTATTGCTGATAAAAGCCATGGAAACATCAGAATGCAAAACAAAGGTGCTGCCTTTTTTTCACTTCCATCTGCCTCACTAAAGCTGAGGCTGTTGCTGTGATGGAATTGAAGGCACCAGTTTTCACCCTAAGATAAACTCTAGCACAGTAGCAAATGACAGAAGCAATTTTACTCCCTGTGTTAAATCACTATGTTTACTCTTACATTACTACCAAGCAAGTTCCTCACACCATGTTCTCATTTTCTGTGCTTTTCACCATGCTCACACTCAGGAGTTAGGACTGATAAAAAACAAACTTTTATCATTAGCCCTGGCTATGCTAAAACAAAGGATGCTACGGTCTATTTCTAAAGGAGAAAAGGGAATAAACTCTCAGGCCCCACAATTCCCTACAACTCCAGTTACTCTGCAAGTCAAACCTGTGTATTAATAAGATCTGGTGTTTATGATGATGCCAGTTCCACCCTCTGGAAGTGCAGCTACCCCAGGCATCCACAGCACTCAAGGACAACTACACTTACACTTGCCAGGTGGATGAGTCTTGTCTGACACCGGTGCTCACAGCCAGCTGTGCAGGGCAGCAAGGCTCATCCTCCTCTGCTCTTCACCACATTTTTAGCATAGCCAGCTCCTGAGCAAGCACAGAACTTTGGAGACCTTTTGGAGACTTTTGTTCAAAGGTCCCCAAACTCACAGTGACCCAAAAGCCAAACTGAATTGCTACAGTGTCCACAATCACAAATCACTTGAATGAATATATGACCCGTCTTTCTGCAGAGCACAGCTATACCCATACACCTAGAGCTGGACTATACCCGTAACATGGATGCACCTGTGCCAGCTGAACACTTGGAAGATGTATGCAATGACCACTTCTGCCTGCACTCGAGCAGGAACAACCTGTGCCACACACAGGTACCACTATGCTGCCAGAACAGTGCTCATGCCAAGTCACACCAGCTGGACTTCTAATGACCACACAGCAATTACTGCATTAAAGACATCATACCCCTTGCAGTCATAATTACACTGGTACAAAAATCTATGTGCAGACCAGGCCTTCAATCAATTTAGGAAACCTACACAAGGGATTGTCCATCTTTAATTAAACAGCCATTTAAATATATTTGTTTAAATCAAGACTTAAGACCTGAAATAAATTTTTTAAGGAGTGTGGTTTTGTTACCTGCATACATGCTGACCTTGCAAATGAAGTCACTGACTTTGACAGCTCACTCTTAGGAGCTCAGAGTTTGTTACACGGAAAATAAACAAAAAGCAGTAGGGTAAACACTTCTGCTTCAGTGGTTTGAAGCAACAAGAACAATTCATAGCCACTCGAAATAGTGCTGTGGCAAACAGATATTAACAGTGAAGGGGGGTGTTGCACTGCAGTGGCCTGTGAAAAACACCCATCTTGGCCATCCTGGAAATTTAACTCCATTTTCATCCTTGGTGCTCTGCCATCACTATTACACAACAGGCAAAATCTACTGCACATGCAAAAGGACAGTAAGCTGCAATATGCTCTAACACAATTTACCTAGTTTTCAAACAAAAGCAGATAGAACAATGTATTTAGTATCTTGCAGAGCTTTTACCCTGCCTCCATCAGGGGATGTGCTCAACTATCCCTGTCAGGAGCATACAGCCAACCTCTGTCACATACTGACAATTTCAGGCATGAGGGGGCCTTAAGGGGGAAAATAAAAAGCAAACAAAAGAGAGAAAATAGGCAACTATGGGAAGCTTGAAAATCTAGTCATTTTATTTGTTCAATGTATTTTCCCTTCTCTGCATTTATCTACATATTCTTCCTTCATTATTTAATATTCTTTCAAAATCTGGAACAACAGAAGCAGCTTTCAAGTCCTTCCTTTTACCTACACCACTGAACACACAGCAGCTCAAGTCCCTAAAACCACGCAACAAGTCAAAATCACAGAGGGATCAGACAGCTCAGTACCACAGCAGACATCACAGTGGCCACTGCCTGTCAAGCATGAAGGCACAAAGTAATGCAAGAAAGAATAACAACAACAAAAAATCTGTCTTCTGATGTTTCCCATGTTAGAGGAGTGCAATAATTTACTCTACAAGTTAAATACCTACAATACTTAGCCTGGGCACAGCTCCAGCAGTATAAACACACCTTTTATCAATATCTTCTCTCATCTTCTCGTAGTCTCAAGCTATGCAGCACATTTTCTGTTTGTGCAACAGCACAGCTGTGCCAAAAAAAAAACCCAAAAAAACCCAAAAAACCCAAAAACTGCTTCACAAGGTATTGTCTATGTGATATTCACTGTATGAACTGTGCCATCAAGTGAAAAACAGGAGATCCTCACTAGCACAGCCACAAGGCTAGCCATGCATGTCTACACCTTCAACACCAACACCTGCTCCATTCATGAGAGATATTTTACCACTTCCAGCCCTTTTTTACTTGACTCGCACCAGTCAGAGCCATACCAGAAGCCACACCCCAGAGAGCTACCTACCTCTTATCTGTTTGCAAAGCCAAATCAAGACGTTGTGCTGCTAATGCTGGTTTGTCACTGTTTAGCACTGACAAGGGTGCCCTGGGAGGACCTGTCCGGGAAACAGCCCTGGTGTGCACCAGACTTTGAACAGATGAGTTTTACAGGACCAGAGATGGTTTTAAAACAAAACAAAACAAACAAAACAACCCACCAAACAAACAAAAAAGGTGCATTTACCACCCCTGCTAACACAACATAAGAGCAGAATAGCACAATAGTCTTCAAAGCACACTGAAACAATAAAGGTAATAAGGACTTGCCTACGTAAACATTTACCAAAAAAGACAACAACAGCCCCTGACACATATATTTTAAAAAAAAAAATTCTCTTCAAAGTATCACCCCTGACTATGGGCTCTGCCTAACAAAGCATGACAGCTCAAATCAAACACTGACAGAGGTCACCACTGCTCTCATTTTCTTCACCATGTCAAAGGTTCAAGCCCCCAGCAGTCAAGCAGATGGAAGAAGGGTATCTGTGCTCCAGCACATTTTGCCATTTAAATCACAGGGAGAAGCAAGGCTGCTGAGGGCTTGGGCTGCCATTTGTTTCAACCAACTCACTCAATTACAGAGCACAGTAAAATTTGACAGCAGATAGTAACCTGAGAAATGCTGCTTTCCACATCTACCCTCCTCCAGCTGAGTGGGCCAAAGCTCTACCTGCAGCCATCCTGAGGAGATTCAGCCCAACCCACTTCAGTCGCCCACACTGGTCTGGAGACAGGACCTTGGGATCCCCAAGGCCAAGCACTCTCTTTAAATAGGGAAGAAATGCAGCAAGATAACACGGACCTGACTGGACACAGGACTGCAGTAGGATCTTCATATTAAAACAACCACTTCCATCACAACTGGCTGTTTTTTAAACTAGGCAAATTTGGGTGTGTCATCATAGCATGAGCTCAGTGCCCCAGCATTCCAAGTTTGTTCCATTCTGGGCTCCCAACCCACCTACCAATGTAACAACAGAACTGGTGGCAACTTTCACACAGAAAAGAAGAATTGGGAAAAAATGAAAACGTGCCTTTGATTTGAAGGTCAGGAAGGAAACAAGAGGTGGGGAGTTTTTTTTATTATTCTTTTTATTAGTCTAGCTTTTAAACCTTGATACTGGTCTTCACCTCAACTACGTCAGAGGCCCAATATCTCTGTAGGAATTGTACAGGAATAATACTGGCATTAAAGGTCTTGCTGTACTGAGAGAAAAAGGTCAGTGGAAGAATTAGATGCCATTTTCTGTGGTATACCTTCATCATTCGAGTAGAAAGATGACATGCAGCCGACTGCCAGCAGGCTCTTCGGACTGCCTTTCCAATAATGTAAAAAAAAGGCATCACAGCCTTTGCTAGCTCTGCTGATTAAAGATAGACAGCACTTCATCTGACTTCTTTTGCAGTAAGATGACCATAATTCACATTTAATATGCCGCAAAGTCATCTGCCTTCTAAGTACAGGAGCGTGTTCTGCTGAAAGTCACTGCTGTTAGGTCAAATTTAAACTCAATATTACAGGACAGAAATTACATTGCTATTAATAATAAATAGTAATGATAATGTTTTCCCTTAATAGGGCATCTCTTCCCCAAGAATTCCTAATACTTTATAAACTCTGGACTGAGTTTTATCCACTGCTACAACCCTGATTTGCATGGGTGCAGAGGAACATAGAGATGAATTAGAGATTGCATCAGATCTGTAAATTACTTCACTGCAGCTTGATGTTCCTCCCACCTCAGAGGTAGATTCAGCAATAATACTGTGAGTGCTTTAACAAGGAGTTCTCACAAACACATTTTGGACAGCAAGCCCATACTGCACGCTTGTGTGGTGCCAGTGTTTCCTGTGAGGGAGTAGGAAGGTAAGGATCTGAGGAATACTATTTATGTTCCTCTCTAAATAAAGATGCTCCCTCATGACCACGATCAAGTATAGAAGAACCACCAATTAGCAAAAAACTTTAAGTGCTCCTTAAGAGGAGCAGCTTCTGGAGGGCTGGGAAAGTCATACTCTGTGTAGTCTCCAGGCAGAATGGACTCCTACACTGCACTACTACAACACAAACATTTTAAAACCCAGTACTGTGTGGACATGGCTGCAAACACGTGCAGTAAATATTCAACACACAGCTCAGGGTTCCTGTCCTTAACTTGGGATGAAAGAGAAAGCAAAACAACTGTAAATAGAATCAATGATAACATCTCCAGAGATATGCTAAACATCTGGTACTTGAGTCTTCTCAAAAGCAAAACATTTGCTCCCCAGAAACACTTATGCAGAACTCAGGAATAAGTTCTCTTTATCCAAGCTGTCTGAAGCAAAGACCAGCAGGACCACGCATGCAGAAACATCTGTGCCTTCAAGATGAAATGTCACCAAGGTGTTCTCAGAACCTCATACAGTAAATCACTTCACCTGATGTGGCAGCTACTCAGTCTCACAAAGCAAGCGTTTCAGTCGGGATCTGAAGAATGTCATATCTAATTGACTGGGGAGGGATTACCCTGGGAAAAGTCATGTGCTGACAGTTTTGAACTAGATGGAGGCTCTCATCATTCTGTCTGTACCTAGCAGCTCTTCTGATGCTGGGCACAAACAGGCACTCAATAGGTTGACATATTTTATCCCTGTATGCAAGCACATCTCCCCTGCCTGATCAGGCTTGGGATATGACTGTACTGCTGAAGCATGCAGGGAGGGGAAAAGAGAACAACTTCTAGCAAACACACTAATCGTTTCAGTTCTGTGAGAAGGGAAACCACCCCTACTCAACAGCAGGATTGTTCTCAACGCTTACCTTAATATTCACCTTTCTTGACCACCAAGCAGCAAGTCAGTCAGGACATCAGTTTTGTATTATGTTCCAGGGAGAGAATACAAAACAATAATAAAAAGAGCTCCTAAGTGAGCAGGACAGACCAAGGACAAGAAAGGAAAGGGTCAGTCCCATTTTGTAGAAGAAAACAAGGAATTTGATTCCTTTTATCCAAGAGTGACTGAGGCCATCAGCACATTTCACATAAAGCGCCTTGGGTTTTATTTGTGCTTTGGGTCACTTTTCAAACCAGCCTGGTTTCCAGTTATCTCTTGATTTCTCAGTGGGTTCCAAAGACTTGCCCAACATTGATCTTACTCCTAAGAAAACTACCATAGAGTCAGATGCAGCTCAGGAACCTGCTTCTAATAGAGACGGGCATGAGAGGTTCAGAGGAAAAGCTAACAGGGCAAGTTTGAAGCTTTATTTTTCCCATTTTCTCCCCTCAACAGCTGCCAGGAAGCCACAGTCTGGGGACTTCCTCAGCTGGGGCAGGTATTCATACATTTCTGTTTCAACAGCAGTTGTTGGGCCACTGTGCCAAAAACACATTTCAAGCAGTTATGCATCTAGATGTCAGGTGCATCAGTGAAAACAAAACAACTGAGTCCTTCCCACAGCGTGGCCAGAGTTAAAC
Source organism: Pycnonotus jocosus (assembly GCA_013400435.1). Lineage (NCBI taxonomy): Eukaryota > Metazoa > Chordata > Aves > Passeriformes > Pycnonotidae > Pycnonotus > Pycnonotus jocosus. The sequence goes on along the minus strand of VWYP01030901.1, from coordinate 18,996 downwards.
ACAGCTGTGGGGACACCTGGTTCACCCCAACTTCACCTCTGGAGTCTGCATCTGAAATAGGCCGGGGGGACTTAATGTGCTGCAAATTCACAGTGTAAGCTCAGCTCAATAGGGGATGGAAACACTACCAACTGCTTCCCTGGGCATTTACTTTTTAATAATGAAACTTCACCAAATGAGAGCACAGCTTTGGGAAACGAGACCATTTAAAATAAAACATGGGTACCAAAGAAAAGTTGGTCCCTGTCTCTTCCCAGGCCAGACATGCATTCTGTAATAGAGAATGTGAGACATGCATGTTATTAACAAGCAGCTCATGATTTCTCAACCTCTTCTACTGGAATGCAGGACATCATGTTTAGACCTCATGAAATCTCCATATGTAAAACCTCTGGTACTCCCATCTATGTTCTATCACTAGCTGCTACATAGTGGTTTTTGTGTGAAATTTCAATAGGAAGGAATGCTTTTTCATCATTTGCTTTCCTCAAGTCTATGCAACATTGCCCCTGTTTACCAAAGACTTCTGAACCTCCCACTTGAATTGCAGTCTCTCCCACAAACCAGAAAATTCATTGATTAAAGCAAAATAATCACTCCAGGGCACAGCAGTTCCCAAGCCATGAAGGGCAAGCAGGACCAGGAGACAGAGCTGCCAGCAGAGAGATATTCCTCTCAGCAGTTTGGGAACTGCTGCTCTAGCTCTCTATTTGTACCTATAATAACATGCAAGAACTTTCATTGTTACAGATCCAATGTCTGTATTAAAAAAAAAAAAAAAAATAAGAAAATTTACCTCTGAGATAACTGTGAGAGGAGTTATTTGTAGTCCAAGATGTATTTCTATAATAATCTTTTAAGTAAAACACTACAAAAAACATTATCAGATGTTGCACATTATCACCTTGTAACCTGTTTAGTTCCTATTTAATGACCATTCCATGCATTTTTACATAAACTTTTTTACCCCTACAACATACAAATAACGACTGGAAAGGGAGGAAACCCTTTAACTAGAGGTGAAAGGGAACCAAGAATGCTGCTGGTCTAATAAACAGGGAGAAAATACCCTTTTTTACTGCTCTGGTCTGCTGCTAGCAGATTGCATCAGCAAGTTACCATTAACATCTCAGCTACATCAATTAACAGAACCATTCATAAATTCAGCTTGTTTGAGGACAGACTTTTTTTTCTTCATTAATCTGCAAATACTCAGAGAAGGACAAAACATTATTACTTTATTATGCTAGACATGTGTCTGGCCCTCTCATAAAAAGCACACCAGTTGTGTTTCTTTATTATTTCAGAAATTTCGTTCTTCTAACAGATGCCTTGTGTCTGCCTGAAACCTCATGGGACTCTACCTCTAGGAGCACAAGGCAAGCTGGGACACTTCCATGAGCAGCACCTGCAGGAAGAGAGTGTCACAGGAAAACTGACACAATTGTCATGAAATTATTGTGTGTCAAATGTGGAACCTTGTTACTTTTATGCTGTCCTTTATACCTTTTTTGTGGGATATGTACTTCTACATTACAAATTCATTCACATATTATTCTGGCAAGCAAGTCAGGCTTCTGGTGCAAGTGTAGCATCTTCAGGAAAAAGTCAAGTGCATTATAAAAAAAAAAGCAAATGTTCTGACTCAAAGAAAAAGCATTTCCGAGTACAGAAAGTAACACTGAGCAAAGATTCCAGACAAATGCCTACACTATATTGAGGCAGGATCTTTTCTTTAGGTACTGACTTAATTTCCTTAATTGCATAATTTTAAATGTTGAAAACACTGGCTGGCTGTGATATTAGCAGCATTTGAATGGTGACTAATTCTAATGAGTATGCTAGTAGCAATTTAACACTAGGACACACCACACACATTTATGAGGCGAGAGAGAGATAGCAATCAGCCTCCTTTAGCCGCAGCCCCAGAGCCGAACCAGCCACCCTGGCTCATAAACCTCCACGCTCTCTGCAACGACACCTCACAACTTTTTCCTCTCATTTTCACCTTTTGTCACCTATATTTGAGAGGACAAATTAAGACTTATTTACTGCAGACGGTGCTTCCACTAAAATCCATCGGAAAGCCAGTGTCCGAGGACCAGATATCCCGAAGCTGGAATAGTAAAAACCCAGACTTGTGCTCTCACAGGAGAAAGCGAGATGCGGCCCGCTTTTGCACGCCTGAAACCAGAGCAGCTCACCACAGTGCATGCCTACTTTTTCAGTCCCTCCTTCCCTTTGTACGTGAGCTCCGCTAAGCCTGGGCTGCAACAGCGTTTCCTCTGCTGTCACCGCTTCCTGCCTCCCTCTCTGGTTCGCAGCTTGGGGTCCCGGGGGCAGCGCGGACACCCGCACCCCCGAGTACCGCGGGTGCCCCAGGACGAGCGCGATGCTCGGATCCCCGCTCCCCTGCCAGGCGCGGACGGGAACGGGCGGGCGGGATGGTTATTTCCTCCCTTTTACCGCGACTTTCTCTTTTTACCACCACACGGATGACACCTGCTCCCTCCTCCCGCACTCTCGGGTGTCAGGCCCGGCCCTGCCCAGGCTTGCCCGAGCATCCCGGAGGGGCGGGTCAGCGGTGCCGAGGGACCACGCCGGCGGGGACCGGGGATACGGGATGTCACACCGAGCTGCCGCAGCGCCATCCCCCGCGCCCCGCCGGTCCTCGGCCTGCACCCGCGGCTCGGCCAGCCCCTCTCCGGAGACACGGGCAATGGGGAAGAGGGCTGAAGAGTACAGCGAAGGGAAAACTCCGCGCTGAGGGGGGAGGTTCAATTCCATTCATCTCGAGGCGAGCGCGAATCCCGAGCCCAAGGCGGGGTCGCCCCCCGGCCGCCCGCACTCACCCAGGGTCTTGACGGCGACCTGCCGGGTGAGCGGCGGCGGCAGGTTGACGCAGACCAGGTCGACGTCCTGGTGCAGCAGCACCTCGTCGATGCGGCTGGTGTAGAAGGGGACGCTCATCTCCTTGGCCAGCTCCTCCGCCTCCTCGGGCGTGCGGCCCCACAGCGCCTTCACGGCGAAGCCCTCCGCCTTCAGCAGCGGCACGATCACCCGCGCCGTCAGCCCGGTGCCGAACACCCCCACCCCGGGCAGCATGGCGGCGGCGAGGCGGGTGGCACGGCCAGGAGAGGCGAGGCGCTCCCTCCTTCTTTCAGCGTGGAGAGGGAGGCAGCCCCCGCTCGATTCTGCTGCTGCTGCTGCCGCCGCCGGGGCCGGGACCAGCCGCCCCCCGCCTCAGCAGCGCCGCGGCCGCCGGCT